>JAEIFR010000295.1:14492500-14973465 GCA_018904105.1 Zaprionus tsacasi
CGGCTTAGCACTAGGCAAAGTGTTTTACTGCCTGTTCTGCCTGCTCTGCCATGGCATGGATGCTTATTTATTTAGGATTTTCCTTTGTGCGAGAATGTATACTATGTATATGTATGTGTGCCTGTGCGTGTTCGTGATACGTAGATTTTCGCATGAGTTGACAACTTTATTGCTAATTTATGTGCAACATTTTGTGTAATTTTGTGTCATGCCACGCCTCGCCTCGTCGCAGGTAATGAGCAGCGCAATTTTTGGTCAACAGAAGCAGCCATAAAGCCAGAAACTATCCTGCTGGCCACACGTGCTGCCATCGTGATTCGTCATCGTGGTCATAAATTAATTAGCTGCTAATGCGTCGAGTCGTAGAAAATTATCCACTGTAGGGTGAACAAACTATGCAATGTTCCCTCATTTTTTTCTGTTTTTTTTTTCTTTTGGCAGCGCATTTTTGGCCAACACTTTTTAATTTATTTTGATCTGCAGCCAGTTGCGCCGGCAGCGAGGCAAACATGCCGGGAATGTGTTGAGTCTGGCTACGTGTTTATAATACGAAAATTTTCTTGGCATCGCGCATAAAGCGAAGTCGCTGTCGACTTAAAAGGCCGCTTCCATGCCCCGTTTGAGTTACAGTAGTTTTTCCTGTTCTCTTCTTTTTGTCTTCCTCTTTGGGTGGTTTTATGCCCTTTTTTATGTAGCTGCCGGCAACGCCACAAAGAGCAGAGGAACCAAAAAAAAAAAAAGAGAAGTAGACAGAACTGCAGGCAAAGCCAAAACAGCATCTTAAAGTTTAACGAGCAGCCATAAAAATGTTTGGAGAATAAAGAGAAGAATATCAAATTTGCCAAATTTCATATGAAAATTCTTTTTTTAGTGAAAAATATATTTTCTTTGTATTTTTTCAAAGTCAGTTTTGTTTGATTTACGAAATTGAATGGAATATCTATTTTTTCCAGTGAATTCATATTTTTTGGGTGCGCCTATCGGGTTTCTTGTCAGTGATATTTCATCTGCCCGCCTGGTAATTACCTAACGGAATTACTTTTAAATCTGCACGCACATCAAAGCATTTATCATGCGCTAATTAACACAAGCAGCCAGGCAAATTGTGCTCATTTATTTATTTTCATTTTTTTTATTATTTATTTTGTGCCTCATGAAAATGAAAATCCGCCTACGCTGGCATGAAAATTGTTTTGGGGGAAAATGAAAAGCAGCGACAGCGACAACAAAATTGCTAAGCAATAATCATAATTTGTGGCATTAGCGAAAGTTTTGGGAGACTGTGGAAAACTCTGGCGCGGAACATGGCACTCCATGGCAATTCGCGCTGGGACCTTTTTGTCGCTCTCTCCTCGTCGTCCTCGTCGTCGTCTGCGTTTTACGAGCGCTGATAAAGTGTCGCTTTGCAATTTATCTGAACAACAGGATGGGGGACGGGCAGGAGTAGCAAGGGCAGGCACCAGGTGGATGAGTGGGTGAGCACAGGTAGTCGCATTCAAATAACGTAGAGCAACAGCCACGTGGGAAAACACGTCCTGGTAATTTATGACTCATACTTTTCTCTCCAATTCTACACTCCGCTTTCCATCGCACTTGCTTGCGAATTTTTTTCCCATTATTCAAGCCAAACAAACCGCAAAAGTTTCGCTTTCCCGCTAAAAATAGCTGCGTTTCCACTGCGAATATATATATAATATATACTATATGTGTATGGGGATCAGTCAAGGTGTAAAACCAAGCTGGAGCCAGTTGAATGTCAAAATTAAAGTCCAAAGTTTGCCCCTGATGTGCTTAACAAATGTTATTTTCATTCCGCCACAATTGCTGCAGCTTTGGGATACTCCCCAGAGCTTGCATTTGTTGCGCTTATGTCAGCAAAAGTTATAGAAACAATTGGAGTGAGAATATATAGATATAATAGAAAAACGTGAGGGAAGCATAAAGCAAAGAGAGAAAGAAAATGTGGTAGTATAGGATAGTTAGTTGCCATTTAATAAATGAAGTCATATGATGTTAACAATAATAAGATAAATCAATTTAAAGATATTATTAAAATAGATTATTAAAATCGCTATAGATAAAGACTCTTGATTAAAGTTCAAGAGCTGCTTTTTGTAGATAAATAATACCTGAGTAACATATTGTTTTAAATTAATGTTATATTGAATTTTTAATCAGCAACAGTCAAATCGATAAAATGCTAACTTTTTGTCTGTATGAACGCCTAGATCTCAGAGACCATAAGAGCTAGAGACATAAGACTTTGAGAGAGCACTTGTATGTACAGTCACATTAAGTTAGTTTTAGAATTGAATATGATTTCTAACAAGCCGTAAATCAATATAAAATAGAATAGCAAGCGTATTATTCACGCTAGAACGTTAATTTTTGGTATGTACGTTAAAAATATCTAGTCAAATCATTTCTGAAAATTTGATTGTTATCGAAAAACAAACAAAGTTATTTTGCTTGCTATAATACTTGCTTGGATCTTAAAGTGCAAGTCTGGATAACTTTAGTACCCACTCATATTGAATTCTTCTTCAGTATAGCTCACACCTCAGTTCATAATCATATTCATTCATTCATTCGCACTTCGGGCAAATATGCAATGAATTTTGCGCACACACATAGTTAGTAATATGTTTATGTTGGTGCTCCCTCGACCTCTTGGAGATGCCATAAAAATGTTTATGTGATGCTTATTAGATGACATAAACTGTGCAACATGGACGCAAGTAATATGCCCATTAGCGTGGATCGCAGTATGAGAATTTCGGGAAATTTGCCGTAGGGCAGTGAACAGAAGTCACCGAAGGTCATAAAGGCACAGGCACAGGAGCAATGCGAGCCATATAGTGTGTGCTGTGTAGTGTAGTGTAGAAGGCAATAAGAAGAAGTCGTGTGCCCCAGAGTATGCCTCAAATGGATTCCATATACTTAGAGCTGTGCAATATATATTTGCGAGGCCATTAAACACGTTATTGGATTAGAGTGTGAGCAGGGCAGGGCAGGGTTGGAGTGGGGGAGGGGGCAGACAGTTGATAAATACAGACATAATAAATAATAAAATACACACACACACACATACCGAGACACACACACACAATGCCTTGTGGGAACATGAATGAACATGAATTTTTCGTATATTTCTTCACACAAACACTTACCTTCATCCTCCACATCATCGTTGAATTCTGTGCTATCCTTAGCCTTATCGCACGAACGCTCTATGCCATTTGTTGCTGTCGCCCCCGCCCCCGTCGCACCGCTCTTTGCTGACGCTGCAGACTTGGCATCGCCGTTGGAGATAATTGAATTTGATTTGGCGTGATTTGTATGATTGTTCGAGGACTTTGCCGAATCGCCTGCGAGCTCCAATTGCGGTGCACTCGGTTCCGGTTCGCCATTGCTGACCGCATCAAGAGCGGCGCCATCTTTTGTCTTCAGTTCCTGACTGGTGTTGCAGCCCATTGTAGCTGTGTGTGTGTGTGTGTGTGTGTCTCCTCTCTGGCTTAGACTCTGTTGCTCTGCTGCGCTGCTGTTCTGCTGCGAGTTGGCCTAGGTAACCAGAGGACCAGGCGCTGCTGCTGTTGTTTAATCAATTGCAGTGGCAACAACAATGTCACACACACACACTAATACACACTCACACGGCACTATTTCACGCACACACACACAGGTTCTAACTCTCTATGAACTTTGTTCGCTTTTGTTTATTTGTTTTTTTTTTTTTTCTTACACTTTTATTTGTTATTATATTTTTGTGGCTTTCTGAAACCTTTTTGCACACAAGTCGCTTAGAAAAATATTTTAAATTGTTATTTAAAAATTTTCCGTATATTTTTTCGTAATTATTTGTTTAGTTTCTCGTTTCGAAAAGAGCTAGAAAAAGGTTCACAACCACAAAATTACCAGCCAGTTCTATTGTTTGCGTAGTCTTTTGCCTTTCGCTTGGATCCTGCGATTGTCGTGGATAACGTGTGGACACTCAGACTGTCTGACTCACTGACTGACACTGGCACAAGCTCGGGCACAACTGACACTGGGACTCAATTCTGGGGCTCTTATCCTGCTGGAGTGCGGCTCAACAGGAGCAGCGACGCAACGTTGGCGTCACCGTCTGCCGGCAGTCAACAAAACAGCAGCAGCAGAGAGGAGCCCCAGAAATCGAGAGGGTGGTGAGCAGAGGCAGAGAGGCAGTGAGTGCGAGAGCCTGAGAGAGAAAGAGAACACGCTAGCAACCAGCCGGGCATTGGGAGAGCGCTTTTTGGCTCATTTCGTTGGCTGCACAGTGGAGCGAGGTAAGTCAGAACAGGAAGAAAAATGCAAATAATATTTATAATATAATGATAATTTGAAAATATTTAAACTATGATAATTAAATAAAATGTAATTAAATTTAACTTTTATTTCAGACTTTAAGAAATTTATTAAATTACAAAATTTTTAAAATACGTTTTTGAATATATGTAAGACGTGATATACCTTTAATTCATTTTTATTTATAATTTCGTTTATTTTTATACCATTACTTAACTTAAGAAAAGCAATTAAATTTGCTATTCAAAAACTGTTTACGCATTATAAAATATTAAACATTATTTCAATTTGAAAGTCGTTAAAATCATTGAGAATAAAATGAATGGTAATTTAGTAGAATCAAATAAAATAAGATGATAACATAATACATACTTAATTTTTTTCTATGTGGCTAATTAAATTATATCCGATTACCTAACACTGACAACCACTGTGCGCTACTAGGGCGAAGAGCGAGTGCGAGAGAGTGTGACCAGACCGCAGGCAGAGGCAGAGAGCGCACTTCCGTGCGCGTCAGAGAGCATCAGCTGCTGCCGACATTGTTGTTGTTCTTGTAGTTGTTGCTGTTGTTATTGTTGGCTGCACAGTTGTTCGCAAATAAACAAAGCGGCAGCCAAAGCCGACAGTGAACACAAACTCACACACACACACACAGGCACACACGCTGCGCGCGAAACAGAACCACAACGTCACAGCAGCCATGGCAGAAAGAAGAAGAGGCAGAGCAGAGCAGCCGCAGCCTTTGCTGCTAAAGTTGCTAAGGCAATGGCATCATCATCCTTTAGGATGTCTGCACGCACCAGCTTTAACTCACACACACACACACTAACACACACACAGAGAGAGGTCAACACACACACACACACACACAAATACATGCTATACCTTTGCGTGTAGCGAGCCGTAAACAGCGAACAGAGAAGAAACTGCTAAACCAAAAGCCAAATAAAAAATTTGCCCATAAAAATATCAATGAAAATTTCCACAGTTATCTCCAAGTGCATGGATAGATACACGAGATACCCTGTAAATTGACTATAAAGGTTGTGCCAGCTGCATGTGTATAAAACGATTATTTGTAGGCTTTAATTTTGAAAGATTAAAATGTAAATGCAGAAATGGAGCAACTCAGTTGGTTACAGGGTATCTACACAGCTGCTACCAAATTTCTGTAGCCACAATGTTGATGCTTATTCGTTGGCTTTTCTTTTTTTTTGCCAACCTTTCTGTTATTTCTGTTATGTTTTTTTTGTCTAGTTTTTTTTTGCTGTTGTATTTTTGGCTTCCCTTTTGGAAGTTTGCTTTGTCTGCTTGCTATCTCTCTTGCTCTCTGTCTAGCCATCTCTCTCTCTCTCTCTCTGTTTCTCTGTGCTTGTGTTTGTAACTCCATTTACATGTATACACATGCGTGTGTGTGTTTGTGTGTGAGTCACTCAGAAATGAATTGGTCTGCTCTTATTGTATTTCTCTCTCCCCCTCCGCCAGCATCAGGGTCTCAATTTGGGAGGGAGTCGGAGCACAGGGTGTCGTTATCGTAAAGTCAAATGCCCGTCTAGATCTGCTAAGGTAGGTAGGTAGCACGGGCTGAGGCAGCACATAATCGTAAAGATGCGACTGCATATGTAAATACAAAGTGAATTTGTTCTCTAAGTGACATTCGACCTGAAGGACAAACGTGTCACCCCAACAACAGGGACACCTACAGCCCCCCCCCCCCCTTCCTCTTGCACACCCTGTGGCATACTTCAGCGTGCGGCATCAGCTGGCATCGCTCCCTCCCTCTCTTTCTTTCTCTTTCTAATCAAGAGTCACATCGCAACTTTCCCTGAAACTATGCAAATGAGTTTGAAGTAGTATATAAAATTCACATTTGTGTTAATCAAAGAGCACCATCAAACAGAACACCCTGTACTGTGCCCAGTGTAAATATTGAACAATTACGCAAAAATATTGCGCAGTGTTGAAAAATGCAACTAAGCCCGCAGTCAATTAAAAATTGCAAATAATGCGCAAAATTTTCCAAGCGAATTCTATGCGGAAATCACAGTATATACAGTTATAAGTAAATATGGTATACCAATTCATTTCCATTAGTTTAGTCTAGCTAAAGTTTCGGTTGCTTCGTTGTTTTGGATGTATGCGAAACTATGTACAAGTTGGGGAAACTTAATTTAAGTCTGTGTGGCGACAATTGCAGCTCTTATCTGTGCGACTCGAGTTGCATTTTTGGCAAGTAGGGGTATGCCAGACGAGCAGATATGCTGTAGGCATAAAAAGGTATATAATAAGAGTACTCAGTTTTATTGTTGGCTGAGTGGGCATGCTAGACGACTAGATACTATTTTTATAAAGCTAAAAGAGCAGTTCAAATAGCATACTAGACTAAAATCGATCAATTTTAAGCATTTTACAACACTGTTAACAAGCTTGCTCCTGCAACACCCTGTAGTTACGCTGCAAAGAGGAATAGCTTGAAAGTATCCTTATTTTACACATCTTTCTTTCTGCAACAGTGTGCCACTATGAGTCGTATATACCCTGAGAGATACCCTGCTCTATGTGTGGCACTATAACAATAACAACATTTAAGCCAACCAAATGGCGTCGCGATGCATTCTCTTTCTCTCTCTTTCTATCTGGCTGTCGGTCAGGAAGCGCAGGACAGACTTGTGGCGCGAGCATTGGAACGTGAATGCGTGAATTTGTACATTCCAACCCCACCCCCTTCCTAACACCCACACCCGCTCCCAGCCAAAATGAACTACAAAACATTTGCGACACTGCGATGTCAAGGCACATTTAAGACCTGCAGATAGCGTCAGAGACATTTCCGTGCGACGAAAGAAATTTCTCGCCTTAGACAATCTTGGAATTTCTGCAGACTGCTTTTTGCTCTCCATCTCCATCTCCATCTCCATCCACTTCTTTGTCTTGCTCGCTCATTCGCAAGCATGACAAATGCGCTAGCGACGCATAAACCCTTTTTGAGGTTGATAAAGTGACAGACAACGAGAGCTGCTGTTGTTGTGCAGAGAGTTATAGTCAGGCGCTATAATTGGCGCGGAAGGAGGCAGGGAGAGGGTCGAGGAAGGAGAGGTTACTCTTCAAGTTTGCGCACCATTTGCCTGCTGAAATGCAAAGTCATTATTTTGGCAAAAGTTACAGAGGGAAGAAAAAAAAAGAAACTGCGATCAAAGCGTGTTGCGATTGGAATTGGGCAAAAGGCAAACCCAGCCAGATTACGTATACGCCTACACGCACACACACACGCACACAACAAAGCAGTCAGTGTGTGTGTCTCTTGGGATAGCTGCCAAGTGGAAAGTTTCGGCTTTACCTCCGCCCTGACTCTCTGGAAGGGAGGAGAGGTCTAAATTGACAGCCTACGCGCTATATGAAAATTTATGTTTTAAAGCGCACGATTTAACGCCAGAGAGCTTTAGGCTCCTCCAATGTTGATGCTAAGCCCAAACAAAGTCAATGCCCGCAGCTCGGTTTGTTTACCGACCCCATCTCTGGCTCCTTCTCTGCTCCAAGAAACTTTCTTGGCCGGAAAGTTTTCAAAAAAGTCCACAGAAACTGCTCTCTCGACTTTCACTAGTCACGTAACTTTGCGGTCGCCTTGGCTTAGCTTAATTTTCTATTTAAATTTGATTCATTAGCGAGAATCGTATTTCTCAGGAATCAGTATTCATATTATAATTCGTAGCTCGCCTGGCTAAAATATTTTTCTGTTATTTTCTTGTGTTTTTTTTGCCACATTTTTCGCCTGCGAGGACAGCAAAAGTCGCTTGGAATAATTGAATTAGTGTCGGCATGATATATGATTCATTCGTGAATACTTTTGTGGACATTCAAGTTGAGTGTATTCTTTATTTATTAATCATGCGCCCCGTGGACAAGCCTAAACGACAAGCGCTAAAAGCAAGTGGCGAAATTAAATACTACCAGTTCATTTTTTTGCCTTCTCTTATCTATATTTTATATAAATGAAATTGGTCTTCCCTTTATAGATTTAGCGTATTTTATAGCATCATACGTACCCTAGCAAATTTTATAATATTTCATTCAATCTTCCAACAGTTTTACAACTTTTCTATATCCACTTTTACTTTAATACAACCATAACAATCTCTCAAAAGCAGCGGCTATAAAAGCAACCAAATTCTTTACGCTTCGCTTGAGTTAAAAAGGGAATCCCATTTCCTTTGCCCTGGGGTTGGGGTTACAAATAGGTTTGCTGTTTATATGGCTGCTGAACAAACAACATATCCACCTGGCTCCCTCCTCCCTCTTTTACTCTCTCTCTGTGTGTGTATGTCCTGTGTAATTTTCTAGCTATTACCGTAATTTGGGCCACAGTCGCATACATATGTACGCGTACAGGGGGCTTGCCGCAACCGCTGTAATTGTTAATTAAAAACGCGCTCAGGTCACGAATTGTTTGCCCTCGAAACGTTTTGATGGCCATGAAAAGAAGAGCTCCCTGCCTTGTGGCCAGTTGAAGGTGTCGAATCATATTCGTACTGTCGAAAGATTTACAGCAACTAAATTCTGGGTCGATTTGAATGGAACACACGTGTGTTAGAAATAAAAGGTGTGGCTTTCCGCCCACTTTTCCAAAATAATTGTAAGGGCTTAAATGGAACTATATTGATTCTGCATCAAAAAATAATGAGTATAACGGTTTTCAAATTTTGAGTCTTTCGCATGTCTTCCAAACTACCGTTTTGCTCGATTTCAGTACCCCTATAGAGCCTCTAGTATGGAAAACTTCGTCAAAAATCATCCGATTTCCTTGAAGGAGGACATTTTATCCATTATTTGGCCTATAGATTGATTCTGCATCAAAAAATTATGAACTTAACGATTTCAAAAATTTGAGTCTTTCGCATGTCTTCCAAACTATCGTTTTGCTCGATTTCAGTACCCCTATAGAGCTTCTAGTATGGAAAACTTCGTCAAAAATCATCCGATTTCCTTGAAGGAGGACATTTTATCCATTATTTGGCCTATAGATTGATTTTGCATCAAAAAATTATGAACTTAACGATTTCAAAAATTTGAGTCTTTCGCATGTCTTCCAAACTACCGTTTTGCTCGATTTCAGTACACCTATAGAGCCTCTAGTATGGAAAACTTCGTCAAAAATCATCCGATTTCCTTGAGGGAGGACATTTTATCCATTATTTGGCTTATAGAATAATTCTCCATTAAAAAATTATGAATTTAACGATTTCAAAAATTTGAGTCTTTCGCATGTCTTCCAAACTATCGTTTTGCTCGATTTCAGTACCCCTATAGAGCCTCTAGTATGGAAAACTTCGTCAAAAATCATCCGATTTCCTTGAGGGAGGACATTTTATCCATTATTTGGCTTATAGAATAATTCTCCATTAAAAAATTATGAATTTAACGATTTCAAAAATTTGAGTCTTTCGCATGTCTTCCAAACTACCGTTTTGCTCGATTTCAGTACCCCTATAGAGCCTCTAGTATGGAAAACTTCGTCAAAAATCATCCGATTTCCTTGAGGGAGGACATTTTATCCATTATTTGGCTTATAGAATAATTCTCCAATAAAAAATTATGAATTTAACGATTTCAAAAATTTGAGTCTTTCGCATGTCTTCCAAACTATCGTTTTGCTCGATTTCAGTACCCCTATAGAGCCTCTAGTATGGAAAACTTCGTCAAAAATCATCCGATTTTCTTGAGGGAGGATACTTTAATCCATTATTTGGCTTAAAGAATAATTCTCCATTAAAATATTATGAACTTAACGATTTCAAAAATTTGAGTCTTTCGCATGTCTTCCAAACTATCGTTTTGCTCGATTTCAGTACCCCTATAGAGCCTCTAGTATGGAAAACTTCGTCAAAAATCATCCGATTTCCTTGAGGGAGGATATTTTATCCATTATTTGTCCTATAGATTGGTTCTGCATCAAAAAATTATGAACTTAACGATTTCAAAAATTTGAGTCTTTCGCATGTCTTCCAAACTATCGTTTTGCTCGATTTCAGTACCCCTATAGAGCCTCTAGTATGGAAAACTTCGTCAAAAATCATCCGATTTTCTTGAGGGAGGATATTTTATCCATTATTTGGCCTATAGATTGGTTCTGCATCAAAAAATTATGAACTTAACGATTTCAAAAATTTGAGTCTTTCGCATGTCTTCCAAACTATCGTTTTGCTCGATTTCAGTACACCTATAGAGCCTCTAGTATGGAAAACTTCGTCAAAAATCATCCGATTTCCTTGAGGGAGGACATTTTATCCATTATTTGGCTTATAGAATAATTCTCCATTAAAAAATTATGAATTTAACGATTTCAAAAATTTGAGTCTTTCGCATGTCTTCCAAACTACCGTTTTGCTCGATTTCAGTACCCCTATAGAGCCTCTAGTATGGAAAACTTTGTCAAAAATCATCCAAATTCCTTGAGGGAGGATATTTTATCCATTATTTGGTTTATAGAATAATTCTCCATTAAAAAATTATGAACTTAACGATTTCAAAAATTTGAGTCTTTCGCATGTCTTCCAAACTACCGTTTTGCTCGATTTCAGTACCCCTATAGAGCCTCTAGTATGGAAAACTTCGTCAAAAATCATCCGATTTCCTTGAGGGAGGACATTTTACCCATTATTTGGCTTATAGAATAATTCTCCAATAAAAAATTATGAACTTAACGATTTCAAAAATTTGAGTCTTTCGCATGTCTTCCAAACTACCGTTTTGCTCGATTTCAGTACCCCTATAGAGCCTCTAGTATGGAAAACTTCGTCAAAAATCATCCGATTTCCTTGAGGGAGGACATTTTATCCATTATTTGGCTTATAGAATAATTCTCCATTAAAAAATTATGAATTTAACGATTTCAAAAATTTGAGTCTTTCGCATGTCTTCCAAACTACCGTTTTGCTCGATTTCAGTACCCCTATAGAGCCTCTAGTATGGAAAACTTCGTCAAAAATCATCCGATTTCCTTGAGGGAGGATATTTTATCCATTATTTGGCCTATAGATTGATTCTGCATCAAAAAATTATGAACTTAACGATTTCAAAAATTTGAGTCTTTCGCATGTCTTCCAAACTATCGTTTTGCTCGATTTCAGTACCCCTATAGAGCCTCTAGTATGGAAAACTTCGTCAAAAATCATCCGATTTTCTTGAGGGAGGATATTTTATCCATTATTTGGCCTATAGATTGGTTCTGCATCAAAAAATTATGAACTTAACGATTTCAAAAATTTGAGTCTTTCGCATGTCTTCCAAACTATCGTTTTGCTCGATTTCAGTACACCTATAGAGCCTCTAGTATGGAAAACTTCGTCAAAAAACATCAGATTTCCTTGAGGGAGGACATTTTATCCATTATTTGGCTTAAAGAATAATTCTCCATTAAAATATTATGAACTTAACGATTTCAAAAATTTGAGTCTTTCGCATGTCTTCCAAACTATCGTTTTGCTCGATTTCAGTACCCCTATAGAGCCTCTAGTATGGAAAACTTCGTCAAAAATCATCCGATTTCCTTGAGGGAGGACATTTTATCCATTATTTGGCCTATAGATTGGTTCTGCATCAAAAAATTATGAACTTAACGATTTCAAAAATTTGAGTCTTTCGCATGTCTTCCAAACTATCGTTTTGCTCGATTTCAGTACCCCTATAGAGCCTCTAGTATGGAAAACTTCGTCAAAAATCATCCGATTTTCTTGAGGGAGGATACTTTATCCATTATTTGGCCTATAGATTGGTTCTGCATCAAAAAATTATGAACTTAACGATTTCAAAAATTTGAGTCTTTCGCATGTCTTCCAAACTATCGTTTTGCTCGATTTCAGTACACCTATAGAGCCTCTAGTATGGAAAACTTCGTCAAAAATCATCCGATTTCCTTGAGGGAGGACATTTTATCCATTATTTGGCTTATAGAATAATTCTCCATTAAAAAATTATGAATTTAACGATTTCAAAAATTTGAGTCTTTCGCATGTCTTCCAAACTACCGTTTTGCTCGATTTCAGTACCCCTATAGAGCCTCTAGTATGGAAAACTTCGTCAAAAATCATCCGATTTCCTTGAGGGAGGACATTTTATCCATTATTTGGCTTATAGAATAATTCTCCATTAAAAAATTATGAATTTAACGATTTCAAAAATTTGAGTCTTTCGCATGTCTTCCAAACTACCGTTTTGCTCGATTTCAGTACCCCTATAGAGCCTCTAGTATGGAAAACTTCGTCAAAAATCAGCCGTTTTCCTTGAGGGAGGATATTTTATCCATTATTTGGCCTATAGATTGATTCTGCATCAAAAAATTATGAACTTAACGATTTCAAAAATTTGAGTCTTTCGCATGTCTTCCAAACTACCGTTTTGCTCGATTTCAGTACCCCTATAGAGCCTCTAGTATGGAAAACTTCGTCAAAAATCATCCGTTTTCCTTGAGGGAGGATATTTTATCCATTATTTGGCCTATAGATTGATTCTGCATCAAAAAATTATGAACTTAACGATTTCAAAAATTTGAGTCTTTCGCATGTCTTCCAAACTACCGTTTTGCTCGATTTCAGTACCCCTATAGAGCCTCTAGTATGGAAAACTTCGTCAAAAATCATCCGATTTCCTTGAGGGAGGACATTTTATCCATTATTTGGCTTATAGAATAATTCTCCATTAAAAAAATTATGAACTTAACGATTTCAAAAATTTGAGTCTTTCGCATGTCTTCCAAACTACCGTTTTGCTCGATGTCAGTACACCTATAGAGCCTCTAGTATGGAAAACTTCGTCAAAAATCATCCGATTTCCTTGAGGGAGGACATTTTATCCATTATTTGGCTTATAGAATAATTCTCCATTAAAAAATTATGAATTTAACGATTTCAAAAATTTGAGTCTTTCGCATGTCTTCCAAACTACCGTTTTGCTCGATTTCAGTACCCCTATAGAGCCTCTAGTATGGAAAACTTCGTCAAAAATCATCCGATTTCCTTGAGGGAGGACATTTTATCCATTATTTGGCTTATAGAATAATTCTCCATTAAAAAATTATGAATTTAACGATTTCAAAAATTTGAGTCTTTCGCATGTCTTCCAAACTATCGTTTTGCTCGATTTCAGTACCCCTATAGAGCCTCTAGTATGGAAAACTTCGTCAAAAATCATCCGATTTCCTTGAGGGAGGACATTTTATCCATTATTTGGCTTATAGAATAATTCTCCATTAAAAAATTATGAATTTAACGATTTCAAAAATTTGAGTCTTTCGCATGTCTTCCAAACTACCGTTTTGCTCGATTTCAGTACCCCTATAGAGCCTCTAGTATGGAAAACTTCGTCAAAAATCATCCGATTTTCTTGAGGGAGGATACTTTATCCATTATTTGGCCTATAGATTGGTTCTGCATCAAAAAATTATGAACTTAACGATTTCAAAAATTTGAGTCTTTCGCATGTCTTCCAAACTATCGTTTTGCTCGATTTCAGTACACCTATAGAGCCTCTAGTATGGAAAACTTCGTCAAAAAATATCAGATTTCCTTGAGGGAGGACATTTTATCCATTATTTGGCTTAAAGAATAATTCACCATTAAAATATTATGAACTTAACGATTTCAAAAATTTGAGTCTTTCGCATGTCTTCCAAACTACCGTTTTGCTCGATTTCAGTACCCCTATAGAGCCTCTAGTATGGAAAACTTCGTCAAAAATCATCCGATTTCCTTGAGGGAGGACATTTTATCCATTATTTGGCTTATAGAATAATTCTCCAATAAAAAATTATGAATTTAACGATTTCAAAAATTTGAGTCTTTCGCATGTCTTCCAAACTATCGTTTTGCTCGATTTCAGTACCCCTATAGAGCCTCTAGTATGGAAAACTTCGTCAAAAATCATCCAATTTTCTTGAGGGAGGATACTTTATCCATTATTTGGCTTAAAGAATAATTCTCCATTAAAATATTATGAACTTAACGATTTCAAAAATTTGAGTCTTTCGCATGTCTTCCAAACTATCGTTTTGCTCGATTTCAGTACCCCTATAGAGCCTCTAGTATGGAAAACTTCGTCAAAAATCATCCGATTTTCTTGAGGGAGGATACTTTATCCATTATTTGGCCTATAGATTGGTTCTGCATCAAAAAATTATGAACTTAACGATTTCAAAAATTTGAGTCTTTCGCATGTCTTCCAAACTATCGTTTTGCTCGATTTCAGTACCCCTATAGAGCCTCTAGTATGGAAAACTTCGTCAAAAATCATCCGATTTCCTTGAGGGAGGATATTTTATCCATTATTTGTCCTATAGATTGGTTCTGCATCAAAAAATTATGAACTTAACGATTTCAAAAATTTGAGTCTTTCGCATGTCTTCCAAACTATCGTTTTGCTCGATTTCAGTACCCCTATAGATTCATTTGCATTCTCTAGGATATTATGGAAAAAATTATGAAAACTTAACGTCAAAAAATTATCGTTGCTGAAAATCGCACGATTTCAACAATGGGTTTGCAGAGACTATAAAGATAAAGACAGTGTACCTACTGCAAGTGTCTTTAAAACTCGTTGAATATCGTATAAAAGTATGAGTTGTAAGAAATTTAGCCTTTTTTTAAATCAAAAATCTATTGTCCTGTTTTTCGTCCTTTTTTTTGCAGGTCTATTCTTTTATTTTCTGTTTTTTTCGTCTTGATCTATCCTTTTTTTTGGAGATGTAGCTGGCACCCTTGGTTGAAGGTGTCGAATCATATTCGTATAGCCTGCATTTTGTCATAAAGATTTACAGCAACTAAATTCTGGGTCGATTTGAATGGAACACACGCTCGTACTTAGAACTGTGTTTAGAAGAAAAGTTAGACTTGCATATGTCCCAGGCAGACAATAAATGCTAGTCATATTTTTTTTAGTGATTCTTCCAAAAGTATACTTTTGAACAAATTCACAAATTCCTAGCATTTATTCCAAAACAATTTAATCTTGAAAAGGAAAAACTCGGGTAGGCCACGAGTCAAGAACCAAACTTATGCTGAATCATTTCATATTTGATTCGTTAAGATTTAGTTTGTTTTAAATGTATTAAAGAAATGGGACCCCACTCAGAGTTCGATTTATCCGTTGTTACCGAGCGATCATCGAAGTGAACGTGCCCCTCGAGAGAGAGCTCATCACAATACCTCACGCTGTCAGATAAACCGATACAACTCATCACCGTTGGTGTACTGTTGCTTTCGTTTTGTGTGAAAGTAAGTGAAGACTGACTACAGAAATGATCCTGTGAAGTATAGTCTTAATTTTTCAACGCCCAGTCAAAGTATCTTAGCATGCCACGCGTTAGAACCGCTTGAGAATTATAAGTGCGCAAGCTAAAAATATGACGCAAATGTTGTACCAACAAACGCATGTATGCATGTATACGTGCGCTACATTGCTTTAGTATGTATATTCGAATATTCTCGCTTTGGTCACACTAATACACACCAGCGCGCGCTATGCGAGTGCGAGTGAGCGCAAAGATCGTTGATACGTTACGTTGTTGTTGGCAGTGTGCCTAACCTCTTTTTTCTGCCGCTGACAAATCGAAAATAGTCGAGATATTGTATATATAATGTTACCTTTCTTTTTTCGGGTTAATTTAGATGACATTTGTGAGCATGAACTCAACAAAACCTGCACAAATCTTTGTCAAACTTGACAAACGTTGAGCAGCCTCAGTGGCAGCCATTAATCATTTGGTCACTTGGTCACACTGCCAGGCAGACAGACGCACAGACACATAGGCAGGCATAACTTAGAAGCAGAATTTAATCATCAATCAAGTCGGCAAGGAAAGGTTAAGGCAACTACTCAGCTGGAGGGTGCAACATGGCGTCCATCTACAGATACATGTATATATATATACTATATGTATATCTCGTGTGCGCTTAAGTGGCAGCGACATGTGAGGCAAATTGAAAAATCCCATTAAGATGCAAGACGATGCCTGAACCGATTGAAAAGGAGTTGGAATTGATATCCGGATCCGGATTGGGTGCTGCTCTTGAGGTGTAGCGACAGTTGCACTAGCTGCAGAAGGAGCAGGGCAGAGTCAGTTGCCAGTTCGTGCGCCTAAATGTGGCCCATTGTCGACAGTGGAACCATTCACTTAGTGCAATGAGCAAGCGCAGGCAGACACACACGCACACACACACACACACACACACATACATCCGCACAGTACATGCAAATTCAGCCAGCCTGCTGCTGGCAGTCATGTTACCCCTTCAATCGTTCTCATGCGGGGGCGTGGCCAGTGTCTGCTTTCAGACGAGTAATTGAACTGCCTATCCAGGTGACTGTGTGTGTGTCTGTGTGTGTGTGTGCGACTCTTGAATGTGATTTTAAAGTCAACATTGAACGTATTTGACACACGAACTGCCAGTTTTGGTTTGCCGCTTGTCTGCCAACTTGTTTGACTCCCTGTTCGTGTCCTGGTCTGGCCTGCTCTCTCTCTCTCTCTCTCCCCTATTGCCATATCGTGATAATGCTCATGTTGTGTACAATATGATATGATAGCACCCCCTCCCTCCCCCTCCTGTTACTCCCTGCACATTTACTGATTTTATGATTTGCTTCGCTTTGCCGTTTAATATTGTTGGTTTGGCATGTGCCCAGGGAGCAAGAGGAGAGCGTGTCAGAAAGCAGGATATGGATATAGATATTGTATGTGTTACAAGCAATGTCAGAGATATTGCATATTGTATACGTTCAGACAGCGCACTCGTCACTACGATTAAACTTTAAATGTCAATGTAGTTTAAAGATATAGGGGATTATTAATATATAATTAATTATTTACAACATTGTTTCATATATTAATAATATATTAAGTTCATTTTCTTTTCTTTTGCTCACTTAACTTTATAAATTGCCAGTACATTTGTTTACTTATTCCAATCAAGTTTGCCAAGTGCTCTTCCTCTTCTTTAGTCTACACGAAACCTTAATAAATACTTAAGTTGGCTTCCATCCAAAATTTAACGACATTCCATGTCTGACTTGGCCTGAACTGAAGCACAGGGTGAGAGGTTCCAGTTCTCTTGCAACTAATTGTGGCACACTTTACGTATATAAAACTATAAAGTTCTGGATAACAACTTAATAAACCATAATTAATATAGAGCATATGCATATTTCAACAATTTACATTTGGTTTTCTTATAAAAAACTAGAATATTTGCATATTAAATGAAAACTATAATAATAGTAATAAGCAGCAGTAAGTAATTATCTCATATAACTAATAAATAACCATTAAAACTATTGTTAATTACGTTAGACCCCTCATATAAGGCAACAGACTGCGTCCTTGGCCTTTTCCACGTCCTAAGTCCATTTTAATTGCGCTGTTTTCTGCACCTGAACGTGTGAAAACGCAATTAAAGACTACGAAAAACAAAAGCAATAACGGACAAGTCGATAAGGCAGCCAAGAGGGCAACAACTTTTGAGTATACACGACTAGGAGATACCTAGAAGTATACATAGAGTTAGAGGTAGAAAGGGAATTCGGCTGAAACAATTAAAAGTAGCTTCAGATGACGCATACCACATTGTATTGGCAGGCGCAAAGGGATCTCTGCTGGCAGGGGTTACGGTTATGGATCAGGGGTCGCTGCTTATACGGGTCAACTGACCGTTGGTTTTCCAGATAGAGCACTACGATAATTTCAGCTCGCTCGCTGTTTGCTCGAACTGGCGGCGCCAAAGTGTGGCTAAACATGCAAATTTCCATTTAGTGGAAAAGCTTTTTGACGGCACGAAATGCGATACGAGCGCAGCGTGGGCGGGCAACAGTTGAGCAAAGGTCAGAGGGGAGCGAGGAGCTTCTGCTCAATATCATCCCATATGGGAATGATACTACTAGTTCCAACAAGCAGCAATTAATCATTTAATCTATTGTAGTATCTAAGGGATCCCTGCTTGGAGTGTCTGTTGCTGATAGCTCCAGGCAATTGCCCAGCGTGTTGTGTGTCCCTGATGAAACTCTGTGCTGCTAATGTTGTTAATCTCCCGCTGCTTCAGGTATTCCATAATCTTGGGCACATTTGCTTTGACGCCCAGCATGCTGGTGAAGATGCTGCAAGAGCACAGAAAAGACTTTAGTGGATTTTGCCTGTGTTCGATAGCTACACTTACCACACACGCTCCTTGTACGCTTCACTCTCGTCTATGATACGCTGCACAAACTGCACTTCGCCACCGGCGCAGGTCAACTCCTCCGCGCTGCCAGTGCGCACATTGTTGGGCGCCGGACGTCGCTCGGGATTACGTGTGTTGCCGCCAAAGGGATTCTCTGAGTTGGAATCGAAAAATGGTGGATTGCAAAGACAGAAGTGAAACTGTTCAGGCTCAGCCCTCTGCTCATCCCTTCCAGAAGATTCAAAGTAGCTCTTGAATATGCTCTGTTTGTCCGGCTGCGCGTAGACTTCTATGAGTGACTGTAGCTCGTTGCGTTTGACATTCTCGCGTGCATAATCCACATTCGTTTGCTTCGACTCCAGCGCCAGCATGCGCCAGTGATTCTTCTTGGCAGCCAGCAGCGAGTAAATGCACGAGGAGCCACAGCCTATAAAGATTAAATTAATGACCGGATTAGGCTAGATATTTCCATAGTACTTACCAATATCAATGCCACGCACTGTGTTCAGTTTCAGCGGCGCCAACAGATCCTCCAGCCACAGAATGTAGTTGAGGCGCAGCGCCAATGTGGGCACCAGGCTGCCAGGTGCGAAATCCACATGTAATCCAAAGTATTCCAGCAACAGCATCTTGGTCAGCTCACGCAGTGTGCGTTCATTACGATAATTGAGCGACACCTTGCCATTTAGCTCCTGTAATTAATATAAAAATGAGTATGAAATCTTCTAAAGAATTTCATCAATTCTCGAGCTTACCAATTGACACACTTGCCGAAAATCCTTGTGCTTGATGGCCAACTTGGTGAAGTCGGGCGGCGTGCGCAGTACATTGCGCGGATGCATGGTAAATTTTTTGTTGCTATTTCGTACCATTTTGGCGAATAAAAATAATAAAAATCAAAACAAAACGTTTAAATTGTATGCAATGCAACATGTGTGACCGTTTTGAACAAAAGCGCGGCAAATTCGGAAATACAGTATACTGAAAATACTAGAAATGCGTATTTGACTGCTAAAAGCCATGTGGTCACACTGCCTGCTGACACTGTTAAGTTAACAGTGCGCTGTTAAAACACTTTTTTTGCATTGCTTTGGCAAAATTTTGTAAACAAGCGGTATTTCGCGAGTTTTTAATAAATATATATTATTAAAATGTCAGAACCCAGTTCCAAGGAAAGTGTTAAGACCGCTATGACATACATTTGTGGTGGTAAGTACAAAATATTCAAGTTTTGCACTAAAAACAAATTGAACTGGCGGCAGCGCACATGGTTGCCGCAACAACAACATAAAAACTTGAACATAGCAACATTTCTCATAAATTGTTTATTCCTTTTACAAATTAAAACAGAGTGTCATCATGAGAATGAGATGCGTCCCCGTGATCCCATACGTTGCCGTGAATGTGGTTATCGTATCATGTACAAGAAGCGTACCAAGCGTCGTAAGTAGCAAGCGGAGTACCCGGCACGGGCAGTGTAGTCTGCAGTCCTTGCCAAACTGTATGTTAACATTTGCGTTCGTTTTACAGTTGTCGTCTTCGATGCACGCTAAGCCGGAGTCGCTTTGGATCACAGTTACCCCGGATGAGGACTATTTTAGAGTTTAGCTTGTAATTGAAGTACATATTTCTAAATATAAGAGACTTGTAAACCTTTAAATTGTGTTCTTTTGTAAAATGTTGCAAGTCACAATGGTCTTTTGCAAATGCAGTGGCTTTTGAACTGTAAAATCCACAGCTGCTGGCAGTTCTTTCCAAACTGTTTGGTACTGTGGAATAACTTCAATTTATGATTTGCAAAATTTCGATATGCCTTGAAAGAAATTTGCTTTCTAAGCATGATCGTCACTTTTTCACTAATAAAACAAATCGCTTTTCTATATTTTAAACTAATTTACTTTTATTTGAATGTTTTTGGAAATATAATTTTTAAACTAAAAACACTTATACTTGTTCTTTTAATGTTACTCATTTATTTTATTTGTTGCAACTTGTGCTTAAATAATAATAATAATAATAATATGTAAAGTAATTTGTTCATTTTGTTTTTTTTTTTGTGTTTTCTTTTTACTCATAAATGTCTTTTTTCGTCTCAAAAATTTTGTCTAAATGGCTTTTGTCATCCAAAAATTTACTTTACTTAAGATTTCCTCTTGGTTTTTCTTTTGTATTTATTTTTTTTTTTTTTTTTTTTTTTGTTTTAGTTTAGCGTTTGGTGTAATAAATTTACGTTTAAGTTTACCACATTTAGCAAAAACACACGTTTACACTAAAAATTGTTTATACCATTTATCGTATGTTATTTATTTGTTTCTTCTTCTTCAGTATCCTCCTCTCCTCCATTTCATCTTCATACTACTTTTTCCACCGACACTTTTCAGTCAAATATTTTCGTGTTGTTCAGTGTATGCGGTAAATGTTATTACATAATATGCATGTGTGTGTGAGTGTGTGTTGGTGTTTCTTTGAGTATTTCGTTTTGTTCCTTCTTTGATAAAATCATAAATACTACTACACGTACAGTTACAGTTATATAGTAGGTTTTTCCCTGTCTGTATATAGACTTGCTTATGCTTTTGCCATTTGAGTGAATGTGTGGGCATTTTGTGGGCGTGGCTGTTGCTCAAAACTCAAACTAGAACTAAAACTAAAACTAGAAGTAAAACTAGAATGTGCATGCACAAACATGCTCAGGTTTAAAGCTTAATTTAAGAAAATAAGGCAAAAAGGTATTGAGGTTTGCATTCATTTCGTATAAATAATATGTGTTTGTATGTATGTGTGTGTGTGTAAACTTAGAGAACTAAAGATCTACATTCAAAATATATGTATATAAGATGGCAAAGTACTCGCATATTAAGTAACTAAACAATACAATGAAGTTTTACAATGGCAAATTAAAGCTATTTTACTTCACAAACGATTTCGCAATGGAACTCAAGATATTCTCGATATTTTCATATCTTGTGTAAATGTGTTAAGTGATCATTATAGATAATTAAGTGTAATTAAGGTTTTTAGTGAGTTTGTGAGAGTGTGTGTGGCGCTTCTTCTTCTACATAACCTCAATGATAATAATTATAATATATATAATGTGAAATTCATCGAAATGTGTTGTAGAGCTTCTTCTACAACAACATTTCTTAAATATATATATGTGTTTGTGTGTTTTTTCGTATTTTGTTTCATTGTTTTCATACGTTTTAAAGAGAAATCATATTTCAGGTACATCACAACTTAAAATTTAACAAATAAATGCAATTTTTTAAGAGTTTTTTTTTGTTTTTGTTTTGTTTTTTTTTTGTTCAATGTTAACGCCTAATGCATAAGAAATGTATATGGCAAGCAATAAATTTGCTAATAAAAATGAGAAAAACTTCTTCTGTGCAAGAGAAATGACCACAGTACTGCGCGCTATTACAGTTTTGCATGCTTCAGCCGGCGATGCAGTAGCAAACTGTAGCGTCTCTCAAACTGTGCGCTGCACTGCCTGCAATCGCGCTTCGCCGCTCGCAGCGCTTGATGCTTCCAGTACCGATGCAGCGCCAGAGAGCCGAGTGTGTGATAATTAAAACTGACGCCGCCACCTCTGCGTCGCTGGCTAGCTGCGCAGCTGGCGCAGCAGAGCTTTTGCTGCCCCAGACGATTGAGATGCTTGTCGCGCAACATGGCGACCACAGCTTCGGGTGCAAGTCGTATCTTCTTCGGCTGCGCCTGCTTGCGCGAACTGCGACCCGATTCGGCATCCGACTTCTTGCTGAAATCCAGCGGCGCAGTCAAATACTCTTGCTTGCTAGCTGCGTCGGCAAGCAGCGGCAGCAGTGTTGCCAGATGGTTGAGTGACTTGCGTGAATTATTTGCTGCGCTGCTGCTGTGGGTGGCCGAAACTGGCTGCACGACCGGCTGCGCTGCTGGCTGCACTGCTGACTGCGCTGCTGGCTGTACGACTGGCTGCACTGCAGGCTTCTTGGGACTCTTACGCGGCGCTGCCAGATCCAGCTGACGTTTGAGCAGCGACTGCGTCTGGAGCTGCGGTGGGGATGGCGTCGATTTTACCGTGCTGTTGCTGCCGCTGCATACTTTTGGGGTTATGGTGAGTGTAATGTCCTCCTTGTTGCGCAAATACTCAATGTACTCTTCAGTCTCGCTCATTAGTCGCTTGCGCTTGCCTGGCGATGCTGCATGCACACCTCGCTCTCCTCCGCTCTGCTGCTGTTGCTCTCTTTCGGCACGCTGCTGCTGACCCGTTGTAGTCGCTGTTGGCAGCGCTGCTGCGGCGGCGGCCAACATTAACGGCGTTTCAGCTGCATAATATTTATTAATAATATCCTTAACATAGTTTTGAAATTGTGTTCCAATGCGATTGAGATTCTGGTATTCCATTTGTGTGAGAAAAGGTGTGGTGGTGTTGTTGTTACTGTTATTGTTGCTGTTTGGTGCTGCTGCTGAGACGGCAGCGGCGGCCGCAGCAACTGCTGCTGCTGCTGCAGCAGCCGCTGTGGTTGCGTCTGCGCCGCTGCTGCTGCTCGTATTGTTCTCTTTATCATCCTGGCAATGATACGATGGTACGGCATTTCTGTGTGATTTCTCTTTGTAGTAGCTGTTGTTGTTGTTGTTATTATTATTATTTGTATTATTGTTGTTGTTGTTATTTAATTTATACGCGGGAGACGATTTAATAAGCTGCACTCGCTGCTGCTGCAGCTGATTCTCTTGATCTTCGTCATACTCAATTTTGAGCTTTCTCTTACTGGCGAGCAGCTCTATGGCAGTCTGCTCCAGAAATGCCGCTGCCATCATCGCTTTGCTGCTGCTCTGCTCTTTGTGCTCGCTGCTGCTGCTCTCTTCGGAAGCTCTCAAGCTTTTGCCACTGCTGCTGCTGCTGTTGTTGTTGCTATTGCCATGACGCGACAGTTTCATGGGCGACGTCGTTGCCGACATCACATTGTACTCATCGCCCGAGTACGAGGAGGATGATGCCGATGATGGCGTATTCTCATCATCCTCTCCCGTCGAATGCTGTCGTACGCGTATTGCGCCAAACTTTTGTCGCTGCTGCGCTGCATTGCTGCCGCTGTTGCTGTTGCTGTTATTGTTGCTGTTGCTGTTGCTGTTACTGTTGCTGCCCATGGTGCTCAAACTTTGCAGAAGCGCTGCAGCCTCGCGTGTCGTCCATTGCGAAGGCAGTTTATTATTGAACAGGAGTTGATGATTTGCTGGTATTTTCAACTCGTGCACGCCTCCCGCTTTATGAAAATCCTGAGCGACCGAAGCTGTATTGCGACTTATGGCGTCCATTTTGAGCAGACTGTGGGAGAGAGAGAAAAAGATAAGTAATATTGTGATTAGAAATATATAATAAAATATTAATAACTTAAATGAATAATTAAAATAAAACAAGCTTATAATGCAGGTAAAATATAATTAATAAATATTTGATGCATCTGATTGCAACAGAAAATTAGTCATAAAATGTACACTGAAGTTTGGCAACAGCGTAGGAAAATATATAAATCAATTAAAACAGAAAAAAACGTACATATATTTCAATCAAAATAATTATAAGAAATTCAGAAAATTCAAATTAAATCAAAATCTTATATATTTTATAATGAAAGTATTAAAAAACCATGAATTAAGCCAACGAAAATGAGGGAAAAACACAGAAATTCAATCAAAAGAGAACGTAAAATTGAAATTGAAGTCTGGCAACAGCGCAGTGAAACAGAAAAATCAAATAAAACGTTTTCATTTCTTGAAATAACATTAAAAACCCTTAGTAATATGAAAAATAAATACAAAAAACCATTCAATAAATAAACCGTCAAGGAATTGGCAAGAACACATGAAACAGGGCAACAAAAGAGACGAAAAATCAAACATAAGAAAACAAACGATGCAAACAGGTGGCAAATACCGCGCATAGTCCTCCGGATCGCTGCCCTCGGCCTCGAGGTATTGAAATAAACGCTCCGAGCCGCGTTTCTGTGTGGCGGCATTCGGTAGATTGCCGGTGAGTAGATCATGTGGCGGTATCAGCGACCCATTGGCACTGAGACGCCAACCCACCATCGAGGTGGGATTCACAATGATCTCCTGCAGTGGGCCACCACCCGAGATGCCATTGTTGCCGCCATTGCCACCGCCTGTGCCTCCTACACCCTCATTGGTCGTCGTCGTGTAGATGGTGACGGCGCCACTGCCGCCCACAGTTTGGCCTGTGCCGCTCGAGGAGCTGTAGTCGATGTAGTCAAGGATCGGGTCAGTGTTGGATCACAGCAGTTTGAGGTGGTGGGGCGAGAACGAGTTGAGAGAACAAGAACGAGGGTAGTAACTAGAGTTAGCAGCTGTGTGGGCGCATGAAGTGGTAGGGGAGGGATGGTTGTTTTTTTTTTTGGTCTTGATAAGGCGTGATGAGAACGTTACCCAAAAGCGTTGCCGGCATTGTGGAACGTATTCAGTTGATTATTGGCCACCAGTGTGTTGCCAATGGTGCGTAAGACATTCAGGTTGTTGCCATTGTTGTTGTTGTTGTTGTTGTTGCCGCTGTTGTTGTTGCCACCGCCGCCATTGTTGTTGTTGTTGCCATTGCTGCTATTACTGCGCGCTGGACGATTATCGTGGGGACTGAGGCAAGTAGCAAGGAAGCGAGACAGAGACGGGAGAGTAGGAGAAAGACAGATAGAGGGAAGAAATAGAGGGAGAAAGAGAGAGAGAGAAAGTAGAAGAGATAAATTTGTGTGCAGCAGATGCAGCAAAAACATCGGTATTAATTGGATATTTCCTATAAACTTATATACACGGTGCTATAAACATATATACACTGTGCTATAAACTATAGCAAATAGCCAGCTTTACTTCCTAAGCACAACCCTATGTAAATTCACCTCACACTTTGCTATAAACACTATATACACTATGCTATAAACTAAAGAAAATTAGCAAATCGACTTACTGCACATCACTCATGTGTATCTGGAACTCCTCCTGCGTATCAGCCAGATAGGAGCACTTGCTGCACGCACGCTTATTGTGCACCTTCAGCACATGCGTAGCCAGACGTTCCGATCGTGCCGCCTTATAATCGCAGAGCAGGCAAACAAAGGGCTTTGTGTGGGTATTCAGATGACGCTTCAGGCCCCACTTGTCGGCACCCGACCAGGGGCAATAGCAGCAGGTAAAGCGTTTCTCTCGCTTCGGTTTCAACAGACCCGATCCCGTGCCACTGCTGCCCGATCCCGAACTGGAACTGGCCACAGCCTGCTGAGCGTTGTTGTTGTTGTTGTTCATGACAGCACCCACATGTAGGGGCAACACTGAACCATCGTCCAGTTTCTCCTGCTTGAGCTGTGCCAGCGGCATATCCGCTGCCGAGGCCACCGCTTCGATGGTCTCCACAATACTCATGCTAGTCGAGGTGGGATGTCGTTGTGCCTCCAAGAAGGCATTATCAATATTCACGCCCGTCGCATTGATGGTTACATTACCCCGTCCGCCGGCATGATGTCCACCACCATTGCCACCGGAGCCACCACCAGATCCACCAGATGAACCACCAGATCCACTGCCTGCCGGCA
The DNA here is from genome assembly GCA_018904105.1 of Zaprionus tsacasi. NCBI lineage: Eukaryota > Metazoa > Arthropoda > Insecta > Diptera > Drosophilidae > Zaprionus > Zaprionus tsacasi. The sequence continues at coordinate 14,518,596 of JAEIFR010000295.1, forward strand.
CATGACGACGCGTCTTATTGATGTCATACTGCAGCTCACGATGCATGCGTAGAAAATGTTTCTTGACGTGATCGGCACGATTGAACTGCTTAAGGCAGGCGTAGCACTGAAAGGGTTTCTCATCCTTATGGATATTCTCATGGCGTGTATACAGATCCCGACGATCTGTCGAGTAGGGGCAATGGGTGCAGGCATATCGCTTCACAATGTGTACACCATTTGCTGCTGCAGCTGCAGCCGCTGCCTGTGCTTGAGAGGATTTCTTGCGACTGCCACCGCCGGAGGAGCTACTGCCGCCGCTGCTGCTGCTGCTATTGGTGGTGGTGGGCGCTGAGGTGGGCGTGGATTGAACCAAATTCTGTGCCGCATTGGCCGATGTCGAGGGGCTGGCATAGATCAGCTCGGCCGCATGCTCCTGACGATGTTTTCTGTGTGGGAAAGTGGAGTTGGTTAGAGAGAGGGAAGGGATGAAGAGACTGAGGTATACTCACTTGGACTTGGGCGTGCTCTGATGCTGTTGCTGCTGCTGTTGTTGCTGCTGCTGCTGTTGTTGCTGCTGCTGTGCTGCTGCTGCTGACTGACCTGTGCATAGCTCTGCAGCTTGCCACCCGTGGTCCATTGCACCAGTTGTGGCTGCTGTTGCTGCTCCGCTGCACCGCTGGCATCCTGTGTCCAACGCTGCTGCTGCTGTTCGCCAGCTTTGAGTAGACCCGCCTGACCGGCGGCAAATCCATTCTGCATGAGTGCGGCCAGGCCAAAGGCTGTGCTCAAATGATCCTCGGATTTGAAACTGCCAACGGAAGCGGCAACACTGGGTGCCGGCACCACAGTGGCGCCACCACTTGCACTGACCACAACTGAGTTGCCTGACTCTGTTTGCTGTTGGATTACATTGGCCTGACCGGTGGCGGCGTTGTTGCCACCTGTGGTGGCGCCACTAGCTTCATATTCAATGCTAGGCGCGGCGGTGCGATCGATTTGTTGCTGTGAAGGGAAGAAGAGAAGCTGTCAGTTAGTTTCACAGTTTCCTATAAACTTATATACACTGTGCTATAAACATATATACACTGTGCTATAAACATATATACACTATGCTATAAACATATATACACTGTGCTATAAACATATATACACTGTGCTATAAACATATATACACTGTGCTATAAACTCTAGAAAAGCACAAGCTTGCTTTCCCCCTACTCACCAAATTCGTAAAGGAGCGCTGCTCTCCCTCTGGCACCGCTGTTGGGCCACTGGTGGCCACCTGAGCCACCGGTGTACCAAGCGTATGCAAACCGTTTCCGGTCTCCTCGCCATATAATTTTCGTGTGATTTCCTTAAACATATCTTCATATGTGGCCTCCACATTGGAGGAGGATTGTGCTGCGCTCGCTGGATTGGCTGCGGTCGCTGCTGCTGTTGCTGCTGCTGCTGATGCTGCTGCTACTGTTGGGATTAGTGTTGCCATTGCTGCGACTCTTTGGCCTTGGCTTGCGGGCGCGATGCGGCTCTAATGTTGCGGCGAGAACTGCTGCTTCTCTTCTCGCTGTTGCCTCCACAGATGCGCTGAGAAAACTGTAAAAGAGAGAGAGATAAAGAGAGAGAGGGAGGGTGAGTAAATGGTCTAGTCCCCGCACTCACATCCGGCATATAAAATATCCCAAAGTTCAGTTCTACGAATCGCCTGTTGACGCACTTCAAGCCTTGAGAGGGAGCGAGCAGAGGGCAGGGGGCAAGGGGAGCAGTGGGTGGGAAGTTTTTTTGATTGGACGCAAAGCTGCTTGGCAGCATCATCAGCTGAGTGAGCTGAATCAGCGTGCGCTCAAGCAACGACGTAAGCACGCTTTTTGTTTACGTCGTGAGGCGACAAAAGTGTCGTAAGCGTTTTTGTGAATTTTTATTATAAAATATTATAATAATTAAAATAATAATAATTTCAATATTTAATATAATTTAATAAAATATTATATATATATTGCGCTTTAAGTTGCTTGCGCATATCAAGCACGCAACTTTTGTCGCCTGTGCTACGTACGTGTGTGTTGGCGTCTCAGCTTGGGCGCGCAGCTTCGTTTATTCACCACACACACACACACATACAAATACATTAATAAATACAACAACAACAACAGCGATGACTTGTGGCTTGCCCAACACTTTCCCATTGAGAGAACGCGCCGCAATCGGCGCTTTTTGGCGCTTCGAGGATTCTCAACAGCGCGTTATCCGCGCCAAGCATCTCGCACACACACGCACACACATAAAGAAACATAACAAATTGTTACCGTTGTAATTTTTGGCGGCATTTTTTGTTGTTGCAGCTGCTGCTGCTGCTGTTGCTTGGCCCACATGTTGCTGCGCCTCGCCTTGGCCAAAGAAAGAGATGCTAAGAGGGCGACAAAAGTTGCTTTGATGGGCCTGGGCACGTTTCCAACAGCGCCGCCACCCACACTCGAACGGGCACACCCCGTTTGCCGTCGCCCCCACTCACACACACACACACACACACCCAGAGGAGTGCTCTGCGCGTGTCTATGTGCAGTGTGTGTGTGTGTAGGGAATGGGAGAATTGTTTGTTTGTCTCTCTTCGCGTGTGTGTGTGTGCGGACTGAAGCGTGTTTTCTTTACTTGCCTTTGCGTTCATATTTCGTATTTGAGTATTTTTTTTCTTCTTTCCTTTGCTTTTTGTTGTTGCTTTTGGATACATATTTGATTTTATGCTTCGTGTGCTTTTTACAGTTTTTTTTGCCCGCCCGCCATTGGGGGCGTTTTGCCCACTCCTCCTCCTACTTCTTCTCTCCTGCTGCTGCTGCCTGCTCCCTTTACTGCCCTGAATTTTTGTTTTTGTGTCTGGCAACCCTTTCTTCCCTCTCACAGCTGCTCTCTCTTTGCTGTGATTGACTCTCTGCGTGTGGTTTGCAAGCCAAGGGCATTATTGCTGTCTTTGTCTTTTGTTTTTGTTGCCTTTCAGAGCTCAAGATCAACAAAAACAGTACGCTATACTATATATATGTATTGGTGTATTAGGCTAGTTGTATTATTATAATACAGTCACTTTTAATTAATATACAGTTTTATGTCATTAATCAGCTCGTTCACCTGCCATGATTCATCGCACAACAAGCTAAGCTTCTTTATAGACACACTCATTTAGTTCACAATATTTGGGAATTACCCTAAAGTTCCTTCTGCCGCTTATTAATAAAATAAAATTAATAAAAACTTCCAGCAGCGCGTCGTCACGTCGCCTGCTTTGATAAGCCAAAGGAAGATGGCGTCACGCCCAGCCACACGATGGGGTCAACTTTGGTGGGCGAACGCGACAGAGTCGCACGCACACACACACACAGAGTGACAAAAGAGTGCCATGCGTTGCTAAGATCGGCGCGTGTGGGTGCTACGTTGGGGCCACCACCACCAGCAGCAGCAGCAGCAGCGGCAGCAACAACATCCGCTTTGCTAATAGCAGACAGCAAAAAAAAAGCAAAATAAAAGAGAAGAGAAAAAACCCAACGTCAAACGGGCGCGTCAGCGAGTGGGCTGGAAATGGGCGCAACAGCCAGGCAGTAGCAGCCGCAACAACAATCAAATCAATTTACAACAACTCGTAACACGCGCACCATCAAGAACAAACACGATGATCGGACGACGACGACGACGACGCCGCCGCCGCGACGACGTCGTCTGTGGTGGGTGTGCAAAAAGCAAGCGACATTAGCAGCAGCAGCAACAGCGACGTCGACGCCGCAATGACAACGCAATTTGGGGGGAGTCAATTTGAGAGAGCGCACGCCGAGAGAGCGCCAAAACCGGTTGACAGCTGAAAACAAAAAAATGCCGGTTGGAAGCTTTGCTAAGTACAATACAAAGTGAGTGCGGGAGAGTGCGAGAGCGGCCTGGTAGAGAGAGAGAGTGTGTGTGTGTGTGTGCGTGCAAAAAGCAAGAGCACGTAGTCTGCCGATCACTGGCGCAGCTGTCGGCTGTCGTCTCTCTCTCTCTCTCTCTCGTCAGTTGTCGTCTGTCTGTTACGCTCTGTGCAGATGCCGGACAAACGACTGTTAACGGTAAACGCATTATTGGGTGGCTTCGACACAGTAATTATTGTTGTTCTTGTTGCTGTTCCTTTTGTTTTTGTTGTTGTTGTTGCGTTTTATTTGTCACTGATAATATTCGACAGAATTACATTGCGTGCCCGTGCCCCGTTGGGGGCGGGCGTCAAAGCGCTAAATTGCCAAGCACACACACACACACCCAGAGGGGCGAAGCTGTTACACACACACACACACACACATTGATATTTTAACACCCGTGGGCCGTACCCGGCCCCGTTGGCAGCTCAGGGTGAGCCACAACATTACTTGCAGTCGCAGTCGCCATCGCCGTCGCCGTCGTTGTTGTTGTGGTGAACGGTGAAAGGCCAAGAGACGAGGCAAGCGAGGGAGAGGGAGGCGAGGCGTCGAGACAAGAGCAGAGGAGTCACAGAGAGAACCGAACACAGGCACAAGCAGCAGCTAATGACATGTTAACGCCAAACAACAACAGCAACAACAGCTCGTCCAGCCGTGCCAAAGCCACACGCAGTTATTAAAAAGCGCTTTTGCCTGATGGCGTGCACAGTGGGGCAATTTAATTGGCAAGGGAAAGGGCGGTGGCGGCGGCGGCGTCTGGCCAAATAAGCAGGAAAATTAAATAGTGGCAGCATATGCAATTTTCAGCAGACAACCTTAAAATTGACAGCTGATTTATATGAGGAATTCAGTTTAAAGGAAACATAACCTAAAAGTTCATAACTAAATGTGAAATATCAGTTATATTATATATCTGATATTATTGTCTATATTATTCATTATTTGTAAAAATATTATTTATAATTTATAGCTATATAATTTGAATTATTTGCTGCCCTTCAAATCACACTTTATCACAGTTTTTCAAGATTGTTCCACTGTATCTACGCCCCGTCACTGGCGTGATGTCAGTCTGCATGTGTGCGAGTGTGTGTGTGTGAGTGAAACAACAAGTCGTTAAAGTGGGTGGTTGTCTAACAGCTGCTTGTGTCCAGCGACAACAAAATAAAATCTTCAATTTTATATGCCAAGCAATAACAACAGCAACCACAACGTCGCTTTACGATTTTCTCGCTGCTGCTTCACACGCCTACGCGCTGCTACAGCGCAGTAACAGCGCCTGCGTGTGGGCCGCATGTGGATTGCATTGCCGTTGCTGCGGCTGCTGCGTGGGTCAACTTTAAACGGGGCGGGTGGGTTGCGCAGCCACAGCGAATTCGAATTCGACAGCATCTGCGCGTGTGTGTGTGTGTGTGTGTGTGAGTGAAGTTAATATGTAATCGCTGCGCTGCGCTTTGCATTTTATTTTCCTCTTTTTTTTTTGGCAGCTGCGTCGACATCCGCCAACTTCTTCGCTCTGGGCACACTCTGCGGGCGCAGCTTGTGCATGTGTGTATGTGTGCAAAAGGCTCAGAGGGCAGCTTTATATGGGCGGCAGGTGGTAATTTTTTTGTGGCGACGACAGAAAAAACGATGCGACGGCAGCTGCTCTCGCTGTCTTCTTTTTTTGGCGTCTTCTTCTTTGGCACAGAAAGAAACCGAAAACAACAGCAACAACAATGGCGAAAATACAAGTGTGTGTGTGTGTTGTGCCTTAAAGCTGGTTTGCTCGTATATGTGTGTGAGTAAATACGTGTGTGTATATGTGTATGTGTGCTTAGTTTTGGGTGGTGCTGGCGGCAGCATTGCCTGCCTGGTGGGCGTTTTTTTTTAAGTTGAAACAGACGAGGCAGCAGCAGCAGCAGCAACAACATTCACAAGCAGCATCTTCAAGGGCATCTTCACCTCAGCTCAGCTCATACCTCTCCCCACTCTACTCATCCCACCTCAGTTCACACTCGATTCGTTTCGGGCCACGTCGTGTCATATAGCGTCTCTGACTTTAGCTTTTGGCTATGCTTATTATTATTGCTGTTGTTGTTGTTGTTGTTGCTGCTGCTGCTGTTGTTGTCGTTTCACTGGCAGCTGTTGGCAGGTGCGCGCCCTCATAAAACGTCGTCGTCGTCGTCGTCACCAGCCAGACCCAAAATGCAGGCGCTGCTGCTGCCAGTGCTACCCATGCTTGAGATATGACTTAAAATGGCGACCAATGCAGCAGTTCCCTCGCTGCCTCACTCTCTCTCTCTCTCTTCTCCCTCTCAAGTGTCAGTTGCGCACACGCACCCTACTACTTCGCCTGCTTCTTTTGCTCCTTTTCCTACTCCTCCTTCGCCTGCTCCTTTTTTTCCTTTTCCTTCTTTGCCTACTGCTTCTCCTCCTCACCCTCGTCACCCTACTCCTACTCCTCCTGCTGCTCCTTTTTACCTCCTCCTTCCACTCCTGCTCCTGCTTCTTTTTACCTCCTCCTTCTGCTTGCTATCCTGCTTCCTTGAACCTGCGCTCTCCTTCCAGTTCTGCTGCTGCGTTTCTTCAGAAATCTTTGCCTCTGCTGCCCAAGCAACATGTGCATCATGCCAGTTCGATCGGTAAACAGCAATTTATGCAGTTCTTTCATTCTTCTTTCCCTCTTCCTTTAGGGGTGGTTTTTCGCCGCTCACTAGGCTTGCCACCACTAGGGGTTGCCACGCAGGTTGCAGCTGCTCTTGCAGTCGCTCAGCCTGTTGCTGTTGTGGAATTTGCTGCACTTGCTGTAGGTTGCTGGGGTTGGGGTTAAGCATTACCAGCTGACAAGTGGATAAGCCACAGTCGAGAAGGGGATGACCAGAGTAAGGGTATGTCTACTATAGATACATCTGTATGTGGTCGAAGGAGAGAAGGGTCTGCGATTTGACACGCACGAAGAACTTCCCCCTCTGCCGATAATTACTATATATCACTCTAAAGCGACCTCTCACTTCGCTATTGAGTCTTTTACGTGTTTAAAGTTAGAGATCTCAAGATATAGTAGACTATATTTACAGATTTGTTAGGGTAGAGTCAGTACCTGTAAGTTTATCTGGAGTACTTATTTCCATCTTTTATATCTAGATATAGAAAGGGAGAGATAGAGATCTCTGCTTCTCTGAAAAAAAATCTCTATATTGTTTACTCATAATTCCCAAACAAGTGTATAAGCATGATTGATTAGGCATCGGCGCTACTCGGAAACTTTATAACTAATTGAGCTAATCAAGTGCTTTTAATGCATGTGATGAGTGCAGAATGATATAAGCTTTTTATCCAAACTAATCGATCAGTCGAAACTTGTAATCGTTGAGTACATTTCGAAAGTTCGATCCAGGGATGAACCTCGCGACGGGATAGACTGGGTTTCGCTTTGTATATACTACCATGTACGTATATGTGTATGTATATGGTATATACTAAGTAGGTACTCCAAAACCCAACCCAACCCAAAAACCCATCGTCGAAAATGTTGACGCGCTGACTGGACGCCTCTTAAAATAACAACAACAAAAAGAGGCAAAAGAAGCAGCAGGCAGCACACACACACACATACTACCAGAGACCCCCGAGACGAAAGAGACCCAATAATGAAATTTCACAACAACCTTCAAACAGACATCGTCGCCTCGTGTGTGTGTGTGTGTGTGTATCTCTCGGTTTTTTTGGGCCGTCTCTCAACGTTGAATATTGAAAAACGGTTGAGGTTTTAGGCAAATTGTAGTAGGAGGAGGCGGCGATGCCAACGATGCGCCGGCAGCGTTGCGAGGCATCGACGCCCTGCCCTGCACTGCCCCCTTTAGGCCCCCCTCCCGCTTGACTCTGACCCCATAGAATGAGGCAGCGAAACGCAGATAATGATGATCACAAAGCACAAAGCGACGAGGGGACTGAAGACGAGTTTCTCGTCGTTTTCGGGCAAGACAGAGACCCGATACGATACGATACGATATATGTACGTACCGAACCAACCCAACCCAACCAAACCAAACCAAACCGAACCACAACCAAAAATATAATCGAGCTAAGAGGTTACCCTCCCCGCCCCCGCACCGAGCCAGGGCCCAACCCAAGTTTGAAAGCGATGTGGATGGGTCCACAAATGAAATGGAATCCTACGCAATGGGGTGGCTGATGGAACGGCTGCTGCTGCTGCTGCTGAGGGGACGATGCCACAGGTAAAAAGTAGAAACCTTGAAAGCCGCAAAACAAACAGCTGCTGCTGCTGTCGCTGCGAAGCCGAAACAGGTAAACTCTCTTGGGCAGGTAACTTGCATGGTCAGGACCAGCAGAAGCAGCAGCGGCAGCAGGGCGGGTTAGGGTCGAGTCGGGTAGGGCAGGGCAGGGCAGGGTAAAGTAGGGTCGGAGCTGGGTCTGTATGATACACGGGTCGGGGGAGTTGACGCGCTGTAACAGGAAATTCCTATGTGATTTCTGGTGAGATTGCTGGGGTCGGGCAAACGGTGTAGCAACCCTCATGAGTAACAGCGGCGGATCCGTCAGCAGGTACCCGTTGTCCCGTTGTCTTTCTTTCTGCAAGCCTGCAGCACCACCCTCCCCTATAAAGATTGCCAGCCACGTCTGTTCTGCTCTGTTCTGTTCGGTTTTTTTTGGGCCCCGACGGGAAGTGCGTAATTTAGTTTATCCAAGTTTGAAGTTTGCGCTTGTTGCTTGGGGTCGCAACTCTGTTCATGGGAACTTGAACTTCAGCGGACCGCATAGCGCGGGGGAGGAGAGATATAGATATATATAGAGAGAGGGAGAGAGCTCTTTTGTGTGGGTTGGCCTTTTTTTGACGGGGTGTGTCTTGCTCAATAGGATCGGCAGTTTCTATAGGGTGGAACTCGATCATATGATAGATCTGCAGTGGAAAAGAACCCAAGGCATTGTAAAATTGGGGTTGCCCTTAAACAATAGATATTTTGCATATCTAAAAAAAACCTTTGAGACTGTATAAGGTTACGGATTTTATATAAGTTAAATAAATAGATAAATTTATATAACAAACATTTTTTAAGCAATGACAGCAAAAATTAATGTTTTAGCTTTGGAATTAACTTGAATAGCGATTCTTATTGAGTTAAGGGGGCGAAGAAGGACGTAGGACCAGTTTCTAATAGAGTGATATACATGCGAGCGTGCTCTGCAAATTTCCTGGCTCTAACTCTAATGGATCCTGAGATCTAACTGATTACATATCAATAATCATGTAGTAAATTTATACAAACAATTTCTTTAACAGCTATAATAATAAATAAAATGATATACTATATATAAGACCACAAGAATTCATTCAAGTTTAGAAACGGAACCTACAGTCAATTAAAGTCTCCGTGCATCCCCTGAACATGAGAATTCTGACTTCACCTGAGCTTTTGTCTTGCTCAGAGAAGCACATACATACACACATAAACAAAGAGATGCTTTTGTGTGTGTGTGTGTGTGTGTGCTGGCAATCCGATCCGATCACCGCATTGACAACTCCTCTCTCCCTTGAAATGATGAAAGCGCAGCAAAAAGCAAACGAAGAGAAGAGAAGAGGAGACGCAGCAACTCAATGGAAACAGGGCCGCATTGTGTGGGAGGGTAACTGCGAATGACAAGAGAAGGAGGAGGAGGCGCGAGAGCGAACGTAATGCAAAAGTTGTCGCTGGGTGGGTGTAAGAAATTCATCAGAAGTCGCAGTCAGCACTCGCCAGAGGCGCAGAGGGTGAGGAGTAGGCGAAGGCGGAGGAGGAGGCACAGGCAAAGTCGAAAACTGCAGGCAAACGCAGGCAGGCAGGCAGAAGAGAATTTTGTGCGATAAACTAACAGAAGGGTGTGAAGGCAGAAAAAAACGTAGTAGGAGAAACAGCAGAGAAGAAAAACGAGGGCCGAGGGTCGCTGTTTAGGCAGCGGACGCCAAAATAAAAACCTAAAAAAAAAAATAAATCAACATACGAAAGCAGCAGGCGGCAAAAAAAAAACGAAGAAGCAGCGAAACGCAGCCGACGAGGACGGAGGCGACGCGTCGGTCAGTCGCCGCGTAAGAGAGAAACTGAAAGAGCGAGAGAGCGGGAGGGAGAGCACGGCGAGTCGAGAAGTTGAGCCATGTGAGGCGAGGTGGCAATTAAAGAGCGCAGCGGCCATGTGACAAAGCAAAAGAATAAATAGGGCTGAGGTAGGCGTCGCGTCGCTGCGTTTGACTAACTGCCTGCCTGCTGCCCCTGCTGCTGCTGTCCCGGGGGAGACGACGCGACGGTCAGGCAAGATTTCAAAACATCACCCACTCACAGCGCTCATGGTGCGGGTGTGTGTGTGTGCGTATGCGTGTGTGAGCTGTTGCGGGTGTATGCGTGCGAGTCGTATGCGTTGCGCATTTGTTAAAGCGAAAGACGTGCGCAAGGAAACGATGGATGAAAAGAAAGTAGGATAATAATATAGGCGCAGGGTTGCCAGGCTGTCGAGCAGCAGGCGCAGCTACAAGTGTGTGCGTGTGCGTGCGAGAGGGCGGCAGATTGTGGGAGCGAGACACGCAAGCTGCCAAGGATGTGGCTGGCAGTGGTGCTGCTGCTGCTTCTGCTTCTGCTGGTGCTGGCGGTGGTGGTGGGTTTCACATCATTCATTATCGTTGCCCCTTGCAGCGCGCCGTCGCGACTGCGCCAAGCGAGGGAGGGCCAACTGCGATGGCGACTCGTTTTTCATGGTGTGTTCCGTGTGTGTGTGTGTGCTGGCATCTCTTTTGTGTGATTGCCACAGGCGGGCCCCGACCCAGGGCAGGCACGAAAGGGGTGCCCACTCTTTGCGGGCATTCTGTTTTTTTTTTTTTTTTGGGAGTGTTGCCTGAGTGTTGGTGCGTTTTTTTTTTTGGGCGTTGGAGTGGCTGCTTTTTTGTTGTATGTATGTGTCTGTGTGTATAATTGGAAATTGGGTAACCGGTTTTTTGAGCCGCTAGCTACCTGTGGGTTGTCTCTGTCGTCTGCGGCGGCGGCGGCTGTGGCCTTCGGACTGATTTTTCGTCGATGGGTCTATGTAATGTCTGTATGGGTGTGTGTGTGCGTGCGTCGCTGAGCTGCATGGGTTCTGAGTGGTAACATGTGTGCGCAAAAGGGGGAGGAGGACGACGCATGACAATTAACAGAACAGGCGCAGGCATGTTCAGACATGCCTAACTGCTGCTTTGCTTGCATTTTTAATGCTATTCTAACAAAATCACTTGCATATTCACGCACTTTCCATTTTGTGCTGTCTTCAGCAAGTCTGGCAACGTCCTTAAAATTTGGTCACATTAAATAAACGAACGCACACACACACATTTACACAGCCCTTTGCCGGCGCAAATTCTTTTTTATTCTAAGTGTATTTTTATTTTATTTTACCTTTTCTTTATTGTTGTAATTCACGACAGAATTTTTTTGGTGGCCCTTAGGCCATTTCAATATGTTGTGGAATGTCCTTTTGTTGTTGCTTTTTCTGCACTTGTAACGCGCACAATTTGTTCACTTCGGTAAGGGAATGCAATAAATTGCATTTACGCACAATTAATTGTGCACTTTAATTAATAAAACACGAGCCGAAAACCAAAAAATCTCTTTTAAAAACACGCGCCGGCCTATGCCAAATAATTGTTTGTTGTTTCGCTTCTGCTGCTGCTGCTGATGCGCGCAAATGCGACAAAACGAACCGAACGCCACGAAAAATTCCAACAGACTGCGAGAGTCGAAGGCAGAATGTGGGAGAGAAGCATGGAACGAACGAACGATGACGCAGCCAGCTGCTGCTGCTGAAATGGACGCGTTCGACAGTATCAGCAGAGCCGACGTACAGTGGGTGTTGTTGTTAAGTGTGTAGAAAATTTTAACGTTCAAAGAATTACAGATAAGCGAAGGAAATTAAATTGGCTTATATTTAAACAATGTTTGGAACATAAACATTAAACTGATATGTATGTTTTTTATTTGCTTATAAATTTATAAGTTTATAAGATAATTTTCAAGTATTTACTTATTTAAAGTCGAGTTTAAGATAACAATTTACTTATTTAAAGTCGAGTTTAAGATAACAATGAAAAGAAGTAAATATTTTTGAATAAACTAATAGTATATTCAAGCAACATATTAATATTAAATACATTCAAAATTTGAATATTAACAAATTAAACGAATAGTAAAATATCAATTTTACACACAATAAAAAGTGAAAATATCTGCCATGCATGTCATGCATTGCGGCCCACTGTGCCCTGCCGCCAGGGGGCCCAAGCAGCCACCTTATACAGCGAATGATCGAATAAAAGAGAAATTGCAACAAACAAGCAGCGAAGTTGCCGGCGTCTCTGTCGCTGTCGGCGTTGGCAGCAGGCAAGGCAAGCCACCCGCTCATTCACGTTTTTTCTGTTGTTGTGTGGGCTGCGCGCAGTGAGAGCGCCAGAGAGCGAGAGTGGGAGCGCGGTAGTGTGTGCGTTGTTGTTGTTTTAGTGCTGCTGCTGCTGCTGTCGCTTGTTGCGTAGGGTGGGTTGGCTTGTAGAATTTCTGGACAGTGTTTGTTGTTTCTGCTGCTGCTGCTGCGACAGCGCAGTCGCGCCGAAACAGGTCAGTTTGTGTAGCGTCCGCTGCGCAACTTGATTTGTTGTTGTTGCTGTGCGTCTTATGCGCAGCCGTCAACGTCGACGTTACCGTCGCAGCGCTGACTTCAGCGTCCGCGTCGGCGGGTTGAATGTTGGTAATGATCTTCGTGCATGTGGGTTGCTGCTGCTGCTGTCGCCGCTGCTTGTGGTGGTTTCTGTTGCTGCTGCTGTTGTTGTTGTTGGCGGCATCGACTACGGGGGACGCGATTGACTGTTGCGTTCATTAGCGCGGCCGTGGCTTTTTGGGCCCGTTTTCGAGGAGGTGTGCTGCTACATGGTCCCAGGTAGACACACCACACTCTCTCACACACACACACTTGAGCGAATGGAAATGTGTCTGTGCCTAAGGTTGGGCAGGTAGTTGGCAGCTGGGTGGCGCTGCCCGTGCAGCGTGGGCAGCACACTCGCATTGAGGTTAGGTTCGAACTACATAAGCCAGAAAAATCGACATTACGATTCTGTGTTATTGCATATGCAAATCTCCACGTATGACTCACATGGGAAACACCGCCATGGTGTGGTACACAGCAAATCTGGTTACAATAACAAGAAGGAGCAGCGCGACAAGTCAATGAAATCGAAAGTTGTACGCAATTTGCACAACTAAAAAGGAGAAGAAGAAAATTGCAAGCAGAGACGCGACTGCAACCGCGGCTGCAGCAATAGTGCATCATCAATTTCTGCAGCAGACATGCTAGAGTTGCTGTTGTTTTTGTTGTTGCGTAGAGTTGTTTTTTTTTTTTTCATTTCTTGCTTTAATCGGAAGCGTCATGAGTTATGCAGAAAAAGTAAAGGCGAATCAAGTGAGAGAGTAATAGTAGGCTGTAATTCTTTATATACTTAGCTAACTGTTATATTGTATTAGAGTTCTGCATGAATATATCCAAGGCGACAAATGCTGCATTCATGCAAAAAATATTTACATATGTGTATGAAAATTTACATACGTTGCATAAATTATATTTTTACAAAGTCCTACCCGTTTCTACTACAAAAATAGTAGTATGTCTTACAGTATATATAAAATTATTAATAAATGTGCATTGGAATACTTTTCGCAATTAATAAAATACTAACAATGTTTTAGATTATGCAGCCGAGATTGTCTTTTATTTAAATACTTTTATTGCGCATTTTCTAACTTTGTTTTGTTTATAATTATGCAGATCTGGCAATATCAAACTTGCCAATCGCAGCATGATATTTGCATAGCAATTAATCAGCGTGTTTAATCGATATCTTTCTTACGCATCTCGCCGTTTCGTTATTTGGAATATAAATGTAATTTAAGTAAATACAGAAAATCCAAAAAAATCATTATTTATTAATAAAAACCTCAGCAAATTTCCTGTTTATCAAATTAGTCATTAAAAGTAAATATCTTTGTATATCAATTAGAAACTACTAGAATTTGTTTAGATTTTTCCTTTTTATTTCAGAAATAACCCTGATTAGATCTTGCCAGTTAAGCTGCGATCATAAGCAATGAAAACTGTAAATTTATAGTAATGTCCCTGCACATCCGATTGCCATATCTATCTCTCATCTCAACCCGCACAAATCGGAAATGCTTTCAAGGCACCGCATACCGCACTACACCGCATCGCAGCAGATCCATGGAAAAAACAGGTTACTCAGCGAAATGGAGCACCCTACTTATGGGCTTCATTGCCACAGCTTGAGTGGATGCGACGAGCGCAGGAGAAGCCAATGAACCGGTTTGCAGTCGCCGTCGCAGCAGCAGCAGCAGCCGCCCGTGAGCAGCGTCGACATGTGGCCCACTGGCCAAGGAAAGCAGCTGCTGCTGTCTCTCTCTCTGGTCCTCTTTGTCGGCGTAACCTCTGAGCCATCATCATCCTTGGCAGTGCCCGCATGCGCTGGCAACGTTGTGATATAACGAAAGCTGCGTAATGAGCGTAAGCGACAATTACAACACGCCCGATCCCGATCCCAAAGTTGGCTGCGACCTCCGCAGAAACCTGTTGCCCGCAGCCGAAGCCCTTCTGGTGGGAGAAAGTGTCGTATAGGGCTTCTTCTTCTTCTGCTGCTGCCGCCCCAGGCGCCAGTGCCCAGACGGAACACAATTCTCAGCGTTGATCGTCACGATTTGCTTTGCACTTTGTCACGTCTCATTTAACGGCAAACGTGGAAAGGGAGTCGCAAAAGGGGCCGAGTGAGAGGGCAGACAGAGAGAGAGAGAGAGAGAGAGAGAAAGACAGAGAGAGTTGTTCTCCATGGCCAAAGGGGTGGATTGTGATCGTGCGCGCTCACACACATCCAACATGGCGTCCGCAGGCGTGGGACGAGCAGGGGGAGCGGGCGCAATTTGCTGTCTACAGCGAGTTGTAGGCGTGTGTGGGCGCGGGTGTGGGTGTGGGCGTGGGTGGGCCTTCCATTCATTATAACGTATGTGTGTGTGTGAGTCACGGGAGTCACGGGATTCTGCGCTTTGGGTGTTTTACGTTGTTGCTCTTAGTGGGACCTACTGCGACCAGGCCGGCTCAGAACTGGAATTTCATCAACAGGAAGTGGTTAGTCGAGCAATATCTTAGGTTTTTCCCTTCAATTAGAATCAGGGGAAACTTTGCAGGAAACTTAAGAAAACAATAATATATATATATAAGATATCAACACGATCATTTTATAAGTTGCTGTCGTATTTGACTTGTCTAATTCAATTTCATAAGTTATTTTAATACATAGTTATAAAGAGGTTTTAATACTTTATTTATCATTATTGTCAGAGAAAAAAAAGTTCTTGTGAATTAAAACTTATAAATAATGTAGCCTGTGTAGTACTTTAAGTTGTAATTGGACTGCATCTGTTTTCTAAAAGTCTATTGCTGGAAAGCTTAATAAACTTGAGCCTGCGACCTTTTTTAAGCCCTTGTACGGGTTCTGTCTGTATGAACGCCTAGATCTCTGAGACTATAAGAGCTAGAGTCATTAAATTTTGGCAAAATACTCCTAAATGCTACAGTGACTTTAAGTAATACGCCCCAGCCGCCTCTAGAAATCAATTTAAATTAAATTGCAATTCAATCGAGGTATATTAAAGCCTTTTCTAGGATAACTAACTCCAAAATGGAATTTATAATAATATATAATATTTTTTGAGAGTTTCTACAAAAAATAATGAATATTAAATATTAAAAAATAATAATATAAGCAAGTCTTGAGTTTCTAGTCTGACTTAAGAGTTTAGCTAATCTAAAATTAAATATAAAGTTAACCGCAAATCAAAATTGTTGGCAATTAAAATGTATATATGAAATTGAAGTCTGTCTCGGCTATATACATATATATTCAGTGTTGCCACCCATACCAAATAATATGTGTAAATAGATGAGGTTTTTGTTTTTTATGTATGTACACACTGTACAGCCGGCTGTCTATGCATAATCCCATGTACTACAATGAAGCTTTGCATACTATATAAGGCTATAAATCATGCACATATGCATATACATATGTAATACATCAATAAATCCAGGAAATGCAAAATCGCTAACCCCCCCTCCCCCACCCACTCATCACCTTCCAGGTTTGATTTGCCTAGCAACAGCAGCAGCAGCAAAGAAATATTGTAGTTTTTCCAAATAACAAAATTGCAAATATTATATAATAAAATAAACACGAACACGGATTGCACCAATACGTGTGCAACATATGCCGCATATGTTGCATAAAAAGGCCAAAAGCAGCGAAACCATATGCAAGCGGGCGCCCAACGACGCCCCCAGAGAGAGAGAGAGAGAGAGGGAGAGAGCGATAGACAAAGAGAGTGAGATAGCCTGAGCAATGCAGCTGCAGCTGTAGAGACTGCAAAGCTCGCTCTCACGCTCTCCAAAACTGCGCTCTCTCTCTCTCTCTGACTCTCTCCCTCTCTCCTGCCAGTGTTGTCAAAACTGCAACAATTCCTTTGCACATTCTATGAGAGAGAGAGAGAGAGGGGGCTGGCTGGAGTTGGGGGTGGCATAACAAAAATTGTTATAGACACGAAATTTATGATATGCCAGCGTACGTACTGGTGGTAGGAAAAACCAACCACCCAACCCCAGTGAGAAAAGTCGTAGTTTTCAAATGCCAAAGCTTTAATTTTCACTGTGTGTACGTGTGTGTGGGGGTGTGAGTGTGTGCATTGTTTTGGGGGTTGGTATTTTTGCTGCATAGCGCGCCTGCTCCAGTGGCAACAACATGCCAACAGTGGCAACAACAGCAGCAACAACATGTTTCCATGTGGAGAAAGTATTGATGAGGGAAAAAGTAGTAGAAGTTGTTGTTGGCGCTTTTTAGTTGTGTGTGGGGGTTGTTTGGAGACCGACAATAGTTGCTGTTGTTGTTGCTGTTGGTGGGGTGTTTCTCTGTGGAAAAAGTGCATACCGAAAAATATACGCACACAGACAGACAATACACGCACACACACACACACACACACGTAGCCAGTGAAACGCAGTGGGGAAAAATCAATAAATCATTTGTTGGAAAATTTTTAATTGCCCCAGCAGCGCGCACATTGATTCCGAATTAAATTCTAAGTGTAATTCCCCTTAATCAAGTGTTGCCAGATTGATGCAGAATTGAAGAAAGAAAAATCATTGCATACTTTTATGCGGCTGCACTTACCAACATGTTCGCAATGATTTTCGCGGCCAGCCCAGAAGTATGCAACACAATTTGTACGCCGCGAGCCAAGCAACACTCGCACTCCTTTTTTTCTGCTGCTGCTTTTGTTGTTGTTGTTTTCCTTGTTGTTCTAAGCTGCACTGCACTTGCACATCATCATTAACATTTGCATTAACATCATTATTATTTGCCGTTCTTATTTCACTTGGCTAACACAAACGCGTTCTGCATGCCATACACAATGGGGCTGCGTTTACAACTAACCTCATCAACACTCACACACTGAATGAGTGAGTGAATTTGTAACTGAATGAAATGGCAGAAGCGGCCACATCGCTGCTCCTAAAATGCAAAGCGCCGAGTGACGCCGACGGCGACGTCTCTGTCAGCCCTGGCGTCGTCGGTGGGGCTCCTCCCGCACACACACACACGCACGCACACTCGTTTAACCGTTATTTGCTTTGTAATCGTAGTTTGTCCTGTGTGTTTTTGTTTTTGCGGCTGCTTTAGTTGTTGCCGCACCGATTGCCAGTCGCGCAATAATTGCGCTCTGCCCAGTTGTGCAATTGTGGCAAAAGCTTCCTGTTTATCGTGCTGCCGCTGCGCTGCCCCTGCTGGCAGCACAAAAAAGCGCGCGCATTCCGTTGCTCTCCCACACGCGTTTTTATTTGTTCTCTCTGCGCTCGCTCTCTCTCTCTCTCTCTCTCTCTCTCTCTGGCTTGGCTCATCCCATGGCGGCCATGTTTATTTACAAAAAGTTTACCGTTATTTATGTGCTCAGCCATTAAGAGTCCTTTGGACTTGGATTGAAGCTTGCCAAAAGCTGTGCCTAGAGAGAGATAGCACGCCGAGAAAGTATTTTAAAATGCAATTAAATTTTATCTATCCATGAATTTTAAAGAACTTGCCTAACTGATTTCTCTGGAGTATTCGAAAATTGGAATTTTTTGTGGCAAAATAAATGTCTGCATTATCTTTAATGTGTTCATAGAATGGAGTTCTTGAGATTAAACACAATTAGTATTGCATTAAACATGTCTAGAGTGCGTGGAATATTGTGAAAAATAGCGATTATTGACATATTTGTTAGTATTTTATTTATAAACATTTAGTAATACATTTAGAACATTATCAGGCTGCTGCTGATATAAGGCGCATTTAAGTTTCGCGCCGTTTAAGACAGTGTGGCAGCACTCACATGCGCGTTATAGCGTTGCCACACAAATAGCAGTGACAGCAACCATCTGCAAATGTAAGCTATTTAAAGCTGCCTGCTGTGAAACGTGCAGTGTGTACACACTTAGCATGTACAACAACCCATAGGTTGTAAGATATTGGAATTTTTTAGATACCCTGCAATTTTTACGTTTTTCGGGCATGCCCGTGAATTTACGAACTTGGAAATTTTACTGAGCGTGCTTGAAAGTACATTTAACAGTTTGTAAAAGATTTGAAAAACATAAAGCCCACCAGTTGTTTGCAAAAATTCCGTAAACACAGAGAGTTGGTTTTCCCTCTTTTTGCACTTTGGGCGCGTGTGCAGACCACAATTTGCAACTTTTCGGGAAACCCTCGCGCACACACGAAGCTACGTCTTTTCTAAAATGGAGAGATTTCGAATTTTCCATTTTCACTTTTCCGTTTTTGAAAAAACTGGCGAAAACTTTGATGCCCTGTCAAGGTCGTCGTGCACACGCTGTGTCCTTGTGGGGGTGGCTCATAAGGGACAAAGCAAAACTGATTCCGTTTCAAAAAGCCGCATTGCGCTAGCTGCGTGCGTTTTCGAAAAATTCAAAATTTAAATTAAAAAAAAAATGCCGTTACTCGAAACTGCTTGATTTGGTAAAAAAAAAAACTACAAGACGGTAATGCAGGGAGACGCACGCTGCTTGAAAAAAAATTATTTATTTATTTTTTTTTTTTTTTTTTGTTTATAACTTTTAAGCCACTTAACTAGCACGCTGAGCCGGATTTGGATTCAGGTAAATTTTTTACATTTTACGTCCCGAATTTTGTACGTCTCGATTAATTAAAATGAATCGATTCTCTGACAATTTTTTTATTATTATTTTATTTTAATTTTTTTAATTTTCTTTTGTTTTAAACGACTTAGCACTTTGGCGTAACCGGATTTGGATTCAGGTGAATTTTTACATTTTATAGGTCCCGAATTCCGATTTTTTTACGTCGGTTCTCTCTAGACAATTTTAATTATTTATTATTTATTTATTTTTCGCCGTTTGGTCGGTCGCGCTTGAAAAAAGCACGTTTTTATTAAATTAAATTAAATTAAATACTTATTTAATTGCTATTTTTTCCTCTCTCCGATTTTAATAAAAACGCGTCCGATCGCTTTGAATTTTCAAAGTGCTTCTTTAGGAAAAAACCGCGGCTCAGCTCAGGCGCCGCAAAGGCTACGTCCCACAGATATAAATCTGTAATATCTTCGAAAATCATACGGTGTAAAGGGCCATATAGTATATATTAAATGAACAATATATTCACTTGGTTAAAATCGCTTCGAAAATTAGCCATTATTTTTTTGTCGTAAATGACACAAAAAAGTTATTATTATTTTTCAATGTGTACAATACTTAGTACATTATTTTGATAAAAATCGTAGGGCTTAGCCTTGAAAATAACAGTATTTCTTCACTAGTGATTAAAATAAGGGATAAAACATTAAATATGCTTTAATCAAAAATATTTTATAATAATTAAATTTAAGATTATTTTTACAGGGTATTTTAGACCTGCAGCCCTTGCAGCAAGCTGCGCGTATCTCCTTCTTTTTGGTCTACTTGCGGGCAGCAAACTTTTAATCAAATCGCACATGTGACCACAGCAGCAGCGACCACCCTGAACACCCCCTCCCGCCCCTACACCTGCTCTGCTCCCTTTGCCCCTCTGCGGACACGCCCCACAACTAACCTAATTTGCCTGTTGTTGCCTGACACGGCTGCTTCTTTTTCTTTTTCTCTTCTTCTTTTTCCGTTCTTTTCTTTTTTTCCACCGTTGCTCGACTATTTTCTGCAACGTCAACTGTCTCGAAAAGTTTTTAATCATCGTCGCCGGGCGACAAAACTTCCGTTTTTTTTCTTTTTGTCGATTTTTTTCCGTTTTTCGGTACTTAAGATTTCCATAGACAATCAAGCGTTGCCTCGTTTCATTTTCATCTCTTTTCTGTTTTGTTTTTTTTTTCGGTTTGTGTTTTTCTTGCATTTTCCATAGTTTTCATAGTTTTGTGTCCCGGTTTCATAGGCAACGCTTGCGGATTTTTCCACCAATGCAATTAAAAACAACAATTCATAATGCGCTGTTGTTGTTTTCCCATTTTCCCCGCTTTTCCGCTGCATATGCAGCTCATTTTCTTTGGGAGCACAGTAATTTGGTTGTACACCGCCCCTGCAGCCACGCCCCTGACGAAAGTGTAACACTTTTGCTTGTTTGTTAAATAAAAATGATTTTTAATATTCCCATTTTCCCTCTCCTTTCCTCTCTTTCTCCCTCTCTCTCGCTCTCAGCGTAGGCGGGTTTTGGTTTCTGCATTTCATTAAGCGAAGAGACCCCAAAGCCAAAAGACCGATTGGAAGACAAATGAAAATACAATGAATAAAAACAAAATAAATAAATGAAAGACGAACGAAGTGACAGACAGAGAGAGAGAGAGAGAGAGAGTAAAAGAGAGAGAGGAGGAAACAGACGAGTTGCTTAAAATATGCAAACAAGAAACGGAAAAACTTATTTAGACGCCGCAGCGACACTACACAAAAAGCGCAACAGCAAGAAGAAGAAGTAGTGGAAGATAGAGAGGAAGAAGGAGAGGAAGAAGAAGTAGAAGAAGAGAAAGAAGCAGAGCAGCAGCGACGCAGCGTCAACGGGGCCAGCGACAAAATGTGGCCCCGGCTGCCTATGAAAATGGCGTCACAAACGGAAAAAAGACAGCAGAAACACACAGACACACACACACACTCTATACAGTCCACACACACGCTCCACACACACTCCACAAGCACACTCGCTACACACTCCACACACACACACACTGCTAGTGCAGTCGCGACTCCCACGCGCGCTTAGCTCAGCGCCAAAACGTCGCTGCTGCCGCCGTTGCACAGTGGGCGGCGCAAGCAGAAAAACAGCATAAAAACTAAGCAGGAAAAAATTACTACAAAATAAGAAAAAACAATTAAAAACACAACGTCGACATGTAAGTTTATTTGACTCCCAAAAAAACAACATAAACATATTTTTTCCATTACAAATTGGAATATTTGATTTGAGTTTTCTGCAGTGTACAAATAATAAAACAAAGACTTGACTTGTGCATAAAAAATAATATTCAAAAGGGTATTTTTATTATGAATTAAGGCAGTTTTTCATTTAAGCTAAAATAATATTGTTAAATAAATACATGTTAAACGCCAAAAAAAAAGAAACAGAAACTGATATATTAAACCGAAAGCTGCTTCAAAGCTTTGATATACGTGGTCTTGGGCCTAACAAAGCTTGTGATTGACTAAAAGAGCTCTAATAAAACTTTAAAATGATATGAGTGCCATGTGAAACAAAAGCTACAGGAATCTTAGTTATGAACAATTGCTTAATCTAAAAAATAAAATAAATAATAAATACAAACTCTGAACTGCATTAAAAAAGCTTTCAAGCATCTCAATAATCCTTAATATGATATATATGATCTTTAAATCTGCTAAAGCTATGTTACAAAGCTTCAAAAAACCCACAAAAAGCCTAAAAATTTCTCAAAACTTCCAGCTAAATTTGTTCTCAACTTTTGATATTCGCAACCACTGTAAATGGCGACCTGCTGCCGTTGCGACCCGCTGGTGTTGCATGTGGCAAAAGACTTTGGCCGCAACAGCCCCCTCCCCCACCCCGAAATAACCCTATACGATTGTTGCCAATGGGGAGCATTAAAAAATTCTCTCACCATTGTGTTTTGGGGAGCGGGCGTGGGAAGCGTGTTTCAATGTTTTGTTTGTTTGAACATTTTCCGTAGCACCGTAGCGCATAAATTGCTGTTTCTTTAGAGATCTACAGATCCACTAGCTTTAAGACAGGTGTACGGGGTCAGATCTCTGTCTCTCTCTCTCCCCCCCCCTCTCTCTCTTTCTTTATTTCTATCTCTCTCTGCCCAATTGCAGCACCAGCAAATTATTAATACATAATTCATGTTTAATTGCCTGTGTTGCCTTTTTAATTATTCCCCGCAAAGTTGGCAACACATAAGGGTGCAGGGGGGGGGGTGGGTATCGGGGTTAGTGGCTTGTGTCACCCACAATTGGTGGACAAAGTTTGATGGAAACTTTCGCTGATTGAGTTGCATTTAGTTTGTGCTCGTCGAGCGATCGAACGAAATCGCGCCTTGACAGACATTTCAATTAGCCCAAATTGGATCCTGAATTCGATGGGGCTTTACTTGTCTCGTGTCGGATTCGAGTTCTGAGAGTTGGGAGTATGTGTGTGTGTGTGTGTGTGTGTGGGAGGGTGTACCTGCTGAGGCGTCAGTTGCAAACATTTTGTGCCCTGCGGCGTCAATGAAAATTAGATGAACAGTTGACGAATCGAACTTTGTGCGTTGAAATGCACAAGGAGGCAAGTGATAAGCGGAGTTGGTAGGGTGTAGGGCGTAAAGGTAGTAGTGCTCAGTGTGTGAGGTTACCTACAATGCTCTCGAGCTGCAGCGAGGGCAGCACGCAACGTTTCGTTGTCTGTTTGAACACGCAGATCTCTGTTAATACAAAAGCTAGGGACACTAAATTTAGCAAGTATATTCCCACATACTATACGCAGCTCACGCTCATTTATTTTATACCATGCCACGCCCCACGTCTCTGCTAAGCTAAATGCAAATTTTATTATGCGTTTTTCAAGAGTTGCGTTGAAAACTTCACTTTAAGCTTAGACACATGTCTTGCTGTTTATAATATGCAGCTCTATAGCAAATTTCATTTGGATTAGATCATAAACACAAGAGTTACTGATGTCTAGGTATTACTAAGTTGGGAGCAGCGCTGCCTGCAATTGCAGCATGTTGTTTGAAGGGAATTAACCCATAAATCAAGTACTATAAACAAAAGAGACTATATGCTCGCATAGAGCTGTCAAAAACTCGTATATCATCCCTCATAGCTAACTACAAAAAGAGAGGGAAAGAGTGAGAGAGAGAGCGCGAGCATGCTCGAGTTCCTCTACAGATCGGTGTCAATGTCGCACCTGCCGCATAACTTCCCCCAAGCATATCCATACAAGTGCTACGAAAAGAGCAACCACTCGAAGCATGACTACCACGTGTTTTTTTTTATGGTATTGACCGTATACCATCAATTGAAATGGGGTAATCGCTTTTTTTATAAATAAAAATATATATATATATATATATATGTATGTAGTATTCTCATTACTCATACTTGTTTTATAAGCTTTTTTTAAAGGTAACTATCTAGTTTTTCTTATTTCTAATAAAATATTTAAAATATTTAAAATATTTACGTTTTTTATTTTTATGATTAATGTACTTTTTAGTAAAGTATTTCCAAGCTCTTTCTTTAATAAAAGTACAAAATATTGCGAAATATATATAACGTATTGCTCTTTTCTATTGTCATTGAGTTTCTATATAATAAATTATTAGATTTCTAATTTATACTATTATATTTAGTAATGTATACTTTCTACTAGTTGTTTTTGACTTCTTTTAATATATTTGTTTATTTCTTTATTTTAATTTAGTATTTTTTTTATTATTTTTCTCATTTTTATGTTCTTTATAATATGTTTGAAGCGGAAATACTATCGATAGTTCCCTGACACCTGTAGAGTCTCCCTTAACCTGCTCTGCAATCTACGTTTCACACGCCACTCTCCACTTCTCCGCTTTTTGTGGCACAATATTTGAATAACTTTCGACACGCAACTGTTGAGTTTCCCCTCGCACTGGGCAGGGTAAATATCAGTGACTCCCTGTGCTGCGGGTTGCTGAGAGAGAAAGAAAGAGAGAGAGAGAGAGAGAGAGCGGGAAAAAAGTTGCGGGTGGTCACGGCGCCTCGTTTGGAATAGGAAGCAAATGCAACAGCTGCCTCTCCCTTTCTCTCTGCTCGTACTCGTTCTCGTTCTGGTTCCCATTTCCTATTTCTCGCGGTAGTTTTATTTTTACGGGTTGATTTAAAAACTCTGCGGATGGTGGGGGGAGGGAGGGGCGCACTCTGCACTCTGCACTCTGCGGGCAGGTTCAACCGTTTCAAGTGCAACAAAAATGCACCGCAGCAGCAGCAGCAGCAACAACAGCAACAACTCGTTAAATCGGAGTCCAGTAAATTTTACTGCATGCCAAGTGGAGTTATTGCCCCCCCCCCCCTCCCCTCCCACCGTACCGAACCCAACTCTACCCGCTTCATCATCATCGTCTGCTGTCCAGGCATCCCCTGTTTATTTGCCATTGGCATTATTCCGTTTTCTGATTCTGATTCCGTTTTTCTGTTCTCTGATTCTGAGTTTGATTCCGTGTGGCTGCAGTTCGGAATTTATTCTACCAGTTTCGGGATACTTTTGGTAAATACACATCACGTGTGTATGAGGGTGTGTGTGTGTGTGTGTGTGCTTGCGGACGCTGCGGGTGATTAATTTGCTGGAAAAAATGTGTGCGCTATACAAAATTATGCTTGATTTTTTTTTTTATTATTATTTTTCATTTTCATGTGTGTGTAGACGAAGGTAATAAGTTTATGATTGGGTAGAGAGTTAAAAGCGAAGAGAGGGAGAGTGGAGAGCGGGTAGTACGAGGGTGGGAATAATGTGCTGATTGCACTGGCCAAATAAACATAAAAAATCGAAACCGGAAGAAAATTCATTTGATTGCCACAATTCTCAAATAGAAAAGAAAGAGAGAGAGAAAGGGAGACCCTGCAGGGTACCGGTAATAATAAAAAAATGCTAGAAATGCACGATTACTTTGTAGATAAGGTTATGCTGTACCAACTGGTAATGGGTACTTGCTTGTTTTTACAGATCCTCCAGCTATGGCGGGCTAAATGAATTGAATCTGAGTGTTATGAGCTTCGCACTTTAACACTGACTAAATGAGCTGTATGATTTATTTACTATAATTTTTATCTGTTTAACAATAATCGTATAAAGTAAAATATCTTAATATGTTAGATCAATAGCTATCTGACTTTATTTACTGTTTATTTGCCAAATAACTACACAGCTCCGAAACTTTTTAGTTTATTTTTTAATTTATGTATTTATTTAAAATATTTCTTCCATATTATATGTTCTATTTATATCTATTTATCAGTTACCCTTAGGCTGATTTTGTCTGATAGGCGCATACAACAGGTTGTGTTTATTTGTTTGTGTATGCAGCATGCTTGGTTGGGCAGGCAGGCTGCTCGAGTCGAGCTCAGACAGAGCGTGTCTTTTATAAGTTGCCTCAGCGAAATATAAAGAAGTATAATATAAGATAGAAGTACAACAGAGGACGTATAAGTTGCGTGTGATGTTTTGTTTACATGCGGTTTGTTGCGCAGGTAAGAAATAAGTTAAGGATGTAAACAAAACCCCAGGCAACTTATAACCCAGAACTGTTATATGCTATGCAACTTATATTATACGCTAAGCTGCCGAACCTCTTATAAGGCACTTATAATGACATATATATTTACAAATTAAAGATATATGAATTGATTTTTATATAAACTCAACTCATGCTAATTATTTCCGAAATTTACGAAATTAAATTTGGTCTGCTATGGCTTTTATAAGACTATTGTAGCATATAAGATGCTGCATGCGTATACGAGACAGTTTATGCTATATAAGACAGCTTAAGCGTGTATACGCGTAGTATAAGACAGCTCA
Organism: Zaprionus tsacasi; assembly: GCA_018904105.1. Lineage (NCBI taxonomy): Eukaryota > Metazoa > Arthropoda > Insecta > Diptera > Drosophilidae > Zaprionus > Zaprionus tsacasi. The sequence goes on from JAEIFR010000295.1 coordinate 14,544,660, forward strand.
AGCATGTGTTAGACTGGCAGCAACTCCGCCCGCTCTTATATACAACGTATAAGTTCGCTTAGCCGAGACCACAACCTGCTAAATAACCGCCAAACAAGTTTGCAGCAGCGAATACGCAACTTGTTGGAGATCGATCGCAGCAACATAGAGAAACGTGCGCATCAATTGGGAATTACTGCATTTATTTTGGCTGTAATTAATAGTCTTGTGAGATGGGGAGGGAGGGGAGGAACTGAGGGGCAGCTAGTAGTAGCATAGGCAGTAGCAGACTGGCTATCGAAATCGAAAATGAGCCATGGGACTGATTGCAACACGCTGCCAGCAGTGCAATGCAGCAGGTGCCTCCCCTGCCCTCCCTCCACTCTTCCCCCTTCTACACAAGCTTCAAGCTGACATGCCTTGGCACGACTTTTGACTTTAGTCCGGCGATGTTTTTTAGCTGTTTTAATATTTATGAAAAAAAGGGCAAAGGGGGAGGCGAGGTAGAGAGCACAAGCACAGGCAGAGGCGGGGAGAGAAGGCGAGGGGAGCTGTGTGAGGAGCCTCGCGTGTTGGACGCAGAGCGTCGCGCGTTGCAAGCCGCATAAATATACACTAAGTCCCATGCACACACACACATGGCTTTATCTGTGTGTGTGTGTGCCGCTATGTGCCACCCTTAAGTGAAAACTGAAGAAGAGCTCAGGGCAGCAGCAGCAGAGGCAGCAGGAGCAGCAGCTCCTGCATGTGCCTTCTCTCTCCCCCTTTGAGCAGGGCTCTCTGCGCTGTCAAGCGTAAATTCAATAAATATGAATATAAGATCACACACACACAGAGAAAGGCAGCACACGCACACAGGCAGACACTGAGACACACACACACAGTCACTCAGGCAAAGCACTTGTTACATTTTTCACTCACTTGCACTAACTTGGCTAACACCCTGCACATCCCCTCCCCCCCGACCATCTCCCTGCGCTGACTCAAGAGTTTTCCCCCGTTGTTGCTGCCTCCTCCAGTTGTTGTTGTTGTCATCTTATTTACTTGATATCGAAATCTTTGTTTGCGCTTATTATTTGTAGCTGCTCCCCTGCTCCCCCTCCAGTCCCTTTGTTGTGCCTTGTGCCTTCTGTCTTGTTGTGCTACTGTGGAATTTTACGATTGACAATGACAAAGAGCGATTGACTGGCACAGCTGAAGGATGTGCCGAGAGAAGTGGCACAAACCGAAAGAAAGAGAGAAAAAAAGGCAGAGAGAAAGGCAGAGAGAGCGCGCACATCTATGAGAGCGAAATGCCACGAGGTGCGCTTATGAAGTGTCATTTCTTGGAATGAAAATCAAGTAAGTTGTCCAAAGAATATTCATCAAAATTTTCCAACAAGTGTAACGGAACTCCTTGTGCTATAGATAGCATTGAAATTTAGACTAAATTGAAGTTTAACTAAGCAAAAGTTGAAGGTAGGTAGGAAGAAATGCGGCAAGTTTGGAAGGGTTATAGAACTAATGAGATACGTTTAATAGATCCATATGAGTTTATAATAATTCTACAAACTCTTAATTTACATTTAATTAAGCTAAAGATATTTACAGGCTCGTAGAGCGCATATACTGTTGAAGAGCCAATAAAACGCTCTCTGTCTGTATGAACACCTAGATCTAAGAGACTAGAAAAGCTAGAGCTGTCAAATACCTGTGACAATACTTCTATGTATTGCTAGTTTATTTTAATATCCAGCCAAGCCCCATGACACTACTGTAAGGCGCTCAAATTTGCAATGCAATCGTTGCCTAAAAGCTACAACTTTCGTTTTAGGCGTTTACTTTAATCAAGAACTTCTTAAGGAGCTTTAATTATTTGCTAGCAATAGTTTAATAATAAATAGTGAAATTAGAGCTTAAAGAGAGGGCAACCCTACACATACTGAGCTTATGCACTGCCAGATAGTTGCCACATGCGGCAACTCTCCTTCCTTATACTCCACTCTGATTGATTCGTTTGCCCCAGTAGCTGCCCTCGTAGCGGCATTAGCAGTTGTTGCTGTAGTTGTAGTTGTTGCTGGGGAAAATATGAAAATAATTCATTGTGCTTCCAGCAGCAACTCCATCGTCATCTCATGGCATCGTCAGGCATCGTCATCGTCGTCATCCTCGTCTGCTCCACAAAACTGAAAGTGTGCAGCCGGCAGTCTGGCAATAAAGTCAATGGAGCTATCAAAAATCGTCAACGCAATGAAGCTAAAACTTGCCAAAGTGCCGCGACGCATATGTGAAGAGAAAGAAGGAGGAGGAAGGAAAAAGAAAGAAGGAGGTAGGAGAAGAAAGCAGGAGGAGGCAGGGCCACCGGAAGGATGGCTGACAGCAGCATAAGCAGCGACTACTGCAACCCTCGCCCCATTTGGAACATTTTGAGTTAATGCAATGGCCAATGGCTTGTAGGGTTCTGGCCTGGCTAAAAGTGCAGCTCCTTGCCCCTTCTGACTGTTATGAATTATGTAAGTCCTGAGTAACGTATATGCCGAGCAGCAGGGCAAATGATTAGGCCAAGAGAGGGAGAGAGACCTCACTGATGTGCGGGACAGCGTTGCGATAAGCAGGCGACTTAATATACCTAATGGGATTGCAAACTTTTGAAGTCATAAGCAAATGAGCGGGCACTATCAGCCATATAGGGTCTGTGTGGCAGGGATGGGTTGGCCAGTGAGCAGTGTCTTCGGCCAACCCTGCTGTACAGTGTAATTTAAGAAAAACTTTTAGACCGAAACTTGTTAAAGACAAAAGCCATAAAGGCATATTGAATGCAAGTTGCGAAAAGGAAGTGGAAAAAGGGAAAGAGAAAGAAGTAAGGGAAGTAAAGGGTTCGACTGCGTGTCGTAAGATCAAATAGGGCGAGAGGGCAAATGGCAAATGGGGCCAAGGCGAAGAGCAGGACTGGGCAGGGCTGCAAATAGTTGCGAGGGTTGGGCTTAGTTTTGATGGGCAAATTAAGCGCGCCCTATAGGCTCAACTGCTGGGAGTGTTTTACCAGTTTCAGCAGCAACAACTACAGCAACAATTGCAACAACAATAATTGCTAAAACTTCTACAACAACAACTGCAGCAATTGCAACTGTTAAAGCGTTAAAATAATTCAAGTTGCCAGAAAAAGATTTTCGTGTTGGGTTAAACATGCTCTAAAAGGATTCACAAAACTTGCCAAACAAGACAAAGAAGCAGAAGAAGCCAAGAAGCTGCAGAAACTTGCTAAGGGAGCAGGCAGTTAGGCAGAAATAGGATGGGGAGGAAGGCGTGGCAAAACTTTGCCATAAAAGATAGAAAAGAGTTGAGCTAAATCAATTGGCCAAAACTTGAGGTTGGCACTTTAAAGATTTGCATTTCGATTTGAAATTGTGTATGAAAGGGAAGGATACATAGGCAAAGATAGAGAGAAAGAGAAGTAAGGCAGCTGGCTAATTGAGTGGGAAGTATAGAGCACAATTAGTGCAGACTATAAAGCAGAGAGACAAAGGAGAACGAGACTTAAGAAAGAAGAAAAGTTTTTAGGGCATACGATCTATAGATACATGAGGAATTGACATACTCAAGTCTGAATGTCCGCCTATCTGTATGCCTGTCTATTTATCTGTCTAGCTGCGCGTGTGTTGTTCTGTCTGTCTGTATGAACACCTATATCTAAGATATTATAAGATCTAAATTCAGCAAATTTGGTGAGAATACACCTCTATATTTGTAGCTTAATATAAGGGAGTTTATTTTCAATAGTTTTGCAGTAAATAGCATAAATAAATATATAAACATAATATGTATTGATTGTAATGAGAATATATGTTAAGTTAATTCAAGTGATATATATATATTCAACAACGGCTATTCCTTACATTTTCGATACCTCTCAGTAAAATACCCAAGAAACATGTCACTTTTCACTTTGGCATACAACTCAGCAGCAGCAGCAGGTCATGTACAGTTATTTGCAATGTAAATAAAATAAATGAAGCAAAATTCATATCAATAATGGCAGAGAGTTGCAACCCTTTTGCAACACTGGTTCTCTGGAGTCGTCGTCATGCTACACTTGCTACACTGCACACTCTCTCCGGAGTCTTCATTATTCAGAACTGTCGACAACATGCAGCTCACACACACACACATGCACACACACACACACAACTCTCGATGTGTAACTACATGTTTTGGATACTCCCCTCAACCGGGGAGCTGTGAGGTCCAGGGTAGTTGGGTTAGCCTGAGCTCAGAGCTCTATAAGCTGTCATCATTTTGGCTTTAACAATACGAAAATATCCGTCCAGGCATTAACATTGGCAACAGCCAATTATAGCTCCACTCTCAGTGGGTTGGATTGGGGGTAGAGTCGGGCAGGGGTAACCCTTCAGGTGGACCTGTCTGTGTAGGACACAACTACGCATTAGGCACACACACACACACGCACACACACCGCCCCCGCACAGCAACCCTTTGCCCATTGCTTAGCTCAGTTGACGAGCAAATTTTCAGGGTTACTCGCATTTTTATTTCGATGATGAGGAGAGGGTCTCAGCAGGACAGGGCAGGGCAGGGAGCCTGGTATGTTGGGGAAGCTGCTGCTGACATGCACTTGAAGGGTCGCAGTAATGTGCAGAGGCAAGAAGGGAGGGGGGCACAACATGTCAAATTCAACTGCGAGAACTGGGAACTTTCCCATTTCTTTCCCATTTTGCTCTCTCAGTCTCCCAGATAGACGCCATAAATAGCAGGACAATTTTTTGTGTTGCCAAATAGGAATCTGGTAAATCGGGGTAAACAAAGTAAACAATTGCACAAAGCTCAGCGAAGGGTTGCACACACAGACAGACAGACAGACAGACAGACAGAGAGCGGAAAAGAAAAGAAAAGTTGCTGGAAATAAGCTGAAATGCACGAAAGGGCACGGAACTTGTCAGTTGTTGCTTCTGTTGTTGTGTTGACTTGTCTCTGTGTTGTCTTCTGCTGCTTCTTCTTCATCGCTTACGACGCGCAGCTAGCGGGAGACGAATGGACAGGCGGACAGACGGACAGGCAGGCAGACAGGCAAGTGGACAGATCAACAGACGAATAGACGAGCAGACTAACAGCGAGACAGACGATAAGGCATACCAGGACATACAGACAAAGAGACGGACAGGCAAGCAGACAGACAAACAAGTAGACAGACATACGGACAGACAAGCGGACAGTCAGACAGACGGAGAGGCGGGCAGACGAGCAGACGAACCAGCAAATCAACGGACAACGGAAAAGCAGAGAAGCAGACAAGCGGAAAGGGGGACAAGCAGACAAGCATACAGACAGACAAGCATACAGACAGACAAGCGGACAGTCAGACGGATACGCGTATAGACGGACAGACGGATACGCGGAAAGCAGGACTAGATGTCCGAAGGACTTCAAGACGGAACTGAAAAATTGAATTTAATGTGCGAGTTGACGCTTTTGGCATATTTCTAGCTCAGATCGGGACTTCGCTTCTTTTTTTTTTTGCTAATTTATGGCACGCTGCCTTCCTCAATATGGAAGGAAGAAGGGAGGAGGAGCTAGGAGCCGCTGCGAGGCGGCGCTTCTGCTATAAAAAGAAAAGTAAATATTTTATTACACACATTTATGACGCACTTTGGCGCAGCGCTGGCGAAAAACTTTTGGGACGCAAAACTGCCAAGTGGAACTATTAAAGCTGTAAAAAAGTTTTCCAAACTCTAACATACACGCACACTAGAACACACACGCTCACACACACACACACACACACATGTCAACTAGAAAAGCCCCAGAGGCGCAGAGGAGACCAGCGCGCGAGTAAGCAAAACAGGGTTAAGAGGGAGCTGGAGAGTGAGAGAGAGGGGAGCAGTAGAGGGGGAAGCTGGAGAGGGGCAGCAGAAGAGAAAGAGCCAGGGAGGCTGCGCCAGAGAGGGATATCGCGAGAGGCAGCGAGCGGGGGGCACACAAACATGCGGCTGGCGTTGTCAGCAGTCGCGTCGTTGTCGTCATTTTGACCGGAAATGCGCAGTTTTTAGTGAAGTGCATGCCATTTTGAATTGCCAACACAGAGAGATCCATATGAGCACACAAGCACATACACAAATAGTGAGAGAGAGGGAGAAGGAGGGAGAGTGGGAGATACACTGTGCAGGCTAACCATACGCGTTTGTCAACACAGTTCGCGCGCACTTTGGCTAAAAACAAAGCGAGTGGGCAGTTCCCGCTCCTCATTCCTCCCACTGCTGCAATCCAACATTTCAGCTATACCATGGCCAAGCCATCGGCAAACGCTCGTTCATTGCATGCTGCACTCAGTTGGTCAATATGGCGGTTCCTGTTATTTCTTTTTCGGACTCACTCGCAACTGGTTGCCTAGAGATGGGAGCGTGAGATGTGTAAATTTGATTAAATTGAGCAGAGAAAGTGCTAGAAAATCAAGAGTCATTTAAAGTTTACTATTAAAGTTAACTATGAGGGAAATAACGGAATAAACGCACAAATAAAAGAATTAATATATGTTATACAAAAATAGATAAAGTAATATTGAATTAAAATACACAAGATTTACACTCAGAGATTTTCAAATAACTGATAATTTTGTAATATTTCTGAAATATATTTTAATAAATGTTAAATTTGATATTTATATATCATATTTCATAAGAAAATGAAATTTAAAAATAAGCATAACTTATAGGACATTCATAATTGTTTGAAAATTTAAATCAGCTTACTTTATAATCATTTTTAGAATATACTAAATTATTTATAATTAATATATTGTATATATACATATACAAAATAAATATATTTTTAACAATTTAATATTTATAATTTAATCTCAAACAGTGCTATAAAAAACCGCTAGAAAGTTTTCTTTATAACTGCATGTATCGTAATAGTTTATACAGTTCGTGAGTCGTGATTCGTGAGTCACTGTACCATCGCCAGGCTGGAGTGGTCACTGAACCCTTTAGCCATATGCGAAACTGTAAACTGTGCGAGTGGAAAACTATGTGAGAACGTTGCACTGTCCCCCTACCCCCAGTGTTCATCAGCCCCACTGTCCAGCAGTCCCACTGTCCAGCCCCTGTCCCAGCAGTCTGTGTCGCTGCTAACTGTCGCTGTCGTCTCGTGTTGGTCGCCGTTGCAGGCTGCAGTCAGTTGCAATGCTTATATCGACATTTCCGTTTAGGATTCATTTTGCTGCCAACGCGCTGGTTGTTGCTTTTGGCCAGACGGGTGTGTGTGTGTGTGTGTGTGTGTGTTTATTGCATTTTGACCCAGGGATAATTTTCAACAGTGTGGCCCGTTTCACTTTGCGCTTTTTCCTTTGCTCTCTTTTGTTTTCTTCTTGTTTGTTTATTTTTTTCTACTCTTGCAATTTGCAAATCTTCTGCATGTGTGGTAACATTTTTTTGTTGTCACTGTAGCAGCAGCGGCATGTCCTGCGGAAAGCCAGCAAGCAAAACACAAATCCAGTTAACAGCTGTTCTCCTCTCCTCTCCTCTCCTCTCCTTGATTCTTGTGTAGTTTTTACCGTTGGGCAAATATGAAAGCGTATTAATTACACGCTTATAAAAGAAAGCAAAAGGAAACAATCAATTTTGCCTAAATGGAATTTAATGTCTTTTTTCTTAGCAAATATTTTATTAAAAACATGGCAGCCAAATTATTGTATTATAATAAATAGGAGAGTACGTTGACTTGTAACATAAACAATTTGAGTTTTGTTGATAAATATTTGATAGAATGAAAATTATTTACTTACAGCACAGACAAAAAAAACCCTTGGCAAATGATTAATTGTAAATTCTTGTTTGCCTTTTAAAATTTGTGCAATTTTCATGAATATTCATGGGCAAATAATTGCCGTCCATAGTTTGCTTCTGAAACAAACAAACAGATGTATATCGAAAATCTTTACGAATTCAAAACAAATAGCAATTAAATTTGTTTCCAAATAAATTCGACAAAGTTTGGCATTGAAAATGTTTCTCTTGAATTCTTATGAATTTATAAATCTTTAGCTGCGAGCAAGACATTTATTTTCCAGGGAAATAATCCTTGACTAAGTCATTTGAACTGATACAATTTAGTAACTCGATTTTCTGGCATACCTTATAGAGTGTAAAAGACATTTATTGAAAATCTTTACTAATCCTTAATATTAAATATGCTCGAGTCACGCTGTTTGTAACTAAGTTCCTCGGAAACGGCCACTTACATCCTACTCTAATAAAAGATCAACAAAACTAGATTAAAGAGAGCTTGATTGAAAATTTCAATAGCAAACTGTAAGAACAATACCAAATCAGCTTATTGCATTTCAGCGCATCAATTAGATATTTTGCCAATAAGGTGGAAAAGCAGCAGCAGCAGCAGAGCGTTAGAAAAATCAACAGCAGCAGCTCTCTTTTAGCAGGTACATAAGTATCCAGAGGGGGTTAAGCAGTGAGAGGGGTAGGAGGGGGTAAACTAGCAGTGGCAAGCGGAAAAATCAACAGAAGCCAACGATGGCCAAAGCAAAGTCAACGCGGCAAAACGAACTCCAACGGATTTTGTTGATGGGGTAAATGAGGCAAAGAGGTAGGGTAGTTGGGAAAAAGAGAGGGGAGAGTGGAAGGGAGGATGAGCTACAGTCGATGCTGTAGAGCAGTTTGGCAGCTTATTAAAAAGTACTTGTTAAGTTTGTTGTTTTCCCTGTTTTTTCTATTATTTTTTTGTTTGTTTGTTTTTTTTTTGTGCGAGTTTCGTTTCGTTTTGTTTGTTTGGTGGAAAATAGGAAACGCATAAAGCGAAATGATGTGGGTTGTGGGTGGGCAGCAGAGAGAGAGAGAGAGAGAGAGAGTAGGAATGGATTTTCGATGGGTCTTGCTAGTGGTCTGGCAGTTTGGCTCAAAATTGCAGCATAATTGTTGCAAAAGCAGTTTTCATTTATTTTTCATGTAATTTTTTTTTTATTGTTTTTTTTACATTGTTTATTGTTATAAGACTTGTAAGTGGAGCTTGAGACTAGCGGGTTGGTAGGGAGAAGGAGGAAGGGCCTGGCTTTGTGGTCATTGATATGTGCAAGTTTTGATTAACTTTTAATTGAAAATAAATGAAGCTCGAGCTAAATGTTGTGCTTTAATGGTTACGCAATGAGGCAAGCTGCACAATTATTTTGCAGTTGAATAGAGCGGGGGAGAAAAGAAATAGAAACTTAGGTACCCTAAAAATAATAATCTTAAAATAAAAAAAACATAAATAATAAACAAATGGAAGTTTTTTAAATATTTAGAAAGAAATGAGAAAACATAAATATAACTAGAAATAATTAATAACTAAAAACTAAAAACTTAACTAAATATTAAATCATATAAATAGTTAGCGGGTTAGTTGAAATTTCTTTAACCTACAGACAACAATCTTTATGTGGGTACATCTCCCTATTTCTACACTATTTGAGCACTACGCTATGCATACGATTTGTCTAATCATGCGTTTCGTTTTTGTCGTTTCACAGATTTCCACACACTTTTCCCAGGTGTATTAGCAGCATTATCCCCATAGCTACTCCTCCTCCTCTCCTCCCTCTCCCACACTTCATCAATAACTCGTACGAGTGCAATACAATAATTCAGGTAATTAACATGCAAACGAAATTATGAACGAGAGCAAAAGGTAAACACGAACGAGAGGACGAGACGAACTCAATGAAAACTCATTGTGAGAGTAGTATGAGAGAGAGAGAGAGAGAGAGAGAGAAAGAGGGGCAGAGAGAGGGGCCTGGTTGAGATGTTGTTTAAATAAACAGAACACGGCACTAAATAGGGTTGCCCTCTTCGGCCTGAGAACCAAAAATGTCGAGACGTGATGCGACAGAAGCGATGTGATGCGATGCGTTGTGATGCGATGTGGTGCGTTACGATGCGGTGCCTTGTGGTCTCTATTGGCTTTGTCATCTTGTGTCATCTCGCTGCCGACAGCAGGGGCAAGGAAGGGGGGCGGGGCAATGATTGGCAAAGAGTCAAAGAGTCACAGCGTAACCGACTAGGCGACCTTTGTGCGTGTTGCTGTGTGTGTGTGTGTGAGTGCGCACGTTTGTGTGTGTGAACGCGTTAATTAAGCAAAGTGAGCGAGACACACGTAGAGCCGCAGCGTGAGGGTGTATGGAGAGAGGGGGAAAGAGAGAGGAAGGGACTGCATTCAAATGAAATGCACAGACACAAACGCGGAGCAGAGCACAGCACAAGGTTAAGTTAAGAAGCAGCACAAAGGACGACGACGAAGATGCTGTGACTGAGGCTGCCGCAGACGTCGACCTGGTCGCCGCGTCGTAGGTCGAGGGTTGTCTACCTGCAGCGAAGAAGCAAAAATGACAATAAAATAAAAAAAGGAGCGCAGCCGTGATGCATTGAAGCGTGAGGCAGTGATAATCACGGCAAGGCGTCGCCTCAACACGTAACGTCAAATGCCACGAAGCAGGAGAGACTAGGAGGAGAAGCAGGATAGCAGCAACAGAGGCTAGGAGCAGGAGAAGGGAGCAGCAGCTAGGGAAGCAGCAGTAGCAGTCGCTGGAGCAGTAGCAGCAGGGGTTGGGAGCAGAAGGAGGAGCAGTACCAGTAACAGGCAGCTGGAGCAGGCAGATAGAGCAGGAGCAGGATTAAATGTAGGTGGGGCGGCAGCATTCTTCAGCCCGCTGAAGCTATTGTCATTGCCAGCCAGTGAAATTGCACCATAATCACAGCAACTTGAGCCCTCAAGTGTAGGCAGGACACGAGGAGGAGTGTAAGAGGAGTGGAGGAGGACAGGAGGAAGGGCACTGGGGCTGTCTGTTTATGCGTGGTAAGCCAATTTGGATATGGCAGCGCTAACCAAAATTTCCAGCGCTTAGCCGAGGGCGTTGCCATTGTCAAAGTGCAAGGCAGAGTCGCAGGAGGAGGAGTACGACACCAGGAGACGGGCAAATGATGTCGCCGACAGAGTAATGACATTCCCTTGTCGTCAGACCGCCTAACCGCCCGCCCGCCTGCCTGCCTGCCTCATCAGAGTGTCGTGTTGAAAGCGAAAATGTTTGCTTTTTAATTGTTTTGTTTTGTCTCGACTTTTCGCAGAAGAACCCTGTCAGACAATCTTGAAATGCATCTGAAATTCTGCCAGATACAGCTGACTTTAACAAAATTTAAGATGGAAATTTGTCAAGCAAAAATAATCAGAGAGAAGGAGACAGAAAGAGAGAAAGAGAGAGAGAGAGAAGAGAGAGAGAGAGAGAGTTTCGATACATACAAAATGTAAGAGGAATTTCATATTTTAATTTTTATTTTTCTTGGGGGTAGCTGATGCTGCAATTAATTTGCTTGCTTGGCAGAAAATCCCCCAAAATGTTTCCTATTTTTGGGAAAATTTCTGAGTGGCAGCATTTGTGCAAGGCAAAAAAAAAAAAAAATAGGAAATAGGAAATGAAATTGTAATCCTGAAATGCACATTTCAAATGTTGCTCCCCTCTCTCACTCACTCGATAGATAGCTATGGAAATTGCAGATGATTCATTTTGCATTATTCACTCGAATTGAAAATGTCTCTCTCTCTCTCTCTGTGATTTGAGGTGTTTGTTGCAATTTGTAAAAAGTCGATTATATCTGGGTACGAAAAGCTCTAAGGGAACCTGGTCCATTAGTGCAAAATAAAAATGCATAAATGGTGTAGCAAATATAAAATGGTTAAGGAAAACAATGTAGGAAGAGTAGAAAGAAATTAAATATTAAAAAATATATTGGGGGAATTTTAAAAGGTGCATAAGGAAATTTCAATTATTTAATATTTTGATATCAAACTATTGACAGTAATGAATGAATTTTTGGAGCATTATAGAGGCGTGACATAAAAACTAAAATAAACTTCCCGTACATAAAAATATGTTGCCAAAATTTGATGGCTCTAAGGCTTACAGTCTCTGAGATCTAGGCGTTCATACAAACAGAACGGGCAGATGGATATGATTTAGCAGCTATTTAGACCATCTGAAGTCTTCTACCCCTCAGTCTGCCGATTAGGCACACTCCATTGGCTATAAATAATAAACAAATACATTTATTATTTAATTTAACAGAAATTCACAAGAAAAGTAATAAAATAGCTTATTATTAACTTTGAAAATAGCTCCTAGAAATTGAATTAAAATTCAATTTATCATGAGAAGAGTTTGGGCTGGGGTTAGATCATATATGCAGGCCTAATTGGAGACTTTTGCTGTCTGGAATGAGAGAGAGAGAGAGAGAAATCAACCATCAAGCCGCAAAATCATGTCCAAGCTGATTTGACCCACATCATCCGCTTAGAGGATGCTTAGGACCTACCTCAAAACGGAGCTCGAGCGAAACGAAAGACGAACAAGAGCAGAAACAGCGAGAGAGAGAGAGACACCCACACACGCAAGCTCAAGGGCGCGTATCTATGACAAGTTCAATATTATAATTTGTTTACGAACTTTCGTCTGCATTAAAAATAAACGATAACAAGAAACGAGCAGTGCGTGAGATAAACGCGACAGGACAATACGACGTAGAAAAAATGAGAGAAAGATAGAGAGGGGAGAGAGAGAGAGAGAAGAAGAGTGAGAGAGAGAGAAAGAGAGGAAGAAAGGGAGAGAGACAATGCGTACAAGCCCGCAAAACGAAACTCAATTTTCGTGAAATAAAATCAAATTTAAATAATACAATGGGGGAAACCCTAAACGCCCAAAAGAAACCAGCAAAGGCAGAGGAAGGGGAAGGGGAAGGGGAAGAAGGGAGAGAAAAGCAACAACAACAACAACAACGCAACAGCCGTGAGCGCGACAAGAGCAACAAGGACATCATCAAGTATATCGCTGCTTATTTATCTTTATCGCAATTCGTTTCTACTCCACCTCCAGTCCTTGCCCTTTTTCTCTCTCGTTTCTTCTTGCATCTATCGTTTTCATGCTGCGGGCTTCTTTTGATATGCCAGCTGAGTTGAATTGAGTGGGAGAGAGAGAGAGAGAGAGACGGAGTGGGAGTCCTGGGGGTCTGTAGAGGTCTGAGTCAAAGACGACATCAATATTATTGCCATAAGTTTCATATTTGCAGGCTTTAGATGCCGTTTAAAATTTCGCTGGCAACGTCTTGGTTCAGCAGTCTCTCCTTCAGCTGCCTCCCCCCTCTGCAATCTCCTTCCCCACTGTCTCTCTCTCTCTCTCTCTGCCTGTTGTCTGTTGAATCCTAGTATCGTATCTGAGGACAAAAGTGGCGGGCAGTTTGTTTTTCATTTCGCTGTGGCTTCGCTCTTCGTTTGCTTTTGCCTCGTCTTCTATATAGCATAATTTTTTATTGATTTATTTGGCTTACAGCGTTACTCTGGTACCCTCCCTCCCTTCCGCCTTCCCGGCAAAAATGTAATGGAAAAAATGTTTGCTGAATTATGTGTGTCTGCCCGGGTGTATATGTTGGGGGAGAGTGGAGTGTGGGAGAGTGTGTAATGCAGGCAAAATCAAACGTAGACAAGTGAAAATTTGAAACGATTTACGCGCAATTTACGGAAATTGCAGTGGGGTATATCAAATTGACAACGAGGGGGAGGAATGGGAGAGATAGGACTTACCTAGAAGTGGGGGAAAGACTGTGAAAAATGCTGAAGCAAAACTAATAGCAAACACATGGGTGGAGAGCAGGCGAGGCGGGGTAAGTGTGTGTATGTGTGAGTGAATGAATGAATGAGCGATCGAATGAATGTACCCAAATGACAGATGAAATTGGAGTCAGCTTGAAATAAGAAAAAACAACAAAGAAACCTATCCAGTGACATGTCGTAGGTTTTATACTCTTACGACCGATTGTTCCTATAAAAACTATAGCCTATGCAGCCTCTAGTCTTATGAAATTTCATTATATATACATATAGAAATATAAAAATCTTATTATAAAATATATTAATTGCGGATTTTCGGATATATAAAATACTTATTCATACAAAACTCTCGTTACAGGGATTCTATTTCTTGGAAAATTAAATTCAGTTTTATTTATAGAGTCTTCCGTTTTTTTACGAAACTTGTGTACCAAATTTCAGGAGTATAGGCTTACAGATCCAGTGAAAAACTAATATACCCACTGCAAGGGTTATAAAAAGAAAACCCCACAATATTGTCAGATTGACAATACTCACGGCATTTGCATTTAATTACGTAGCATATTTCACAGCGTATTTATGCATTGATAATTGCATAAATCACAAATCACAGAGTACATATAGAACAGGTAAATTTGTATATACATATGTACGATAGGTACATGTGTGCTGCATATATTGAAACGCTAATTTGAAAATTTACATTCAATAATTGGCAGAGAGAATACGACACGCAGTGTCAGGTGTCGCAAAAGAAGAGAAACAGTACGAAACATGCATTGATTTATCTATGTAACCATGTAATTATTATGTAATCACTATACAAGTATGTGTTGAAACTTTAGAAGACTTGAGTTAGGAATAATTTATTTATTATGACATCATGATAATCTGTATTATAAACTCGAGTTAGAAACTTCTACTTTTCTTAACTTTTGGACATCTACTTCGCTATAGTTTTCATTTTCAATTGCAATTTGCAACTTGAGCATGGAACTCTGAAATCCTTCAAGTTGGCTAATTAATCGCAGTTAGTACATGCTGCATAATGAGCAAGGATAAGGGTTAAGGCGGCGTCTTTTAATCTGTGTGCTGACCTTTCGCTTTTCCTGCACATCTTTTGGGATCAACAAGTCGCGTTCTAATTAACTTTGACAACCCAAAAAAAATTGTTTACTTTTTTTCTTTTTGAGGGAAATCTTTTGAAATTTTTGCATCTGTCCGAGTTGAGGTTAGAAAAAAAAAATGTTGAGGCATGTGAAGAGTGATAAAACGGTTGACTATGCAATACCCTGTGAGAGTCATTTATCTCAGAGGACCCTGTACTTTCAAATTATAGGTTATTCGAACGTTGTTTCTCTCATGGAATACTTTAAAAGTCCCTATATGATTTAAGTACTTTGTGTTATATGGATCCTATTTTCGACCTATTGTCACTGTAAGTATCCTATACAGATTATATAAATTTTTATTTAAGACTATTAAGAGTATTTATTATTCATGACTAGAAGTCGTTACAAAGATTCTGTCTAGACTTCTTTTGGGTGTGTCGTAATAGATTAATTTCTTTATTATATGTCTCATTATACCCCTCATGCCAGACGACCGTGCAGGGCATTAAAAAACTCAATTAAAAGTCTGCTTAGTGCCAGCTTAAGCAATCTGGGCCTGCTGTACGTAATTGTATTTATTTTGAACAATTTCGTAATCAAAGTCAGCCGAGCAAACAATCAACATTACTTTGACCAAAATGTACCTAGCTGGAAGTAATATAAAAAGCAAGAAAGAGAAATAAATAAATAAATAAATAAATAAGTTCGCACGATGGGAGAAAAACGTAAAAAACTACGGCAAATTAATGAAAAGCGCAAATGACAGTGCGAAAAAAATAAATCGGAGTGAATTTAAAACGGCGTAAAAAATGTGCGACAGGAAGACGTGCGAGAAAGAGACGAAAAAGCAAAAGAAAAAAAACTCTTTGAAATGAAATTTTCGAAATGCGAAAGACAAGCCGAGGCAACAAACAAAATGCGAAGCAAACGAAAAAGAAAGTACGCCCTGCACTCAGATAGGGAAGAGAAGAGATGTGATGAGGGGAGGAGAGCGTAAGAGGGTAGAGGGGCCAAGATACCTCGTACAAATTCCGGAAAACGCAAATTTATTTCAGCGTTTTTATGCTGTGCACCGAAAAACGAGCGGCAAGAAAAAATGCGCATTAAATAAGTAATAAAGAAATCAGAGTGGAGAAAGAGACATGGAAAGGCAGAGAGAGAGAGAGAGAGAGAGAGAGAGGGAGAAGTTAAAATATATAAAAATCAGTTGGCTGCCACCGGACGGCGCTAACAAAGTTGCCACTTGTCAGACGTCAGTTGTCAGTTGTCAGTAAATGTTTATGAGTTAATCAACTTGTAATGACCAAAGGAACCACCACTCCAAGAGCCGGCGAAAAAAGTCTCTGCAGCAGGCAAAGAGTGAATACACTCACACTAGCACTCACAGAGAGGGCATTCAGCAACGCAAACTGTTGAAAAATAAAACTTAATTAGCTTTCATTTAAAGGCGAACAAAAAGCCTGAGCCTGAGCTCAGTCTGAGCTCTGCTGAATGATGGAAAAAAACATCAACATCAACATCAACTGAAATGAGCGACAAATAAACAAAAGTAAAAGTTTTATCCAACAGCAGCAGCAGCAGCAGCGGAAATGCGGCAAAGTATCCACAAGTAGCTTGGCCAAGTGTGCAGTTATAGTACATAGCTCGACTAGGCCAGGTCAGGGGGTGGGGGAGGGGAGGAGTGTATGTCAGCACGAAAGTTTTTGGCCTTAGCCATTTATGGAATTTCTGAAATGCCACTCGGCAATTTGCACTTTTGCCTGCTGCAATTGTCTGTTGCAGAGGCGGATAATGCACAATCCCCCCTTATAATTTACACAAACTCAAGTGATATGCAACAAATTAACATGCATATAAAATATATGCTATGTACATGAATATATTATATGAAGGAAATTTTAATATGTTAGTTTTCTGTAATTGTGGCTTAAAAAGATTCAAAATAAAAGTTCTATAATTTCTGTTTTTCTCTACACCATTATCTACAGCACCCTCCAAAAGCTAACAAGTCTGCATTGTTTTTCTTTTTAATGCTGAACACGAAACTATACATTATTTCTGCATATCATAATTCCTAATTACCTTCCATAAGCTTGATAACTGCTCATCCGCTGGCCACATCCCTGCTAAGTCCCTGTAATTTCATAAGCCCAGTAACCAGTCTCATCTAACATATCTATTAGAATCACTTAACTCCCGATAATATTGCAAGCACACACAAAGCAATTAGTTGGGATGGCCAGACAGGTCTCAATACCAACTTGCCTGGTCATTACGTGGCATTAAAAAGCAAATGATATCGCCAGTGGTATATGAAGCAATTTTCTGAAAGAGCGGGGAGGGGAGTAGAGGATAAGTTTAATGCTCAGTCAGGAACTGCTTAGCCATTCCCCCCTGGAATTGTCAACATAATGTCGCCTCTATGTGCCCAATAAAACGTTGAGAAATTTGCACAAGCGTCGACAATTTGCTCAGGTAACAACATTAAACAGTTAGCATAGTTCGCATGGCAGTTTTACCTGTTCCCACTGCCCTCTCCCCGCTCCCAAGCTACCTAACTCTCCCTCCCTGCAGGGGCCTCGAGGGCGTCTGTCTTGGCCCATTTAAAATGCTCCAAAAGGTTTTTGACAAAAACACAACAATTACTTTTACGACGCTGCGTGGATAGTCGTAGGGTGGTCGAGTAGGGTTGCCACACAGCGGGGGCTGCAAAAGTGTTGCCTGGGCGCGTGCACACTAATTTCTACAAAAGATAATCAAGAGTGATAATTATTTTTGCTGGAGTCGGACGATGCGAACCGCAGCTAACTGCGAGCACCTGCTGTGTGAATTACTTGAGCGGCGACAATAAGTTGGCATCCCCTGGCAGAGTCCTACCACCCCCTCACAAGTTGGTATCCGGTTGAGGTTTGGCAACGTTGCCAGTGCTGCTGCCAGAGCTGCCTGCTGCTGCTGCTGATGATAACATTTTTGCCATAACGTTGACAACGAGCTGCGTTTATATTCAGAGCTGAGCGCCAAAAACTTTCGTAATTACATAAAATTTTTGGGGGTAAATAACTTTGAACTACGGACACGACAAGCGTCCCGCTGTGGCTGCTGGGCACCTGCCAGTCCGCCTCCTCCCTCTCAATTCTCTCTTCGGTCTGCTACTCCATATCGGAACCCAGCTGACCCCGCAAAATGTTCTCTAAGTGCGCCCGCACATTTCAAGTAATTAAAATTTTGTGTTTATGTTTCGTAGGCAATGGACACGCAGCAGCAACAGCAACAACAACAACAGCAACAGTAGCAGCAACGACCATGAAAAATTTAGTTGAAAACAATTCTTGGAAAACTTAAATTATTGAAACGAGCATAAAATCTTTATAGACACATTTTTCACGCTGTCGCAAGTTCTTTGGAATTGCGTGCATAATAAGTATTCGTGTGTCTTCGGGTCGATTGAGTTTATAAAGGGAGTAAGTAAGTATATTTTCGGAGAACTGAATGAATTCAATTTAATTAAGAGATAGAGAGTCGGTCTTTCTCTCTCTCTCTCTATTAAAGTTGGCAGGCCGATTTGAATATGATATTTAGATTTATTTAAAGTCAACTTTATTATAAGAAATCTAAATATATTTTTGAGCTACATGAATGCCGATTAATTGATTAATTAATACAAATTAAGAGGTTTTAAGGTTTACTTAAACTAGTTGCTATCGATAGCAAAACAGTGTTGGCTAATGTTGTCGCGATAGAACAGTATTTGAACTACCTTTATATACCTCCTTGCCATATAGAGCATATCGTATTCGTCACTTGACCTAGCTAAGACATCCCATCGTATACTCATTCATTGCATACGCAGTTTATTGCTGCACTTTACCCCCCCCCCCCTTCACAACACTCCCCCCCTAACTCATGGCACTCTACAGCACTGACTCAGACGAACTTGTTGTTGTCTGGGCACGAAGAGCACGCGAGGCGCGACAATTAAATTAAAAATAATTAAAAATTATGAAAATGGACAAGTCGATGGATGTGCGATGGTGGTGTGGGGCAAGTGCGGCATGGTCATTGACCCCTCTCTCTCTCTATCTCTCTCTCTCTCTCTCTCCACCGAAGCGGGCGTGGCAGTTGTCCTGCTGACTGCGTTGCGATGCGATGTGACGCTGCGCTTAATGAAAATTTATTCTATGCAATTTGCGACGGCGTCGTGGCTTCAGCAGGGCAGGGGGACTAGGAGTGGCTGCTGGTCAGCGGCTGCTCCGATTACACAGCCCATCGCTTGTGTCTCGTGTCAATCCGAATGTCTTTTGCCTTAATTAGAATTGCTGAGCGACTGCGGAGCGGAAATAATTTTATGCATTTACAGTTGAGTCACAGCGGAGAATGCGGGAAGGCGGGGTCGAAGGGTGGAGGGCGCAGGTCGAAGGGGGCAGTTCGGTAAATGCCCTTTGATGCCAAATGTCGCCGGCAATTGTTGCACGTCGTCCCCATGGAAACGACATTTCGCATGTGGCATTATGTTTTATGCAATTAACTGGGCGTGTCTTTTAGTTTTGCGGTTGCCCTGGCCTCTCCTCGTCTCTCTCTCTCTCTTTCTGTCTCTGCGCTCTCTCTTATTGCCTGTCTGCCTGTCTCCCTGTCTCTCTGTCTGCCTGTTGATCTTTATCTAATTGCTGCCGCCGACAATGTCTGCTGCCTTCTGCAACAGGCTGCCTTCACATTGACGCAACCACGCGGAGGTCTCGCCTGGCGTTTTGATGTGGTGCCAATGCCGCGTTGGCCTCCACCCCATCCCTCCCCATTCCACCCACTCCCCATTTGTGGCCAGAGGCTCGTGGCGTTTATAGTTACAAACTGGGTTAGCTGAGTACGAGTGTGTGTGTGGGGTGGGGTGGGATGGCTGCGTCAAGGTGCGGTTTGACGAACTCGCCCAGGCCAGCAGCGGCCACTCGCGGGGCATCATGTCATCGGCAGTTACCCAACTCGTAAATGTCTCACTTGCGGCGTGTGGCAAGTTGCCTTGCCTCAGCCTCGACTCGCCTTGCCACAGAAGAAGAAGTGAAGAAGAAGAAGAAGAAGCTGACAAACTAGTATTATTTTTCCTCCACTTTGCCCGCTGGGTCCTACTGTAAAATGAGTTTGCCCTGTTAACTCGAGCGAGTTATTTAAATTGAAAAGAATTTCAATGAACTGCAAAACAACAACATAAAACAAAAACAGCCATAAACAGGAAACAAACTCGATTAATAAAACAAACAATAAAAATTGGTTTCGATTAATAATATGATTTATTTATTTGCCATACAAATTGAGTTGGTATTGCATTTTAATTAATTTATATCTACAAACTGATTGATTTTAATTAATGCATTGTTTAATTGCAATAGACAGTGAGAGTTCTTTGTGAGATTATTAAAATGTGTTAATAACTACGTAGAAATATTACAAATTAAACAAATTTGTAGGTACACCACAAATATGCACATGTTAGCTTGAAAATTAAGCTTGCAATTTTATTATTATTGATTTTTGTATGCGTTAGGAGGCGTGACTATGTTTTAAAGTCAACTTTAAGACAAGGCAATATATAGAAGGGTTGATGAACAATTTACTGGCCTTATCTCTAATAGTCTCTGAGATCTAGGCATTCATACAGACGCACAGGCAGGCGAGACAGACAGACTTATAAGAAGACGTGCAGACAGCTAGGGCTATTTTAATGCTGCTTTATATATAGTATGTTATCTATTAATTTAAAATCCCTGCTCATCTTAAGAGTTATATTATATTTAATCATAACTCTCTCTCTATCTATCTAATGCGCATTCAAGTGTATTAAGTATTGGCATGCGCATTCACAATAAACTTGTGATTTGAGTCCCCAGTCGAAGTCATTAGCTTAATAGGCTACCAACTGACCGAGACCACAATGCAGGAGGGTTTTCCTTATCGAGCGGGCGGAATCTGCCCGATGCTTTGTCACATATCTGTGACTAACCTCAACATTGTCATTTGAAATGCGCCCAGCTCTGGTCTGTGCTGCTTAATGAGGCTGCTGCTGCTGCTGCCAGTGTTGCCCTATGTAGCCAGTGCCGCCTGCCAGTGTTGCCTGTGCTGCTTAGGTTGCGTACAATTACATTAATTAAGTTTTAATGCATCGCTTATGTCGGGCAATTACATTTTACCATAACTACAGAGCCAGCAACGAGATGAGGCAGCAACCGGAGCCCGGTTGCATAGTCCAAAGTGCTGCCACATGCACATTTCAAATTAAACAAATGCATCGACATTTGAGTTATGGCCACAGACATTTGAACATTTTTAATTTGTGCTGCAACAGCAGCAGCAACAGCAGCAACAGCAGCAGCAGCAACAACTACAGCAACAGCACATAAATCAGACAGCTGACTGCTGTCGACATCGTGCCGGGGGGTGAGCAAGGCGTGGCATGGCTGCAACCCTGGCACGGGGTCACCTGGCAAGACTACTCCGAGCAAAGCTTTGCATCTGGTGCTGTTGCTGCTGCTGCTGCTCGGCAATTTTGTGACAACCTGTGGCAAGCGAGTGTACCGGAAGTATTTGGTCAAGGCCCGTGTGGCAGGTGCGTGCGTGTGTGTGTGTGTGTGCAACCTCTGGGCGTGGTCATTTTCAAGCTAGTACCAAACTAGTTCCGGCAGGGAGGAAGAGAGGAAAGGCCTGTTGCCTCGAACCGGCTTTGCCTTGTTATGGTGTGTTATAAATTTGTTAACCGCAACAGCAGCAGTGTAATTATTTTGCTACCCTTCATTGTACTGCTGCTGCCTCCTTCGCTGGCCTGAAGTTTTCGTGTCATTTCAACTCGATTGTGGTTCTTGTTTTATTGCATGTTGAGGCAGCCACACTGCACTGTTACCACATATCATTATTACTATTAATATTATTACAGTTATCACTGTTATTGCCGTCACTGCTGCTGCTGCAGTTGATGCTGCTGCGGCTGTTGCTGCTGCTGCTGCTGCAATTGTTTAACGCGTTGTTATTTATGCTGAGCGCATTAAAGTGCGTCCTCCTCCTGCAATCTGTTCCCGTTGTATCCTTTTTGCCCACAGTCGTTTAATTAACCAACCAACAACAGCACCAGCAGCAGCAGCAAAAACAAAAACATCACCAATACTTTTTATTTAATTATTTTAACTGCTTTATAGTCGCCAAATGAAGCTCCATTATGGCCCAGGCAGTGGTAATTGAAACGAGTCGAAACTACAGTCGATCCATAGCAGAACCAGGAAAACAGCAACCGTAACCGAACTCAAGCCCCAGCCTGATCCCAATCCCAATCCCAAACCCAAACCCTACCCAACTGCAGTCAGGGCACTCAGGCGCAACGCGACCACAATTGGGGGACCCGAATATCAGATTCCAAGTGAAAATTAAACGGACTCATAAACGTTGACGGTGTTTTATGGGAATTTATGGAATTGTGGGAATAGATTTTGTGGCGGAGAGCACCCTGAAAAGTTAATTAAAATGTGCCGCCAGCCAATGAAATTCTCGCGACAACAATTTTAATGTTTTATCAGGTAACTGTCGACTAAATAATACCTCGTAAATTATTGATAAGTGGCTGGATACAGCTTAAAACCCTTTAAATATAAATAAATAAATATCTTGAGTTATTTTATATTTACAAGGTATGTGTGTGTCGCATTTCCTTTTTTTTATAACTATATTCCAAAATCACTGTGCAGAAATCTTGCTGCTAGATTTGGTGGATATGACTCTCTTACTAAGTGAGATCTACACATTCAAACTGACACAAATTCTGAAAAACTTTGTCAAATCATTTTTACTAAAACTATTCAGTAATATTCCTAACCTTCCAAGCTTGCTATACCTGAATATACTCTTCTTCGTCGATGCCTTTTTCCTGCAGGGTATAAACAAAGCAACTGCAAATGCAACTGACTACGGAAACTGTTGAATTAACTTGATGTAATAATTGGAAAAGGGAATTCGGGAACATATACATATGTTATGTATTATATGTATCGCACACCCTGCACCCTTTGAAATGGAATCATATCCGTTTAATAATTGATTATGATATTGTTATGCACATCTCTTGGCTTCTGTTCAATTTGTTCGAGCGTTAAGAAATCAAATTCGATTAGAGACCCAAAGTTATTGGGCTGGCTAAAAATAAAGCCAATAGCCAAAGCCCACAGAGCGAGAGACTCGACTGTTTTTAGCAGCTGTTACCGGGGGCGATTCGGGCAGGGGAAGGGGAACAATATTGCCGGTAATTGTTTGTTTACTTTGTATTCATATTTTTCATGTTATTTTTTTTTCTTTTTGGCTCTTTTTACTGTTTTGTATTTTTTAAATATTACCAAGGCTACTGGAATAGTAGCGGGGCCCAACGGTGGCCACTTGTTGAAAGCGGCAACCCAAAACGAGCAAATTGAATGGAAGTAATCGAAAAGTTGCTCAAAAGGCGCAGAGCACAAAGAGAGCAGACTAGGAGGAGGAGAAGGAGGAGAAAGAGAAGGAGGCAAGCAACGAGAGGCCACTCTCCTCTCTCGAAGGCGGCATCAAAGACGCATAAATAGCAAGTTGCCACAAACAGAGGAGAGAGAAATAAAATGTAGAAAAAACAGAAAAAAAAAAACAATTTTCCACTCGCCACCAATAGGCAACCAATCGCAGGCAGACTTATCTCATAGCTCAGAAGCTCAGGCACAGCCGAGGCCGGTCGAGGTCGATGATGCCGCAGAAACCAGATGGAATCCGATAAGATAGCAGCCATGGGCTTAGCGCAGAGCGGATGCTGATATCTAAGTGATTTCACATGGCAGCTGCAAGCTCAAAAGTTTAGTTTGATATGATGATGAGAAGCGCAGAAGAAGAAGAAACTGAATTTCAGCTATAAGTGCTATAAATAAGCACAAAGGATTGATGTGTTTTTATATATCAAGCTTCTAGAGAAGCAGGAGAAAAGAAAGTCTTATGCAAAACACATTTCCAAGCTTGAGTTAGCTATTTTCTACAAAGTTGTATTAAATTTACACTTATTTAAATAATTGAAAGACTTTAAAGTACTTTCAATTATAAAGAAAAGAAGAAGTAAGTAAATTACTGATATAGATGCTATAAATAATTGTATTTATCAAGCATCTATATATACAAAAAAGTTTATTAATTTTAAACCTTACAAAAATCAATTTGATAATAAGTTTTATTGGATTTCCATATTATTTGTTTAAAATACTAACAACAATAAGCGTAATTCTCTTTAGATTTAAGTGTAATATTTCAGTTTTCTTTCTTTTAGTTTCCATAATCGCAGCTTAACTGCTACAATTTCTTTAGCAGCTCAGCTCGTAAAATCCTTTGCCACAGTTATTGCAACGTGTATGAGTATGTGTGTGTGTGTGTGTGTGTGTGTGTAACATGAGTTGAGCAGACGCGAGAGGATAACAAAAGCAACTAACTGGCAACTGGAGGCGAGTTATGCGTTTCGAGCGTCGGCAATCACCAGGCGACTCATCAGCCTGAATAGCGGCGCGTCTGGGCAAGGCAAGGCCCGAAATTGACAGCAACAGGAGCTGCCTGAGTTTCTGTTGTTGTTGCTGCTGCTTTCAAGTGCCCAACTGTCTGGCAACCCCACACACTGGCACACACTCTTTGTTTGTACGTGCCACATCGCTAAAAATCATGGCCCGCATTTCTTTTTAAATCAACAGAGCGCGGCGGCTGTGGCTGTGGCAGCAACACCAATTCGCATATTTATTTGTTTATTGCATGCAGAGACGCTGCTGATGTTACACGTGCGATATGCGACCTCGGACCCCAGCCCCTTACTGCCTGCAGCTCTTTGCCTTACCCCTTGTTTTGATGGTGTTTCTGCTGTCGCTGATTACGGCCTGCAACAGCAGTGTGTGTGGGTCTCTCTCTCTGTGTGTGTGTGTGTGTGAGTGCTGTGTTGTGTCTGTGTGAGTGCTTTTATGCCATGCTGATTTATTTCAACAGCTATTTAATGTCAAATGTGAAAGCACATGAGGCAGGCGCAACGAGAGAGAGGAGAATACCATAAAAAAAGAAAATTGTTGAAAACTGTTGCCTACTTTTGTGCGGTGGCCGCGTACGCTTTGCCAACCATTCGAAATGTGCGAATGCGCTTCGGTTTTGCGGTACGGGCTGCCGCCACATGAATCATTGCAGTCGGGAGTGATTGAAACCAATCTTCCACCTGGTTAACAATACCTAGTTTAACTGCATCTCTGCGGTCTGCCAGTTTAGTTTATTTTATCAGACCACGCGCTTGATAAGCCTTCATATACTATTGCCTACATAACCCTCACGTTCTATTTAATTTGGCAACATTTATACATGCACTTTATTATAAATATTTATAAGGTATTATAAGCTAACTGTAATAGACCATGTATTTTATTTTTACGTTTAATCTATTGCGGGGGTCAAATTAGTATACAACAAGTGCTTAGAATATTTGTCAAACTCGACTAAAAATCTCACTTTCCTCACTTCATAACTTTCTTAAAAATCAATCGATTTCCTTCGGGTAAAACATTTTATTCATGGTTTTAGTTCCAGAATACAATGGCTAAATAGTTGTTGCAATTTAAAAAGTTTCAAAAAATTTTTAATTTTTGTGATTTTGGTAAGGGTCCCCCCTGTGAATTTTTCAGAAAATTTTTTTTTGCAAAATTTAAAATCGCCTGCTTTTACTTTTAATCGATTGCGGGCGTCAAAATTAGTATAAAACAAGTGTTTAAAATTATTTTAGAGCATACTTAATTTTTGGCCAAAAATCATGTCAAAGTCGACTAAAAATTTGACATGCAAGACCCCCGACAGGACCAGTACCCCCACTTTCCTCACTTCATAACTTTCTTAAAAATCAATCGATTTTCTTCGGGTAAAACATTTTATTTATGGTTTTAGTTCGAGAATACAATGGCCTAATAGTTTTTGCAATTTAAAATATTCAAATAAATTTTTAATTTTGTTCATTTCTCAGAATTTTTTTTTTCAAAATTTAAAAACGTCTGCTAAAAAATCTATATTTTCTTAGGTCTTTAATAAGTTTAATCTAGAATATACATATAATAACACTATGGATCGCCAACTTCAAAGGGTTTTCCATGATTTGAATGCTTTAAAGTTTCATTTAGTTTTTCTCCTTTTTCGGAACAGTTAAAAATATATATTGTTTTTATTTCGAGGTAACTTTCAACCCCTGACCAACTGTTATTACTCAAATTTGCATTTGATACATTTGCCATGGGTTTATCTGAAATGTTTGCGGAGACCTCGCAATTTTGGATGGACTGAGCTGAGTGTGTGTGTGTGGGTGCATTAATGGTGGTCATTGCTGGGCAGGCATTCAAGTGGTTTGCTGACAAGCTACGTGGTTCGACATGCCGGTACTGGTGCCATGCCAAGGGATAGGGCAGCAGGGTGTGGCTGCGACTGCCTTTGTCAGGCATTGTCTAGACTTTATTCGAGTGCCTGCGTTGATTTATAATTATTGTGTGTGCCGACATGAGGAGTAGAGCGGGTTGAGGTTGACAGACAGAGACAGAGACAGAGACGAGGCAGGGATGTGGCTGGAATGTTGTTAGCCACACCTACATAAGAGAGAAGGAGTATCCCCTTTTGGCAACCTCCCTCAAGCTTTGTCAACGTGCCGCGCTGACTAATAACCAAATTTCATTTCCTCAATTTTTGATTTCCTGCACTATGCGGACACAAGTGCCTCAGGACACTGTGCGCGTGAGTGTGCGTGTGTGTGGCAGTGTGTGTGTGGCTTGCCCAGAGCCAGTGCAGCATATTTTATTATTTTAACACGCGCACAAGTCACCCATAGATGGCACAATGGTAAATTTTTGGCACGCACTCTCGAGCACTCAGTGCGGCCCATAGCCGCAGGGTCGCACTGCCAGTGCAAGGGTTAACAGCTGCAGCCACAGTGCTGCCCAACGGCGCCAGCTTCTGCTCCTCCTCCTCCTCGTCCTCGTCCTCCTGCTGCTGCTGCTTCTCCTGCTCCTCGTGCTGCTGCTATTTGTATGAGTTTGTCAAACCAAAATTTCGGGTTTTTATTATACATAGCAGGGCCAGGGCAGGGGGAGAGTATGGTAGAGGGGGGGCACTATTGTTTGTTGCCAGAAATCATATTCATAAATAAAATTTGCATTTGGCATGCGGAGTAGGGGAAGCAGCAGCAGAGGAGGATGAAGCAGACAAAGACGCGCGCCTGGTCGCATGTGTTGCCACAGCACAAGGGATGGGGGAGGGGGTGGCGATTAGGGAGAGATGGGAGGAGGGGGAAGGAGTGGCCATGGCCTGGCATTTGACACTCACACGATTGCCAGTGGCTTGAATCGAGGACGAGCAAGGATAACCGCTGCCTCTGCTCAGCTTTCGACTTTCTTTTGGCATCTGCGAGTGTGTGTGTTTGTGTGTGCCAGTGTGTGTGTGCTAACTGCCCGACATTATGGCACAATGGAATGTCCTTTTTACTTACGTGCCGGGCTAATATATATAAATTTGCTCGCCGGGCTCCGACCTGACCTTTCATAATGCTGTCAATTTGTGCGCTTGCCTGCACAACACACACACACACACATACACACGCACACTAGGATAGAGAAACTTTCCCAAGTCGCTGCTGGCATACGCTATCGATATATATATCGATAATAAATGAAATAACTTTAATTCTGTGCAAAGTTCTTTAAGCACATTAGGCAAATTCCAGAAATTTATTTATGTAAATAAATGCCTACCCATTATATGATATTATAATAAATGTGGCAGCATTTGGTGTCATCTATCAGTTCGCAGAAAAATAATTTTCCTATACCCTGCGGCAGCGTATCAAGCTCATTTCAATAGCATTCTCTCTCTCTTTCTACACACACACACACACAGAAATTTCGAACAATAACAATAATAAGGGAATTATGAATATTTTATAGATGTAATTTTCTTTTTATATATTTTGTCTGGTCGAACGATTTCGCAGGCCTGAAAAATATATAAATTTGCGAATTTATTTCTTAGAAACAGCAACGTGTCGTTGTGTGAAATTGTTGCCACACTATAAGATTGCTTTCAATAGCAGCGAGCAGATTCTGTCTTGGAGACTGTGACAGTGTCTTGTGTTTTGTCAGGATATTCAATCACAGACAGAGAAAGAAGGGGAGAGTGAAAGAGAGAGCGTCGCTTACACAGACAATTGGAGTAGAGCGAGAAGGCATTCATGTGCATGTGCGTCTAAGTTGATACGAAAACTTAAACATTCAACAGCAAACTAAACAAAACTGTGCTAGGGAAACTGTCATAGAAAGATTTCAGACAAGTATGTAAGTCCCTATGAACCCAAACAGCAGAACTTGCAACATGGCATAGTGGAACAGATAGGGGTTTTTGCTGGGCAAAAATTAATGAGTAGCTAGAAAAATAAGCTACATTAAATTTAGATATTAAATGATATTTCAAGCTAAGAAGCAAATATCAGAAGTGATCTATTGACATAATCCACTATATATTTGTATAGTTTTTAAAAGTTTTTTTGAATATATTAAGCATTCTAGTATATCTATAAATACATATATGATAATTGTAAAAGACTAGGCGCTGTGATCGTTTAAAAGAACAGATATTCTTAGACTTATGTTTTTAAAAAGCCGTAAAATAATAAAACAATAACAGTCTGATATCATTCATTATCTCCTTGATATATAATTAGATTTTCAACTAAAATGCTATTAGCCTTTGCCCACTGTAAGACAAAACTTGCAGATAGAGCAATGTCAGTAAAGGAAACGGAAGAGCGCGGCAGGAACAGCTCGAAGAACATATCAAAAGTTGTAGCGCGACTTTAATTAAACTTGGTAGCGAGAATGCAGAACAGAGAAGTACTTTTGGCAGTTCAAGCACACACGTACTCGCACAGACACATATGGAGAGAGAGAGAGAAAGAGAGAGAGAGAGAGAGAGAGAGAGAAATATAGTAAGATTTAGATTCTGGGATTGGGAACAATAAGTAGGCAGGCAGGCAAGGCAGGGCTGGCATCGCCTGGGTTGATGTTTTGAGCACAATGCGAGAGTGTCTCTACAATGGGACAGCGGGAAAGGGGAAGGGGAAGGTGCACACCAGGTGCCGCACAATGTCATCGTCATCGTCATCGCGTCTTCGTCGTCTGATTTGAAACAAACTGTTGATGGCTTGTGGCAAGTGGCAGCATGGCAGGCGGCTGGGTGACAGCGTGGCAACTCTGGCAGAACGGGGGGGGGGGGCTAGGGCAGACCTCGTTGTGTATTAGTGTGACACCCAAGACAGTTAAGGATTAAATAGTAAAATACCACAAATTGCTGAAAATGCCGCAAAGTTTGCAGAATGTACTGCCTGTTGTTGCCTGTCACCCGGTGCCACACCCTCATGCTCCTGCCCTGCCCGCTGTGGCATGCTAAACGTTTGCACTGCTCGACTCGACTCAGCTTGCCAGGCTTGGCATGGGTTGGCTTGGCTCTCCTGTCGTTGATGTTGATGGCAGTTGAAGTTTGTCTAGAGCTCTGCGTGTATGTGTGTGAGAGTTGCAACAATGTTGCAAGTGCATAAAACAAACGCAAAATTAGTTGCAACGTGTGCTGCTTTTTTCTCTTTTCTTTTTTCTCTTTTTTTATCATCTTTTTCGTTTCAACGAGTTGCCTGCGGCTTAGCTGGCGCTGCCCTGTGCAGAGGGGAATCAACAACAGCAGCCAACAGCTGTCCAGGTTTATTTCTTGTTCATTGTATCTCTTTTCATACTTCATTTGTGTCTCTCTCTTTCTCTCTCTCTATCTCCCTTTTTTTATTTTTCAACTATAATAAGCAATTGTTAACACAAATTCAAAAGAGGAAGCAAGGAATTGCGCAAAGTAGACAAAATGTAATTCAAACTAACAGTAGAGTCGTTTGTGTCAATCACAACTCAACTACGAGATACCCAGTATGCAGCAAGCACTCTTAAGTGTAAGTTTAAACCTTTTGGAATATATATATAAGTAATACAGATAAACCATTATTAAAGAGACTTAACTACTTTCTAAAGCTCCCGATCAGATTAAAATTTGGAGTATTGCTTCATATAGTATTCACCTAAAAGTAAACAGAAAATTCAAGTTATACCTTGAATATGTACCTTAAGACACGATATGTAACCATTTAATATATCTATAATATATGTATGTTTTTTAAGGACTCTAACTCTCTTCCTAGTCATACCCCACTATCGCAAATACTTTCTCAGGGTACATTCCTAATACTCTTTTATTGAAATACAAAGTTAGTTTAACAGCTAAATAGAAAACGGAAATTTATTTACTGTATTTACGCATAAGGAAATTCTTCACTCTTGCTTGCTAATAACGGGAATTATTCTCTATATATGTATGTGGAACTGTACATTTATTTATTGCCATTTTTGTGTACATTGTTGGGTAAACTTTACTCTAAGCAGCTTAACGCTGCATTCACTTCATTTGCCATGTGTAATCCCATTATACATATAAACAATCACATATACATATTTATTACATATTTCGTATATCTGTTGTTGTTGTTGTTTTTGTTAGTATCGGGAACTTGATGTCAACTTTATGTCGACAATAAAATGCACAAAATATTGTCAAGCTCGAGCACTTTAAGTTGGCCATCACAGGCGATTTGTGCGTTAATGAAAATTGTTGCATAAAGAAATTTAGGATAAGTTTTTGCCGCTCCTTTGTCCAAAGTTTTAGTGGGTGTACACACACAGAGAGTGAGAGACAGCAACTTTCCCTGTCAAGTTTGAAAAGCTGCATCTGGCGCCGCTGCTGCCTCTGCCGCCTCAGTCTCAGCATCAGCCCTCTACCCTTGGCTGATGTTGGCGAATCAGCAGCACCTCATTGCGTGCTAAATGGTTTCACGCTGCGAAAAATGCAGCCACAACCAAGTGGCAGCTAAGAGGATACCAGGGCAGATAGAGAGAGAGAGAGAGGATACTTGGGACTTATAAATAGAGACTTATGCAGGGATACAAAGACAAACGACAGCGTCGTGCACTACTCTCAGCTTGCACTACGCTTGACTGACTCCCTCACTGGCTGTCGCTATTTCTCCCTGTCTGTCCGTCTCTTGGTCTGTCTGTCTCTCCGTCTCTCTGTCTGTCCTGCCATTCATTGGCAAATATTTACTTAGGAACCCAGTTGAGCTTGAGTTTGAGCCGGAAGATGCGTTCCACATGAAAGAGGCGAAATCTCTCATAGTTATTCGATTCCTTTTGAAAGTGTCTGAAACCGTCTTTAAGGCAAGCCAACAAATATCTACTGTTGCTATAAATTGCAATTTTCTAGCAGCTTATTTATTTTATTGTTTATATAAGCAGAGATAAAAATAAATAGAATTTGAATTAAACTATCACAGTATTTATTATATTTTATATTATTTTTACAACGGCTTAACTGGTGTAATAAATACCTGAACTTATTGACCAACGTTATATAAAATTCAAATTGTTTCTTATAAGTATATTTTGTTTAATCATTAAAAATTATAAAAAAAAGAGTTTTCGAGTGTGTTGTCTGTTTGAACCCACAGATCTTAGCTATTATAGAAGCGAGAGACTTCAAATTTGGCATGGAGATGGGTGGATACCTTACTTAGATTAAGCTTATTTCAAATATTAAATATACATATTTTTAATCAAATTATTAATGTCTTTATGCTTAGACATAGCTTTACATTTCATTCATTTCATTTAACTTAGGTGTAGTTGCCTAGGAATTATAAGATCTAGAATTGCGACCCTGTTTCATCAATTTCAGGACTCAACTGGCTAGAAACATATGAATAACTCTCGCAAAGACACAAACACACACACATACTTCAAGATATCTACACATACGTATGTATATCTCTCACATGAAAGTACCGCAAATTTTGCAAATGGCTGGTCACACCCCGCTTCTATCCACCTCTCTGCTTCCTCTGATCTACGAGTGCCATTAAATATGCAGCACGTTACGCACTGTAGGTGACCCAAATGGGAAGCACCTTTTTGCCTGTGTATGTGTAGTCTCTCTCTGTGTGTGTGCGAGGGTGTGTGTGAGTGTGCCCGCATTTGGGCCGGCGATGCCATCTTCCATCCATTTGCATGCAACATTTAACCGGAGCGTTGAGTGTCGGGACTTTGGCAACCGCAACGGCAATTAATTATACCATTCTTTTGCAAGATTTGTGATTCTCTCAGTGACTAAGCGTGCGAGAGTGTGTGTGTGTGTGTGTGTATGTGTGGGTGGGTATATTTGTTGAGCATGTGAAACTAGCCGAAGTCGTTAAGATTTTATGCTCGGTTTGTATTTTTGCTCTGCCTCGTTTGTCGCCCCTTAAGTTGGCAACACTGACTATGACTGCGACTGCCACTGTGACTGCGACTGTGACTGTGACTCCGACTGCTACTTCCACTGTAACTGCGATTTTTCCTTTGACTGAATTTCGCATGTTTAATAAAAGAAAAACAAAAACGCTGCAAAAACGAAAGAAAATAAAACAAACTTCATTTTAATTGTTTTCGAGCTGAGCCACTTGACTTGTACGTTACCCTTTTTTAATAAATAAAATTTGCGAGCTGCGCCCCCACCACCACAATGCCGTCATCCCAGCTTCCCTGTTACCCTGCTCCTGCCCCTCGAGCCGTTTGCAACAAAGTCGACGGCAGAGTTTAATGGAGTGCATGCTGGGAGTTTGTTGCAAAATGGCGGCAAAGGATCAACTTGCAAGAGCGTGCAGAACAACAACAACAACAACAACAACAACAACAACGAGAACGGGACAAGTAAAAAACGCAAATAGCAAAAGCGACACTGGAACGCGTGCAACGACGTGGAAATGCTCTTAAGCAAAGCAATTAGCGGAATACATTAAATAAGTTAATTATCTTATTTAAATTTCAATAAGTAAACATTTTTAGAATATTTCTTAAGTTTATTTTATGAGCTTAATGCTATTTCTTTTAATTAATAAATAATAAAATCATTAGCTAATTTTTTAAACATTAAAAATCCGAAAATGTTAACCATTTTTATTATGAGCATATAATTTTATTTATTTAAATGCATAGTATATGATTAAATAACATTACTTAACTCACAACAATAATTTTTACGCATATACTCGCAATACACCCTTAGGGTTCGGGGATAGGGTATGGTAACATTGTTGCCGCACTATGCGACTTTACCCAGGCATCGTTATTTTACGCTTAGTGTGGCGCGAGCGCATAAATTTTTGAAATTAAAAGCGGCAAAGAAAACATGAAGCTAGGCAGGCAAAACCAGCGTCCTTGTTGTTGTCGTTTTTGTCGCGCATTGTTGTCGTTGCCGTTGCAGAGTTGCAGAGTTGCAGAGTTGCAGGCAGAGTTGCCGAGTCGGTGCAGAGTGCGCAGAGGTAGCGGCATGTTAGGCCATGCCATGCAGTCAGGCAAACACTCCAAGTCGCGTTTCCGGTTGCCATGGCGTATACTTGATACGCCTGCCGCCGGGTTGGGGTAGCGTTTTGATGTAGCACCCACAGTGCGCTGCGTTCGTTGCACTCAATTTTGAAGCGTTAAGTTGCACATAAATTTAAATGTGTGTGCAGCCCCCTGGCCACGCCTCCTCCTCTTCTTCCGCCCGCATAACAATGCCTGCGCCTTGCCCATTGGGCTCGACTTTGAGCTGTGATTTCAGTCGTCGTCTGGCCAATTGGCCAGTTCTGCGCGGTCCGGGCGTACAATTAACCATTCTGACATGCTATGCGAACCGTAAGCTTTCCACTTTCCACTTTCCACATTCCACTTTCCGCATTCCGCTCTGCCGCTATGGATCGAGACCCTCAGGCCATAAATATTTCTCCGGGCTTAAGCGAATTGATTGCCTGCCGCTACTTTTTTATCGCTGTGATATGAGAAAATGTACTACAGATTACTGGGGCTTTGTCATAGCCAGGATATTCTTGAAATATGTACCCATCTATGTGGCATAGATAGCTCTTAAATATGTAGCTATCTATCTACTATAGACATCTCTTGAAAATTATACGATCTTTAACTCATTGGAAAATACTTTGGATTTAAGACTAAGAGATTACAGAAATTACAGGGCGTTATTTTACTTAAGATATTCCACAAATATTTACCACAGCCTTCCCTATAAAATTTACCTATCTATGTAGTATAGATATCTCTCAAATATAACGTATATGATCTATGACTCAGTGACAAATACGATTGATGTAAAACAACACAGTTTGCGTCATAATTTCCATTCTATTTCCATATCCATTTGTATCTTTTTTTCACGACTACTCTAACCTTCTGGCAGCACCGTTTTATGCCTTCATTATGGACACACACAGAGAGATGTAATCAACATAAAAATCCACTTGGTTGGACAGCATAAAATTTGCGCTCATTTCAAGTTTAGTTGCGGGTTAAGCTCACATCACTCCCTCTCACTCTCTCCCACTTGAAGGTTTCCATTAAGAGCGAGCAGAGATAATAAACCAGATCTACGCCACACACACTAATCATCTTTTGTTCGTATGGAAACGCCCGTAACCCCAAATTGGCTATAAATCTCAATCAGAGGAAAATAAAATACGTTCAACAGAGGTGTTTGATGCGCCAGCGGATTATTTAAATGCCATTTCGAATGCCAGCGACAACAATTAATATCAGTTTATTTCTGCACTTAAAATAAAATTTAAATTCATTTATTTCCAAACACACACACACACACACACAGACACGAGGGAGAACAATGTGTGACATCATTAAGTGCGGATGAGCTGCACATATTTAGAGAGCAGGAGGGCGTAAATTCGTTGTTGTTGCTCTTTGTAGAGATAAAAGTTTTCTAAAATGAAATTTATTTGGAACTCGATGCGAAAATTTTGTGCATTTTATGCAGAAATTCAGTTAATTGCGCATAATTTATATGCTACATGGCACATAATTTATTACTGCAGCTTATTAGCTTTTTGCGAGTTTGCGACAGGCGCAGTGCGAGAGAGAGCGGGAGTCATTTAAATGAAATAAAATAAATGATAATAAACATTATTGTTGCTCAGTCTCTTGGCCTTACTCTCTCTGTCTCTCCTCCTCCCCCTGGGCCCCGAAAAAAGTGCCAACGTTTGCACTTCTTGCTGTCTGTTAAATATTGAATGGATTTATGGGCTGCCCAGAGGCTCACAAACACACTCATACACACACACACACACACTTTCTCTTACACAAATCGAGAATAACGGCTTGCACTTGAACTAACCCAGTGAACTTTTGTGGCAATTTGATTAAAACAGACTCGGCTCATATCAACAATGTGAAGGGACGAGCAACACAGGCAGCTTAGCCTGGCCTAGCCCCATTTTGTTGGCCATTTTTGCAGCATGTTGTGTGGCCTTTGTGGCATCAAATGTGGTCAGAGAGAAAGAAAGATATGCCAACCATTTTGGCCAGCCGCCATTTTGTGCCATAGTTAACGGGTATCTGCGGGTGAAGCACGTTGTGTGTCGCAAGCGTAGATCAGACAGGAAGTGACTATGGGGGAAGTAACTACATATGTAAAAAGTATTCAGAAATATTGGTAGTTGTTTTATTAATTATAAATATATGATTTATTATTATTTCCACAGTATAATGCTGAAATTTGCGATTATATTTGTTTTTTTAAACATAAAAATCATATAATTATCTTAAAACAAATCTCGTTTGCAATTATTTCCCATAGTTAAAGCTATTTTAAGTCCGAAATCTTTATATGCACAACTGATCATTAAGAAAGCATCTCAATTGAAGTTATTGTGCTACAAATTTGAGGTTATATTTTGTTTTTGAAAATAAATCATAGTATACAAAGGGAATTTATAGGGTTTGATATGAGGCAACTATCATAGCTTTGGGTTATTTCTAAAATTTGTTAGCAATTTATGCCTGCAACTGGGTCAAAAAACTACAACTAGTTTCGTTTTGCAGCCCTGGTTGTGGTAATGACTAATGCTAGGCTGGAGCTGCTGGTGCTGGTGCTGGTGCTGGTACTGGTGTTGCTCCAGTTCCGTAGTGCTCATCGTTCAGTTGTGGTTTATGCGCACGGAGATATGGCACAAACATATGCAGCATAAATATATGTGGCTGGCAAAGGGGCAGCTCTGTTGCTGTGTGTGGGTGCTGCCTGCTCTCTTTCTCTCTCTCTATCTCTCTCTCACTCTCTCTCTTCTAGCTGTTGTTGTTATTTGGTGTTTGTGGCAATAAAACACATGAATGAGGCAACTGCTGCTGCTGCTGGCCTTAGCCATTGCCAGTGCCAGTGACACGGCCATCGACAACAGCAGCAGCAGCAGCAGCAGCTACCAATATTAGCAATGAGCCAATGACAACAATGGGCCAAATGGCCAACTGGCTGCACACACGACAATGACAGCTGCAAGTGTGTGTGAGTGTTTGTGCGAGTGTGTGTGCATGTTATGTGGTCGCTGAATCGACTGCATATGCTGCAAAGAGCGCGCAAAAAACGAGGAACAATACAACAAAAGCAAAGGCAGCAGCAGCAGCAGCAAAAACAAAAGCAAAAACTAGAAAAATAGGGTATAATGAGCTCAGTCAACTGGCAGGCGCTCTCTCTCTCTCTCTCTTTCTCCCTTTTTCCCCCATTTGAGGGCAGTGAAAGTGGGTGGAACTAGAACTGGAACTGGAGCTGAAGCTGTAATGAGCAGTTGGTCACTTGGCCGGTTCGCTTTGACAGTTTTGCTGCAAACTGTGGGGCATAACTTTGCTCCGCTTGGCAAGTGTGATTTATGGCGTGTAGTTTACTAGGCGAGGCAGTCACATAGATGAGGTTACCCTCTGAGCCCCCCTACTCTGCCCTAGTATAGTTTAGAACTGTTTACAGAGCATCGGGGCTAATATATATACGCGAGTCAAAACAATCATAGAAAGTTGTTGCCTGCACTGATTTAGTGTGTTGCATTTGGCCAACTACATTTGGCCAACTTCATTTTACCCGCTTTAGGGTTTAACTTTTTGTTACTGTAATATTTTTACTAATTTGTTATGCTTATAAATGTGTGCTAGAAAGTGCTAAACATGCTGTACTATTGTCAGACAGCTGGTTAGCCGGCAGAGTCGTGTTAATGCTTAACACATGCATCCATCAGTGGTTTCTCTACCGCTCTCTCTCGCCTCTGGCCAGCCAGCAATTTGGCGTAATCTATGGCGCTTGCTGCGAAACTGGAACCTTGCATTAGAATAACAATGAAATGCCTGACATGGCATTGGCAGGCAGCGGGCAGGCAGGCAGCCGAAAGGAGCCTGCTGCCTGTAGCTACGCAGAAATCAACGAAATGCGCAACTAGAGCAGCGAAAAGAGCAACTACCTCCCCCTGCGCCCCCCTTCGTGGCACATTGCAAACACCAAACGAAAAACCGAGAAACCTAAACCCAAACCAATTGACGTTGCCATTGTCATTCGCATACTTGCACATTCATTTGCCGCACACGCGAGGAGTCCAGTGCGGTGACCGCCTGGGGCGTTCCAGTGTAGCGTGGCGAAACCACCAAACGGATGCCTGTGCAGCAATGGCAGCAGCAACAAAAACAACAGCAACAGCAACGCACACAATTGAAAGTTTCGCACAACGCTGCGTATACGTAATTTATTACAAGCGACGCCATTTTGCGTCATTTCGCGTGGGCAAATTTGTACGCGTGTGCGTGAGCGTGTAGAGGGAGTAGGCGAATGGGCGAGTGTGTGTGTGAGGTAGTATATGTGCGTGTGCGTGTAGATAAAATGCAAAATAGACGTCACAGCAGCTGCTGCTGCTGTTTAGATAGCCCACTGTGCCTCCCCCTCTGCCAGCTACCTTTGTCTGAAATATGTCAGCGCTCATGTACAGCGGATCACGAGTGTGTGTGTGAGTGTGTCTCAGTGTGAGAGTGAGTCTAATTCAATTACAAATGTTAAATGCAAAAGCGTCGTCCAAAAAATGCCGTGTGACCTGCCCTGGCAATGGAGCTAATTTGCAGTCAACATTGAAAACTAACTAACAACAGGCAATTTGGTTGCCAGTTGCCGTAGATACTTACGCTCGACTGTTTGGCAAGTGAGTTGGAGGGGGAGAAAGCAGGAGCAGGAGCAGGGGAAACAGCAGGGGGAAGCAGCCAGAGTAGCAGCAAAGTGCTACTGCCATCAGAAACGGCGGCAATTTCAACAACTTTTCATTATGCAAATCAATTTTACACTTTTTATTGCTGTCTCTCTCTCTGATGGAATTCCGTGCATTAATTTCGGACCGAGTCATTTAAGTGAGCCAAAGTTTGTTTAGGTGTTGTCCCCCCACTCTGCTGACGTCCACTCCCTGCTGCTGCTCCTCTCTCTGGGAACAGGCATTATCGCAGCGTTAAAATCATTTCGAGTGCAAATCTTCAATTAGGCAAAACAAGAAAATTGTGGAAAATTCAGCGCTGCTGGCAGCCGCCATCGTTACGAGCTTTCCCTCTCTCTCTCTCTCTCTTTCTATTCTCGCTTTTTCACTGCTTCTTCTTTTTTATTTTCCTTCTCTTTTTTTTATTTTTTAATTTTTCATTTTATTTTGCACACGCCCGTCGCTCGTCGCTGCTTTTGCTCTTCGCCGGCTTTGGCTTTTATTCATCGAGCTAATTATGCGCTACAATGCGTCGCAGTGGCCATTGTGCCTCCTGCAGAGACTCCCCAACTCATCAGCGCTGTCTATATACCATACTCTACCATATACTTTATTCTGTATATTCTATACTTTTCTGCTCTGTTCTCTCTTTCTCTCACTCTCTCTGGGTAAGGTCAAGGACGGAGTTGGGCGCTTTGCTTTTTGGCGGCGTCTGTAGAGGAAACATGGCTCGTTAAATGAATGTGCCAAAGGCTTGAATAGTCCCGGGATGATATCGGCGGGGAGTGGCAACGAGGTAACGACCAGGAGTAGTTGTAGCCGCTTTGTAGATAGTGGGAGGGGGTCGTTGCGAGTTTGCTCTCAATTGGCATTGCACGAATTAAGAATATTTTGACTTGAAAACTTTTAAAGTGCGTTGTTAATGGTTTGCGCCAAGTTTTCGAAAAGTTAAGACGATTGAAATGCTAAAGATTCGAGTTTATCTTGAAGATAAGCCAGCGAAATGGAGTTTCTTTAAAGAAAAATTTAACATCTGCCTAGTGAATGGTTTTTTTCGAGTATTTTGTCTTGACTATACGGAAAATTTTAGTCATAGAAGATAGAGCAGATCTGTTTTAAATGCTTTCGCTACCTAATAGTAGGCTTACTTACAAGCTTTATAGAAATCTTTACTATTACTATTACTATTCTCTCTTTATAGAATATTCTAACCTTAGAAAATCTGTTTCGCATGTAACATATCTTCCTTTTTACTGTACTTAGCTTTGATGTCTAAAATACCATATACCATTTAGATGTCTGTGCTGTGCAATCAATGCCATTACTAAT
Source organism: Zaprionus tsacasi (assembly GCA_018904105.1). Lineage (NCBI taxonomy): Eukaryota > Metazoa > Arthropoda > Insecta > Diptera > Drosophilidae > Zaprionus > Zaprionus tsacasi. The sequence continues at coordinate 14,583,912 of JAEIFR010000295.1, forward strand.
GAGCTTCCTACATTAGGTTAGACCCGTAGAGCACTCGCATGATGTTGTTGATGCTATAGCGGGGGTCTTTGGCCCTATAACAAGATAAGTCACTTTCGTGCCATAGCCGTGGCTCGTAAAATGTAACATACCCGTCGAATAACATCCCCCAAACAAGACCCTCCATATACCATCCCAGGCTTTTTTTAGCCCTATGCTCAATTACAAGCTCTTTGCGCTTCCTGGAAACAGGGTTGCTCATAAAAACTTTTGGTCTATATTTATACAATTAACACGATGAATGAAAAATATTCACAGCATTTGTTTATCTTAAAGGCAGACGACGCGTGTTCCCAGACCAGTGATTAGAAAATTGCCAGCAAATAAATTAAAGACATTACGTTTGTTTTTGTTTTCGGTTTTCCGTTTTCTTTTGCCCCCAAAAACGAAAGATGGTTGCTTTTCTTTTGTTTCACGGCCATTTTCGGCTCTTTCTTTTGCTTTCACTGTGTGTGCTGTTGTGCCCTGACTTTGAGTTTAATGCTGATAGATGATGTTGATTGGAAAGACTGATGCGACGAACCAATAATCAAGTCAGGACCGTCACTAAGCCCTTCGAGCTTTGAGCGGAGGCAGCGCGTGCCGCAGCTCAGTAAATGTTGATGGGGCCACAAGAAAAACGAACGAATGAAATTCGAAAATTGTGGAAATGTGGAAAAGTGGAAAAGCTGTTGCAAGGGGAAAACCAAGCAAGTAAGAAACGTACACAATTTCGAAGAGACGAAGTGCCAGACCTTTTAACAGTGACGCACATTCTCGCAAAACTTCAAAGTTGAGGGAGGGAGCGAACCTTAAAATGAAAAAAAAGTAGAGTAGGGAGAGAGGAAGAGAGACCTGTGGCATGAGACAGCCACAAGCCGCAGACCCTGGGTCTGTTCTTTGCCATATTTTGTTTTGCTGTCACAGTGCTTCTATTTTGTATGAGGAGAGCAAAGGGAGAGAGAGAGAGAGAGGGGAGTGACATACTTGGCACAAGCTCCTTTCATTTCCTAAGGCAGTTTGGCGAGAAGCAGAAAACATAGAGCATAGATAGGAAAAATAATTAATTACTATGTTGTTCATTGACTCTGGAAATTATCGATGTAATTCTGGCTCGATAACTATTTAATAAAATCATATGATCGTTAAATTATTGCTCGATCTATAGCATATGATATCAAGTAATTTGAAATGTGTTTCTTATAAAGATATTTACAGAAAAAGTAAGGAATAAAATGGTATAACTAAGTTGAATATTAATTGATACTCTAATCTATAATCTCATTCCGCAGGGCATCTTCTATTCGGCTTGCTACCTTCGACTCTGTGCTCTCTGCTTTTTTGCTCCCTCTCAGCCTGTCTCCGTATCGTTTCGTTTCGTTTTCTCGTTTTCTCTCTTTTTGTCCTGTTATTCATAGCTTATAAAACAATTCCCCTGGCTATTGCGCTCTAATGTTGGTCGAGCATTTTGCCAGCCTCCGCACACAGACACACACACACACACACAAAGCAAGAGGCATTTACAAAAAAAAAGAAGAGAAAAACAACGAGAGCGTATGACTACTTAAGGTAAATAGATGGCACTAGCCATGGACCGAACCTGAGCTTGAACCTGTAGACCCTGGGATGGGGAAACCTTCGACTGCCACGCGCCGTGGCGGAGGCTGATGCTGATGATGATGTTGCTTATGTTGTAAACATTTTAAGCAAATTGTTTAGGTAAATAGATAAGACGTGACCTTTTTTCACGGGCACAAATGCATTGTCAGTGTCGGCCCCAAGGATTGTCTGCAAGATGGGGGCCCTGTTGGGTCTGGCTTATGTCTGGCTAATGTATTACTTACCATTATTATGCTCTTTGCTGTCTTTTTTTTCTATACATATACATACATATCTCTTATGTATTATTGTCAATTATAAAATAGCGGCACAATGCATTCAGCAGGCTGCGGTTCTTACTGGTAAATGGGAATGAGACGGAGGCGGAGGCCTCTAGTTGGCTCCACTTCGACTATTGTCATTGTCCTGGATGAGATGGCTTTTGTGTTTGCGGCACAATGGTTATGGCGGCTGTTCCTAGTGCCGCCATTGTCGTCTTTAAGTTGAAAAATATGCAAATAAATAAACATAAAGTAGGTAAAATTGTCTGGCCAACAACCCGAGTGCGCCTGAGTGGCCTCGTCCTCTTTACTTCGAGAGAGAGAGAGAGCTTGGGTTAACTTAGCCTGCCAAGTAGACCCGTGGGGCAGGCGCTTAAAGTGTTAATGGTGGGGGCGGGTTACCCTACACAACAGCCTGACCCTGGGGTGACATGTGCAAGATGTGTGTGTGTGTGTGGGAGTGTGTATATGAGGCAACGGGGTCATAGATATCCGTATCATCTTACGGCTCTAAGAACTTTCCTCGACAATGACATGATATTAGTAGAGATATACTTATCACTGAGGCTATGCATAAATATATCTTTGAATTTTTGAGGGTGAAAGCAAACTCTGTTAAAATACATAAAAGTAATGCCAAGCCGGAAAGGGGAATCACTCAAGGAAGCTTCCCAAATATGATAACTTTTTTGAAAACTCATCCAACTTTTGTGCCACAGTACGGAAATCATAATCTTTTATTTTTTCCACTACAAAGAAATCCGACAAAGCTGGTAAAAACCTAATTGTGATATTGGTTTTTACCAATGCTAATTTTCACGTATTATATCTTTTATCTGCACCCTGAACTTGTTAAGGCTTTAGCCATGAATCAAAAGGGCAGCGCGTGCTCGTTCTAGATAAGATTAAGGAACGTGTGACGGTTAACTGTGGTTATGTTAATTGAAAACGTGAACAAAGTTCAATATATCTTATCAAGTGTATAGCTAATTATTACACACGATGATGGATCCAAGGGGGGGAAACACGCCATCAATAATCGCTCACGTGAGCGATAACCTAATCAATTGCACTTTGAACTAATTTGTAAATAATTGATATGAGAAAATGCCTGGGAAACTCCTTGTGCGCACAGTTCTTCGGAAATGGGGGTATACTTTAAATCACTTAAAGATTGTTTATCTTTGTGATAAATCCAGCAAATCAAACATTTAAAAATTCAATTAAAAAGTTAGATTTATTTCAACAAGTTCTCTACATTATTATATCATCTGCGTCTCCAAAAACTGTAATCATAAATAACAATATATTTTAAATAACTTAATTTATTGACCTTCGGACAATTTCTCGAACAGCTGCCTGGCCTTATTCCTCAGCACTTTTCCGTTGGCATTTAGTGGCAACTGATCCACAAAATGAACTCCGGCATTTAGATGCTTATATTCCACAACGGCTCGCTTGGCCACATGATCGATAACCTCCTGCTTGGTCAGCTGTGTGCCGGGCTTAAGGATGACCAGAGCACCAGCAGCATCAGAACGTCCTACATTCCGCACTCCCACCACGCAGGCAGTCTGAACACCTGGCAACTCTGTGATGTACTGTTCGATTTCATTGGGCCAGTAATCCTTGGATTTGTACTTGAGCACATCCTTCTTGCGGTCGGTGAGGTACAGGAAGTTATTGTCATCGAAATGACCAACATCACCCAGATTGATCCAATCATCTTTCAGTGTGGCAGCCGTATCCTCGGGGTTGCCAACGTAACCCTTCCATTTCACACCCATATCGATGAGAATCTCACCGGTCTGATTGTGGCCCAAAGCATTACCCTCTTCGTCCACAATCTTGACACGTACTCCGGGCAGAAGGCCACCAACGGAATTCTCCAGACTCAAATCCAAACTAATGGATATACCAGCAGCTTCGGTGGTTCCATAGGAGAACATAATGCGACCGTTCTTCATCATATCCTGTGCCTTCTGCAATATAGCCGTAGATAGCCAACCGCCAACAATGCAGCAGGTGCGCAGACTGGCAAACTTCGCCTCCGAGGCACTGGGATGAGTGAAGACTTCATAGGCCTGCCAGGGTGCCATGGCGTACATGGTTACCTTGTACTGTTCGGTCATGCGAATGAAGCTCTCCGCATTGAAGACCTCATTGAAGATCACTTGTCTGCTGCCGAACAAGAAGCTCAGCATGGTGCAGGAGAAACCTGTCATCCAGTCCAATGTGGCGCTTGTGAGGACGACGTCTGTGGCGTTTGTAAGGCTGTAGATCATCACAATTATATAGGCAACCGAAAGAAGTTTATTTATTGGTATACTTACGGTGCTACCTTGGCGACGTGCTGATGAGACAGCGCAACAGCCTTGGGGTTGCCAGAGGTACCAGATGAGCACAGAATGACTGCAGTCTGCTCGCCACCTTCGACTAGAAGTTCAGGCCTGCAGAGAAAAGAAAGTTAGTACAAATATACTTTGCTTAGTAATCGATATTTCTAAGAAGTATGTGTGATATTTTAAATATGCACAAGAAGGATATGCTATATAGGAACCTTAATAGCAAATTTGAAGTCTCTAGCCCATATATTCACTCGGTTCTATAGCACGACACAATTCCCGAATAATGTGTTCCACTTACTTGTATATGCGTTCATAGGGATGTGGCTTAAGCAGATCCTCAATACTGGTCACACCCTCCACACGACCCGTCAGGGTGATGATTTTGGGTGCCCAGCCTTTAGTTACTTCCTTCATGACCTCATAGTCATGTCCATCACAGAACATTATCTTGGGCTTTGTCACTTCGTAGAGTCCCAAGATTACATCGGGCTCCTTCATGTAGGTATAGGCAACAGCATGGAATGGTGTCGTATTGAAGAGACAAGCAACTGCCAGGGAGGTCACGTATGTGCTGGCATTTCCAATAATTCCCACAACATCCTTGTGGGTTAGTTTTTCGCTCTTGAAGTAGATGGCAATACGTGTGGCCCATTCGCGAATATCTTGGAAGGTAACCACTCGTCCATCAATATCCGAAATCTGGGACACGTTCTCGGGATAGTTTCTCAGTGAGTTATAGATCACTTCACCCATGGATGCATCAGGATCGTAGAGCACACGCTTAGGTGCACCACTCCAGATTTTGGTCTTCTCATCGAAGGTTGTGGGGAAGAGAGCTTTAGTAAGTGCCATTTTGTCTACGTCGATGTTACCGAGGAACTGACTGTTCCCATTGCTGTGAAGATCTCTTTATATATCTCCAGAGCATTTGCTGCGAATATTGATAGTGGCGATTTATTATCATATCATATGAATAACGTATCCATGCTAATATTCAATTGGATTTTCCCTTGACGAATGCCGAGAAAGATTAACGAAAGTCACCCCAAGTTTGGACTTTCAAAGTGCCGGGGTTTATCTATTTGCTTCTCATTAATTTCCTTGAAGCTTCCCAGCAATTATTGCCAGCCCGTGTGGTATCTACAAAAGATAGTGCAAAAACTATATCTTTTATTGAGGTTTGCTATCAAGTACTGAGAGTACACTGTGACATTATCAGACACTAACTAAAATAAAGGTTTAATGGCCTTAAATCTCGATACAACATACGATTATGTTCGATTAACGGCGACAGTTAGTCACTCGTTTTTTTTGTCATAATCGTTATCGATGGTTGTCTCGTTTTTGTTTTGTTGGGGGCTGTAATTAACGGAGGCACGAAAATTGCTTGTTGATAAACAGGACAATATGTTTAGGTTGTTTTTTTTTGCCTCTCTCGGCGCTTTCCTTATGTCTGCCAGCTTATTTTATGGTCTTCGTCTGGCCAAGGGGTTCTTCGGCAAGCGAAGCGATAAATACGCAAAAAATATGAACACAAAGCAAACAATTACGGGCAACAGGACAACGACAGCCTTGAAACTCCCCGCTCTCCAAAAAGGGACTTCACGCTCCGCTTCGAGGGCGGGGACTCGTCTTCATCTTTTGCAGCTGCCAAAACAGTCAAGTGTTTCTTTTTCCGTTATTGCCAGCCCTCAACGAGCGGCAGCATCTAATCGAATTTGATGGCTTCACACTGATAAGAGCAGCTGCTGTTGCTGCCACTCCGGCTGCACCTTCCCTACACCATCCCACGAATCCTCTGGCCAGGATTTTTATTGCCTTTTATATTATTGTATTAGCCGTGGCATATGCTTTAAATATGCCCTGTCCCTTTTGCCTTTCGTGCCGATGGCTTTTGTTCCTGCATTTGCTTTGCCGTTTGCTCTGCAGATTTCATCGCCGATTTTTATGTACGGCGTTTATTATGCTTTACTTTTTCGCGCCTCTTTTTTTTTTAACCCTTGCTTTATGTGCTGCCTCTGCTTCTGTTGTTGCTGCTGCGTGTGTCGACCGGAAATGCCTCATTTTAAAAAGTGTTTTGCATTTTGTTTCCCAACTTCGTGTTTGGTTTCGGTTTTTGTTTTTGTGCGATTGTGTATTTTTTGTGCTGTTTTCTTTTCCAACAATCGTTTGGCGCGTTTTGCCTTTCCTTTCTCTTTTCCTTGATGTTGTTGTTGTTTTGGCGTTTTGCTGTTTGGGCTTTTGGTTTCTATTTCGCCTGGCTGTCGGTTATTTGTGAGATATATGCAAATGTGTCGGCAGTTATTTGCGTTGAGGATTTGTTTTAGCCGCCGCTCATGTTATGCATATGTATTTGTCTTTTAGTTTAGTTTTGTCAGCCTGACATGGCATATGGATACGGATATGGATATGGATATGGATGAGGATATGGATATGGCTTTGGGTACGCTGTATGGGTATTATTATTTTTTTTTATTATTTCTTTTCTATGGGTGCCAGCTATCGTTTGATTTATGCTGCCAAACATTTTAGATTTTTAAAAATGGTTCCGTTTACGTTTGGTTTTTCCATTTCGGAAGGAATACAAAAAAAATATTTATTTAAATCCAACCAAGAGATAGTCTATTGTCATAATCTGTACATAAAATATATTTTTTTTTAAATTATTGCATTGAAAAATCTTTATCATTATGCCTAATTTATATATATATATCTCTATTTTATATTATTAAATTCATATATTGTTTCAAAATAACAATTTCGTATTTATCTATTAGGAAACTCCCTGCGTACTTTAAGATAAGATTGCGCATACAAGTTCCTATATACTGTTTAAAATGCAAATGGCTTTATTGGCATATCTCTGCATTTCTTAATATTTATTTCTATATATTTCTACCGCATTGAACTTTGGGACTGCTGATAAAAAAGAGTATATAGAGTGTTGTGTTTAATCTTTTATTTAAATATACAAAATATTTGTTTTCATTTAATCTTGGTAAGGAAATTAAATTCAAATTAAAATTGCTTAATTCAAGCAACAGAAATAATTGCATTAAGAAAGATGAATATTTTAAGATAGATTTGTCAAGAGAAATTTTCTCTGAAAATCAGTCTTAATTGGTACCCTTTCAATCCTGTTCCCTATATTTGGTTAATTTTCATAATATGGTTGTTCATTGTTGACATGTTCAATATAAGCTAACAACATATAGCTTAAAATTAACTAAACTTAATAATAAGACGTAATTTGTTTATATACTATATAATAAGAATTCCAATGGCTTAGTTTGAAATTAGAACCAAAAAAATTTACTAATCATTGTTGACAAGGCAGAACTCTTAATTTACTACGATTCATATCCATATTTCAGCTGTCTTCGACGTGACTTCAGCGCTTTGCATGTGATATTCTTATCTTAAACCAAAACAATTGATAAGATCCCAAATATGTGCCTAAATATGGGAAATTTTCTGATATCATTTACACTTAGCTACAGGGAAATACTTTAAGTTATCTGAATTATTTTAGATACTCATTTGAAAAGTGAATTTAAAGCTTCCAATCAGTATATTTATTTTCAATTCAATCATTCAATTGAATGGCTGGAAATGGTAATAATTTTGTGGCCTTAATGCAGAACATTGGCAGCCCAAAAAGCAACTCGAGCGTTGGTATCATAAATAATAGAAATGAAATCATTTCAAGCAATTTGTCTACAATTTTGTGTCACACTTTCTGCGCCATTTCTCACATGCCATAAAAATGTAGCACACACACACAGTGAAACTTTGACTGTAGTCGCACTACAAACGAAGCTGGGTAACAGCTCTCAGACCCTACCCGGCTGCCAATCCAGGAGCAAGTTGGCCACCCGGCAAGGTGTCACGCTGATAAATGGCGTTGCCTTACTTACACCAACTTCTATATCGGTCTGGCTACCTTTGCCACCTCTACCTCAAGCCACCTCCTCTGACATGGCCTGCCCTATGCCATTTTACGTTTATTTTTCAGCAAAACTTTTTTCGTGTGCCAATTTCAAGAAAGATTTCCTTTAAGTGTAATAAAATGCAGTGTCGCTGTCATAAATCTATTCCGCTCGATTGTCGACGACGACGACGAGGAGGACGACGCACGTCGCAGCGCCGCAAAATTGAAATGCATTGACATTGAAAAATTAATAATAAAAGAGTGGCAAAAGTTGCACAAAGAGCGTCAATATTTGGCATTGGCATTTTTATTATGTATGTATATGGAAAATTCTGTCGCTTCGTTAATGCGGAAATTAAATATTTTCAAAAAAGTAAACAAAATAACAAGAAGCCAAAAAAAAAAATACAGAAACCAAGCGAAACGCCTCGAAACAATTTCAAAACATTTTCGTTGACAGCGGACCCGACCAGACACAGCGACACAACCGCCACACTCACACAGACTCGTGGCATGGCTGTCCCTGTTTGCGCATGAAAGTATGCTACACACACTGCGTCAGCAAGCCAAACGAGTTTAGTTTGCGCGTTCCGTATATCCTTTTCGCTTGAAAAACCTGTGCTAGGGGAATTAATTATTTAAGTTCAAATTTTACTATTATAAACTAATTTATCACTGACTGTGAGTGTGAGAGAGCGATGGAGTAAGATGTTCCTAATAAGTAGATTAGCATTCTCTCTCGCTCTCTCTCTTCTACTCCCTTACTTTAATTTTTAATAACTAAATGAACACAATCTCATGTCGAATCTTAGTAGAAACCGCTGCGAGAAGCACCTGCATGACTGCCTCTATATGTTTGCATGTATACTATAGTTTCAGCTTTGGCAAAAACGTTTCTGGGAGCTGGCTTAAAAATTCTAATAACACAAATATTTGCAGATGAAAGAGGTACTAAAAGGCATTTGGCCGCACACTCCACTTGTCAAATGTAGAGAGAGAGGGAAAGAGAAAGAGAGAGCGGGTGCGGGTAGCGAGAGCCAGAGATAGGACAGAGACCTCCATCGACCTCCCTAACCCCATGGATACTCAGTACAGTTGCTAGTCGCAATCTCCAGCCCGGATGGCAGGCACTGTCACTCCATCATTCTGGCCCCGGCGTTGGCATACTTTTTGACAACACCAGAGACAACAACAACAACAACAACAGCAGCAACAAGCCACAGACAAACTAACAAAAACAGCACACACACACACACAGAGAGCTGAAGCAGCAGCAACAACAACAACATGAAAAAATTTGTAATTTTCGTAGCATGTTTGCTGCGTTTTGCACTTTTACTGCACATTTTTCATTTGCTGCACAAAACTTTTTGACATGTTGCAGAGCAAATTGAATAAGTCCGAAAAAAAGAAAACCAGCAAAACAATGGAGCAAATGTTGTCCGCATCATGTACCACTCTGTGTGCATGCGTGACATTGTGTGTGTGTGTGGGAGAGTGTGTGTGTTTGAGTGTATGTGGATTTGTATTGTTTATGTGGAAGCGTTGCTGCCGGTCACAATAATCAAATTTGCATTGTTACTACGGTAGGGCAGTGTTAATCGCTTTCTGATGAAGTTGCCGCCTCGCCAATAAACCAAATGATCTCTGACCAAATTGTTCTATTTATCCTCCTCCCCACACACATCGCTCAACAGAGTTGGTTGCAATAAATAGACACCCGAGTGCTACAAAGCACTTAATGTTAAGTTCAGACAAAGCCTCAAATGCAACCACGTACAGTAACATTGGCTTAATACGAGCATAGAGTCTATAAGTAAGTAGGCTATACTAGTGCGAGAGTGCTCAGCCGGCAAATGCTGTGTGCTTGTGTGTGTTTATGTAGAAAGTGCGCTATGAGCGTTGCAATCACTGAGTGCGGTTGGATTCGGCTGCTCTCAATGCTGCCAAATGTTTCACTATCAGCAACATCAATTTAATTGCTGTATTTATTATGTACACACTTTTCGTTAATAGCGGCAGCCATCATTGTTTACGCTATCTTCCACTGCCTGCACTGCAGAGTGAGTCAGTATCACAGTATCGCACCTGCAGGCGGCCATTGATCGAAGCCAAAGCTTGCTGTCTCTGTTCCGCTTAACGACAAATCAAACTTTTCGTTAATAGCGGCAGCCATCATTGTTTGCGCTCTCTTGCATTGTCTGCACTGCAGAGAGAGCGGGAGAGTATCGTTCGCTCGCGCCTGCAAGCAGCCATTGATCGAAGCCAAAGCTTGCTGTCTCTGTTGCGCTTGACGACAATTCACTGCTTGTATTGCCTGTATCCTCACACGCACGTGCTGCCTACGCCGAGAGCAAGGCAAGGCAAGGCGCATATGAAAACCATAACAAATGCAGGGAGAGCGCTCTCCCGCTTATTTCGCATTCGTAAATATGAGAGAGCAAGTAAAGCAAGTATTTTGACACATTGTCATGTAATTAATTAACAAGCGGGCAATGTTTAAATTTTGGCCAGGCAAGAAAATAATGAATAATTGTTACTTAATTATTTATTTATCAATTTATATATATTATTTAATTTATTAGAGGTAGAAATACAAGTAAATTGAATAAAATATAATACAAATAATATTAAATTTGTACTAATTAAGTATTACAATTAAAGTTAAAGTAAGCCAAATAGTTTCTTTGTTTAATTTAATGTTAAATGTACATTTACTTCTACTACTACTAGTTCTGTGAAAACTAATCACACTTTGAAAGCTGCAGTCTTCCAGTCGAATGCACTCAAAAGGGTTTCTTATTTCTAGTAATTATCACAGTTCAGCATCGAGTAGATTGTCTCTTCCCCATAAATATTTATCTCAAAACTAAACAAAGAGTATCAATTCTTACGCAAAAATATGAAAATCGTAAAGCATGCAATATGATTTTCATTGTTGATTCTTCGCTTTGTCTTCGAATTCTGCAGTCCATACAAACACACACATACGCACGCACATGCATACATGGATTGCTTTCAGCATATTCATCTTGAGGTTTCATACGGCAAACCAAATTGAATTTTGAAGCATACACATTGAACCCATGAAGGAGTGGGAAATAAAGGAGAGGTAAGTGCTTTTCACTCAGCAAACCAATACATATCACGGGCTCACACACACGCACACGCACACGCACCAAGATGGCTGCCATTGTGCAATTTCAGTTTCGGCACTGGCCGCTGCTCACTTTGTCTTGGCGTTTCGACACGATTTTTCTTCATTTTCCGAAATCAATCAAATGCAGGCAGCAGCAGCAGCAGTAGCACTCTCGTTGTTTTCGGGCATCAGGCTCTGCTGTTTTATTTGCTGTTGACCAGTATCAGCCACGCCCCCACAGTACGTGCAGGCGCCTGGCCTGTCAACACAGAAGCAGGAGGGAAGCTGCCTCCACCTACGTCTGCCTGGCTGCCTGCCTTGCCTGCCTGCTTGTTGGACATTCATCAAGCCATTTCATCTATTGACTGATTGATAATATTTTTGATAAATGATTGGCGGCGACGTTGGCTCCCTCTCTGGCTCTCTGTGTGTATGCCTGGCCTTGTCTGCCTTCCGGCCGGGGTTATTTACGGCGTGCAAAAGAGCCAAGCAAAGGATTTATAGGTGTGCTGCCGATAGCGTAGCTGCTGCAATATGCAAATTGATGGATCTTCGATAGGTCATGTCCATATGCCTGATATGGGATCGCAAAGAGATTGGGCTACACAGGGAAAGAGGAAGGACTAAGCTTATGGCTTAAGCTTGCTAGTTGATTGAGCTATGTGTGTGTGTGTGTGTGAGAAACAGGGAGACGAACCGAAGGCCGCTGGCCACCTGCCTGTCCCATTTTGCCATTGTCCAGTGTGCACATCATTTTTCATAAGCAGCAACACGATAGAGGCGCCCCTTGTGCTGCTAGCCAAGCGCATAACGAGTTGAACTAATAAAAATTAATTGAAACATCAACATTAACACCACTCTCCAAGCGATTAGAATCAGTTCCAGGCAGGCGCACACATTAAGGTGTTGTATTGTTGCCTCTGACTCTGCCTCTGCCCCCGTTGCACGTTGCTGCTGCTGCTGCTGTTGCTGTTGTCGGCAGTCAGGCACGCGCCAATGTTTACACGGCTCATGGCACAGGCGACAGGCTAAAGCCGAGGGGTTGAGGGAAAGCGGCTGCCGGCCATATGCGAACCAAGAATCACAACAATCAGCCAAGGCAGCCAAACAGACAAGCAACACCGCAACATGGGCTAACTGGCAGCAGCAGCCTCAACAGCAACAGCAACAACAGCAACAACTTAGGGACACGGCCACATAAAACGCCCACATTGGACGCGGAGATTCGCAGACGGACGCGCTTATACAATAAGCCACACATTGCAGAGACAACGGACAATGAAGAAAGCCAAAGGGAAGCGACAGAATGTAGAGAGGGGAGTAGGGTGTGGCAGGGGGCGCAGGCGGCCAGTGCCAGGTTCGCGGCAAAAGGTAACTAAAATCTTTCGTGCAGAACTTGACGCTGTTGTTGTTGTTGAGAGGAGGAGGGCAAGGGCTACATTTATGCGGCATGTTATGTGGGGTATGCTGACTATGTGTGGCAGAAAGAGAGTATAAAAATAAATAATAATAAAGAAATGAATAAATATAAGATAAATTATTAATAAAAGTGATAAATATAATGCCAAATATACTAAATAATTTATATATTATTATATATTATATTATAGGGTATTCTTGCTTTGTTCATTTCTCTGCTGTCTGCCTTTGATGTTGTGATTCTTGTTGTTGCTGCTGTTCATGCCGCGACGCTTCCACCTGAGCTGAGTTAAGCGCCGCGTGACTTATTTGATTGTTAAACAACATAATCTCTTGTAGCCGCCCTACCCCGCCTGCCCCCTGTCCAGGCCACCTGTCGCCGCCAATTGATTTTGGTCAAGTGTGGCAAATAAGCGGGCAGACACGCGGCGCCCAAGTGTCTGCCACGCGATGCGGCAAGGCAAGTGCAGAGACAAGATTGAAGTTTGAAGACTATGGAGGAACGAGAGGGGAAAACTGTAAGCCAAAAGCAATTGAAGCAATTTGCAATAAGGCGACTGCTGACTGCCGACTTCAATTGCTAACTGCTTGCCCGGTGGCCCAGTCGTCCGTTACCCGTTACCTCTTTACCCGCTTGCCTGCCTTTGACAGGCGGTTCTATAAAAAGTGCCAACACAAATGAGAGAGAGAGAGAGAGAGAAAGCGAAAAAAAGGAAAACGAGATTGAGCCGAAATAAGGAAAAAACTTTTTAGCCTTCTTTGTCTTTGTCTAAAGTGTCGCCATCTCGTTCCGGCACACGTGTAATGAAAATGCAGCGTAGCGGAAAATCGCGCCAAAGACACAGTGCAAAAAGTTTGTGTGCGAGTGCACGTGGAAATTGAAAAGTAACGGACTGAAGTGGAAAACTGCCTGCCACCCACGCCCAACTGCCAACTTTCACCAACACTGCGAACTCAGTGCAAAAGGAGAATCGAGAATAAAACGAAAGAATATTGCAAAAAAAAGGTATGAAAATTTCGTTCAAAATTCATGCATGAATACAGCGACCAAAGTCAGCGAGTGTTGCAGGCGGAAGCGGATTGCCAACTGGCGGCTGACGGGCAGAGAGAGAAAGAGAGAGAGAGAGAGAGTGAAAGGTAGAAAGAGAGGGAGAGCGGAAGGTGGAGCGGCCACTGTTACTGGGATTCCGGTCTGGAGGTCTGCTGTCGTGCGCACTTTCTGACAGTCAATATTGCCGGGCGGACAAAGCCACTTTAGGTGTTATTGTGTCAATGTCTCGTAGTCAGCGCAAAACCCCCTCAAGTGCCTGCCCCCAAACAGCCAGAGTGGATTTCGATTTTCTTTTTTTTTTTGTATACCATATACCCTGTAAGCATGAGCACACGTTAAGCTGCAGTCGAGCAAGTGAGCTTAAGAGTGCAAATCAGGCTTACGTGCTGCTAGTTATCCGTTCACTTTAAACTCAACAACAAAAGGTTCTCGATATCGAAGTATATCTTTTACTAACTACAGTGTATTTAGCTTACAGAAAACTGTAGGGGTTATTAAAGTTGTTCTTCAAAATCGAAAATAAGCTAGCTCTGTTTTCTTGAAAATTCGCTAAGATATTTTCTGATATTTAGAAGACTCCTTTAAACTTATAGAATACTTCGGTTGGGCTTTGAGTAGTACTATGTAATTCTAAAAAAATTACGCAAGGTTGTTGTTTGATTCTTTAAACTCCACAGAGTGTTCTATGGTATTTATAAGGTATCTTCGTAACATATTGTTATTTTCAAACATAGTTGAAGTTTCTAAGACTTTTAAGAGAGTTTAAAACAACTTGAAATTCTAAAGGTTTTTAAATTTTAACAAATACTTAGTAAGCCCACAGAGTATTCTACAGTCTGTCATCTTCAAGTATTGCCCAAGTTTTTTCTTTGCATTTGTGCTGCTACAACAGTTCCAAACAGAAATTGGTAGTTCATATTTTACAGCAATTTCCATTTGGCCATATGGCTGAGCTTCTGTGCCAACTGCACAACTCCCTCATCACTTTACTCTCTTGTATATCCCTCTTTATAACTACCTACCTCGCTCCCTCCCTCCCTCTGAAATTGCAATGTATTTTGATTGTGTTGGCTTCTGCCTGCCCTTTTCACTTGACACTCGACACTACTCGGCTCGTCTCGACGCGGTCGCAATGCGTTCCATACTTAGTTAGCCAGTTAGTTAGTTTGTAATTTGCCGCTGCAGCTGAACAACAAACAAATCAAAGTTAATTTCAATAATCAGCACTTTTGTCGCATGTCGTCCCCCATACACAATGTTCAATTCGTTGCGCTTCCTGTAGACCATAAAAAACTGGAACGCAGAATTGGCTTGTTAATGTGGCGGGACGGAGATGTTGGCAGGGCTAGAAAGCGATGCGCTATAGAGTGGACTTATAGGAAATGGGATTTAGTTTGAATTGGTATACAGTTCTTTAAAAATTCTGATTTTTTCAACTTTTTTTATATTTCTGTCTGTATGATCCCCTGGATCTCTTAGATTATAAAAGCTAGAGCCAGTAAATTTTGGAAAAATACTTGTATCTATTGCATGATTGTTTCCTCGCCCCGTAAACCCTTAAAAATCGTAAGCCTAATTTTAAAGCTATAATGTTCATTGTAGCATCATAGTTCCGATTAAAACCAATATGCTCGACCTGCTCTTGATGTCTGGCACTCGAGTTGCTTACACGCCACATTATGGGCACTGTGTACTCTACAGCCACACTCTGCAGTCTGCCCAGGCTCAGGCCCTGCCCCACGTTCTCCTGTTCCTGCCCTACCCCGCTGCTGGACGGCTGCATGTAACTTCCTCTAAGCAAATTAAGGCACAGCCCAGGCAGTGCCTCCCGTGCTGGCAATTGCCTTAAACTATAATCAAGCCTGCAACTGGCTAAAAATAAAAGTGGCCAGTCGAGTCGGTCCAGGCCTGGGCTGGCAAGCCCGCAACGAAGTAAATCTGGAGCTGCAGTTGGAGATGCAAACTGAAGTTGAAGTTGCCAGTTTAAGTTGCAGTTGAAGCTGCAGCGACCAGCGAACCGGATGCTGGTAATAATATTTAGATTTTTAGCCCTTGATGCAAAACTTTATGCTTGTTTAGATAACATTATCGCGTTGGCCGCGTTGGCCAAGACGACGCGGTGTGCCGTGCAAACATGTTGGTGGTTGGGGAAGGGGCTGGGATAGGACAGAGAGGTAGGCGGAGCAAAGAACTCTGCCAGCACGCATAAAGTTGGCTAATTTACGATTGCATTGTGAGCATTGGACTAGCCTTATAATTAGGAAAATTAATTTGCGCGCAACAGCAGGAACAACACCAGCAACAACAACAGCAACAGCAGCAACAGCAACAACAATAACAGAGCAGCAGCTTCAACTATGGCTGCATAAAGTTTTTAATTTTCATGATGCAGATAATGCCCATTAAAATACGTTGCTAACGGTGACCAACACCTGCGGCGGATCCTGGCCTGGTTGCACGTTTCCTTGGCCAGCTCCTTCCCCTTCCAGTTTTCCCAGCTTTTCCAGCTTCGTTTCCGACTCTGTCGAGCCGTGAAGTAAGTGCATTAAAAATGGCAAAAAGGAAAACGCAACGCGTCGGCAATGAAAAAAATTATGATTATTATTTTTTATTATGCAGCCGAAAGAAAAGTCGTCCTTTGGGCCCACCGCTCTCTCCCTCTCTCTCTCTCTCTCTCTGGGTCTCTCTCCGGGATGCACTGCCTGCCCTTTTAAACTTGCCGGAGTCATTGCACGTTGCAAAAGGTCGCAGTTGCTGCTACCGCTGCTGCTCCTGTTTCATATTTGTTGTTTCTGCCACTGTCGCCGCCGGCGGTAGCCATTATGCATTATTATTATCCTGCCACTGCCACCGTGCTGGACCATCCTGACATCGCGCCCAGTACGCTGCGCACTCAGATATATTTTCCAACTGAAAACTGAAAATGATTACACGAAATCAATTTCATGCAATTGAAGCACTTAATTTTTACCAATTCATTAATTGATTTCGCTTCTGCTGCTGCTGCTGCTCATTTTGCTCTCGATGGGAAGTTATGTGTTACTGTGCAGAAATAACAACTTTGCGTTGCTCTGCTGTTCAACTGATGCTCTTTCCGGGCAGGACCGTTGAGTATATCCTTAGGAAATTTGTCATTGGAGAAATAGTAATTTCAGAGCAATCGGTTGGTATATTTTTAAGAAAAGTAGAAAAAGGTGTTGGAAGATTTTAATAATTTTTGTAGCGGAACTGATGATCCATTTATTCTGTATAAAATGTAATTAAATATAAAGGCAAACTACTATCATAATTAAAGTCGATGACTGCGCATAAGGTATACTGTTATTAATACCGATCTCGACTTGAAGTGCAACTTAAGTGTTGCAGAGCACATCCTTATAGCACACATGCTCGTAATTCCCTGCAATTCTGACCAGTTCACTGAACGAGCGGGCAAATAAAGTATTTTTCGCAAATATTCTTATATACGAGTATATCGTATGTATGTAATAAAACCCATTCGTAGCAGAGTTGCCGTTTTAAACCGCCTTTATTCGCGTTTGCCGCTGACGGGTTTTAATGAGTGTCGAACGCGAAGGGTGTTGAATATTGAGCGTAGGGTATACGGAGTGGTCTGAGGGGTCGTGTCACGGTTCACAGCACACCGCTTGACCAATTTACGAGTGCAAGCTGAGTGGTTTGGGTGGTGGGTGGAAGTTGGCGCAATGCTGCAAGGAGAGTATTAAGTAGCCTCTCGCGGCCTTTCAAATAAACTGAAATAATTGTTAACCTCATGGAATTTCATGTTTTGCGCATGCAGCAATATAAACAACAATATAACAACAAACACAAATGCAGCACAAGCCATATTTGTGTGTGTAATTTAATTAATATTCAATTGTTTATTTTCATGTTACTCTTGTACAATTGGCATTAAAAAAAGGAAAACAACAACATGTTCGATACTTTATTATTTTATTTATTTGCTCATACCCTGTAATGGTAAAGGAAAGCCTGTTGGTATTTAGAATTAGAATATAGTCAAGCTTAACAATTTGTATATATTTATTTTACACTTTAGAAAGATAGTATATTTGATTCTCACTTGGAGTATTCATTAGTCGAGCAAGCATTTCGTAAACGTCTACTACTCGAGATATGGAATTCCGCAATCCGCAATCTGCAATTCGATTGCGACACCGCCGCAGACAAACAATTGTGCAAATATTTATTTAAGTCTGATAAAAATTGTTTCATTTAATTTCATTACAAATTCAATGGGTCTTTAATACGATCATATCACCCATCTGTCTAAAGTACCCAGCAAAACTGGCAATGAGATTGTAATGCATATGATTTATTCTACAAATTGTTGGTAATAGTTTGCATAGGAATGCGGCTAACTCGACTTGTAATGAAAGAAAACAAGTGAAGGGATGCTACAGTATAGCGCTCTCGACTGTTCGATACCCTTTATAACTTCGAGCTGTGTGTTAAATTCATAATTTTTAGCTCATCAAAAAACTAAGATATGTAAGTTTTTACACAAAGACAGTAGTATAACAAATAATTAAACTAAATCGATAAATCAATTTGGATATATATAAGTATGATGCACATGATACTCAGAGTAAACTACCTGGCCGGAAATAATAATACCGTACATACTGTCCATGCCCTTTCCCACTTATACGTGTTATAATGATGTTAAATAAACTAAAGGTATTTTAATTATTGTGATTTTGCTAAATTGGTTTAAAAGCTGTCCAGTCCAAATGGAAATTTGTAAAATAAATTTAAAATATATATAACTAAATATTTTGTTTCACATATCAACGCTTGACTTCATAAACTATGTTTAGCATTAGGTTAATTAGGGAAATAAAATTGCACATATTACATGGCAGAGACACATGATTATGCAGGGCTCTATAATTTCGCACTATGGCACGAGGTGAAGCACATGTTCAATTAAATAGAAATTATCGTTATTGTTATCGCTGTGATGGACATTATTCTGTTCTGTATTTTTATTTCCATTTTCTTTTTTTGCTGTTTTAATTTAATTAAATTATTTCATATTGATTTAATGCATTTGCATAAAATACTTGTACTGGCATTTATTAATACTCTTATTACTATCCCAGCGGGCATGGATGGACGGACAGGACAGACAGCTGGACGAACTGTTACAAAGCTGGAAACTCTCAGTGTTTCACTTTAGATGCGCTGCCACGCCCACTTCGCACCATTATCGGATACGCCGTTACGTTCGTACGTTGCTCTGCTGCAATTGCTGTCTGAATTTTTAATGAAACACTGAAGTATAATTTATGAATTTTAATGAGTTGCCAAATGATGCCGAAGCGTTGATTTTCCATAATTATTAACACAACGATGACGGCCCATCAGCTACAGCCACAGCATCGCAGCATCGCATCATCACCAGTCATCACAACAACAACAAGGATGGCTCTTCGCCTGTCTGTCCGTATGTCTGTTTGCCTGTCTGTCTGCTCGTGTGTCCGTCTGCTCGTCTGTCTGTCTATCTGTCTGTCTGCCTGTCTATCTGTCTGCAGTGCATGCAAAATGAACGGGTTGAGCAAGGAGAGGCCAGGCCCGGGTCCGGTGGGCAAGGCAGCGCAGCCTGGCCATTTGTCTGCCAAGGGGACTGGGGCAGAAGCAGAGGCAAATGCTCGTTACACTCTCTCATTAATGCACTCACAATGGTCTTGGTAAACGTGTGAGATTATCTCAGACAAAGGCAGAGAGAGAGAGAGAGAGAGAGAAGTAGCACAGAAATTACCTTCAATTTAGAGCCCAAAATACAAGGGGGCACAAGCGAAGTAGAATTTCCCGCTAGGGTATGCACTCGTCGGTGTGAACTGCCCGCCCCCTTCACCCAGGCCCATCTGAACTTTTGTTTGTTTGTTGACAGTTGTGCTTTTAGCATTCGCTTATGCGATCCGATGCAAAGTGAGGGTCGTAAATTGTTTTCCTTTATTATTGCCGCTATCCCTTGGCTGCTGTTTTAAATTTTCCTCTTTTTTGTATTTTTAATTAACAGATTAAGCGAATTTTGCATAATTAAAGAGCAAACCGAGAGGCAGATCCGAGTGTAAAATGCACAAAATATATCGCACTTAAAGTTTCTTAAATTTTGCATACCATTTTCACAATTGATTTTTCGCGATAAAGCCGGGATTATCACATAATTCGTGCACACGGCCAATAATGATGGCGAAACGCGCGCATCGCGTTTGCCGCTAATATGCGAATGCTGCCAATAATGCTTAATTAAAGCCAATAACTATAACAAAAGGCCTTCAAAGGGTATTACATAATGAAATTAACTAACTAATATAACCGCTGCGCTTACTTAATTAAAATGTGCCAAAGCGCAAACGATGTGTGCGTGTGTGTGTGTTCCTGTTATTCACACGCTTAAGCTGCACATACACACACGCACACACACACTGGCAACATTACAAACACAATTATACGCACAAAGGGTGCATATTTGATTTTAATGTGCAGGGACTAAGCCGGCTTACCGGTCGTATGATTAATTGTAATGTGTTGCATTACATTGCGTATACGTCACATGCGCCAAACCTGCAAATTTTCTATTGAAATGCTGCAGCTGGCAGCTCGCAGCTTGACACATGCAACAACTACATACCCACCCACTTGCACACATAAGCACACACACACACACACTCCCCGACTGTGACAGCCATTGCTTGGGCTTTTTCGGTCAGGTTTAATTATAGCCCCAGATAATCGAATGTATTTAAGTGCGTTTTGTATTTGTTTGTTCATTTCTGCATTGAAATATCCCTGTATCTGTATCTACATGTGATAGGGCGATAAGCAGCCAAAGCCATCTTAATCAACAATCAAGAACATGTAAAGCAATTTTATTGCCAGCAAAATGATATATATTTATTATTTTTGTGGTAAAGAAAAATATAAATCAATTTGAACTCAATTCAATTAAAAGACAAAAAAGAAATACTTTAAAGTGGGTATGCCTAGCTAGTGAGAATGTAAATTGCATAGAGATATTTATAGTATTATTATATCTCATACAGGAGTTAACATTTTTAATAACAATAGTATTTGTATGTGGTAGAGATATATATATTTTATAAACGTTTTAAAACATTCGATTTCTTGCATTACCCTTGATGTTTCTTAACATTTCCATAGCAAGAAAACACTACACAGTGTTGGATAACAAATTTTGAAAATATATTACAAAGTATAAACCAACTGAAATCACTTTCCACTTACCCAATCCTGTTTCCTATGCAAATATTATGTATATTTAATTTCAAATATTATTTTTGACATGTAACTGAGATTTTTCAGGTCCCTGACGTCAAGAGGCAAGTAATAATTACACTTTATTATGGAGTTAATATTGCAATATTGAAAATGAAACGCCCTTATAGATATCTGATAACGTTCGGCAACATTTGACAGTTGTTAATTGAACTAATCAAATGCAGTGGAACAAATCGAATGGGGCAATTCGATAGTCTCTCATCGAGTGAGACATCAAAAATTGTTGAAAATTCAGAACGACAGCTAAATGCCAAAGCAAAATGATTTAATTGTCAAACATTTTTGGGCAATTGCTGAACCAATATTGAATGCAATTCAAGAGAATTTCGAGCGTGGCGATGCGTTGTTGCACCTGTGCAGGCATTACAACTTAAAGTTGCCTAATGCTAATGATAATGCCTACCAAAGTCAACACACACACGAGGAGCAAACGTTGCGATTGCCAGGCAGTGGGTGGCACAGTGGAGCAAATAGGCAGAGGCAGAGGCAGTTGGAGTGCCCAGTTTGCTGTAAATGAACTCGTAATACAGTGACACGTTTATGCACTTAGAGAGTAGAGATGATAGCAGTTGCTCAGAGGCAGAGACAGCACTTGGCACATTTAGCTGGGCCTGCTGCCTGCCTGCCTGCCTGCATGCCTGCCTACATCCCCTGCCCCTCCCTGCCTGCTCGCCTGCCTAACGGTAAACAGCAATCACTGCTAATGAGTTTTATTGTAAATTAAAATTGCAATCAGTGTCAGGCAGTGGCAGCCAAGCAGGCCAGAGCAGGGCAGGCAGGGCAGGGCAGACCGGGCGCTTGCATTGTCGCCCTACACAAACAGAGGCAGGCTGGAGTGGGGAGGGAGGGTGTCTCTCTCAGCTGGGCGGAGCTGCATGATAAATGCAATAAATGACACTGTCGCACTCCACTGTCGTTGGGCACCAACTCAAATCCTTGCATAATAAATTTGCCAAATTGCAAACATTAAATAAAGACAATACGTAATGTGGAATGACAAGCCAGATGCCAACAACATCATCATCATCATCGTCGTTGGACAAGACAGACCCTGTTTAAAGACAGAATATCATGTTCTGTTGTTCCACATGTTGCCTGTAGGGTCAATACACCCAACGTCAGAGTTGCACAACAGTTTCGCATTACACAACACTGATTAATGCAACTTCATTAGTTGAAACCATTGGAACAAGAGCAAAACGTCAGTTTTAGTTGTCGAAATCAAGTTGAGAGTTGTGTGGATCAAATAACTCGACAGTTGTTCTGTGCATATTAATTACGATAATTCAATGCATTTTTAGCATCATTAATATATGTAATTATTAATGTACATTTGTGCAATTATTAGCGTACATTGAGCAATTGTTAATAATTAATTTGCAACTGTGTAGAGGCAAATCATGAGTTATGCATAGACTCAAGTGGCAGCCTGCAGTCTTGTCTGGCTGTCTTAGCAACTTGCTCAGCACTGTTTACTTCCCCACACACACGCACACACACACAGAGAGAAACCACACGCACACGTGTGCACTGGGAGACATCATGAAACACACACACACACGCATATGTTGAAGTCATTAAAAAGGCATTTATCATGCAGCTCGACGGTGTGGGAGTGGGAGCGGGCACCGACTGGCTTATCGATATGCCAAGTTAATAATTAAAATCGCAAAATGCGTTAAAAGTCTATCAGTTTAATTGCCATCAGTGGCTACAACTATCAGCAGATGGCAACCACCGCTGCCGCTGTCGCTGCTGCTGCTGCTGCTGACGTCGACAGCGACGCCATTGCTGTCAATGACACTGTGATGAACTGCCAGGCTCAGTGACTGCCTGACTGCAGCCCATCCTGACCATACCACCTTTTGCCCAACCCAGCCACAGCTCCAACTCCTGCTGCAGTTCAGGCTGATGCAGCTTCTGATCCCGGCCCTGCTGATGCTGATGCTGCATTGATATGCAATTAACAGAGCAACGAGACGGAGACGGATTGGGATTCGGTACGGATTCAGCTACGGATTCCCTGCACGGAATGGGGCAATTGACGCAGAGGGATTTATTCTATAGGCGCATGCATTTTTTATGATTAAATGATAGTTGCGAGTTTTTTAAACGCTGCGACAGCAGTCAACCAATCCTTCTTCCTTCTCCCTTATCCCTCTCTGCGCAATAATTGAACAATTGGCAGCTGTCAGTGGGGAAATGCTCCGAAAAAAGAGGAGAGAGAGAGAGGGGGAGAGAGAGAGAGAGGACACAGCAGGGCAGCTTCACAGATCCACACCGAAATCTATTCATACCGTATACTTTAAATATTAAAGCGTATATAGTCCGCCTGTCTGTCTGTCTCTCTGGCTCTATCTCTCTCATTGAATGGACTCGGCCAAGCCACATGATGTTTTTTAATTCGGCTTAATTTGCAGCATATTGTGATTGGGCGATTGCGTTTTTCTGCTGTGGTCGCACAGTTTCGTGTTCTCCGTTTATCCTCGCATGTGGTAAATACCGATGGGGGCTTAAAACTTGAATATTCAATTTTGTATGCGTTTTCGCAGAGTAAATAATAATTGCATCAGGTGTAGAACTTGTATCAATACCAGGGAATTTTATGGAAATACTAAATATACAAAAATATCAATAATTAATAATTAAAATAAATATTCTAATAAAATCTATTACTTTCTCACTCTCTTACACAAGCGCGACTAATCTAAAACATAAGCAGGCGCAAGCAGCGCTGCGTTAGCCACAATAACTATTATATTTATTTTTCGATCTATATCAAATTTGCAGAATATGCGCATGTAGTATTCATTTATCTATATGCCAATATAAAAAGTTACAACTTTTATACTTTCAGTAATTCTGTAAATAAACTGATTTGCTTGAGCGTTGAACATGGCATTTAAACTTTTAAATATAATCTAGTTGCGTTTTGTACAGAAACCTACATGCCGAATTTCAGATCTCTAGCTATAATAGCTGAGATCGAATAAAAAGTATATGTTTTCATCGTTCATTAATATCTATTAAATTTGAATAGTATGCAAAATTATTTTAGTTTCGTTTAAAGCCAGCTCAAATAGTCCTCTATATCCCAACGAAACAAAAAATTATATTATAGTGTTTAGAGAACATTGGTATATTAATCATTTGGCAGCTGCTCTTGAGCTAATTAGCTAAACTTAATACCATACAAAGGGGAACATATTACCCGACATTATCAATAGTAATTCCAGCACCTTTTTTTCTAGATCACGAACATAATTCTGGTTAATTTGGGCTGCTTTTGTTGAATAAAGAAGCAGAGAAAAAAAGAAAAAAGCGAAATGAGCTCACACACAAAAGCGGTGGGTATAAATAAAGCTACGCTAAGCCGTATCGAATGCTGTGACGCCTCCCACGCACCCCACCCCTCCATAGTGCTTCTAGAGAGTGAATTCCCAACACGCGTTCCCATTTCCGATAGGTGAAGCGTTTATGCTAAATGAGCAAGATGTCTTAATCGGCTATTCATATGGAAATGCATGGATTATTATTCAATTAGTTAGGTTTTCATAAAAACGCCTGAAAAGAATTCAATATGCCGAGTGTGAGCGAAAAAAAAAACCCTATAGGTATCCCTATCCCTATTACACAGAGATGAAAATAAATGGGCAGCGATGGTTAAGGCAACGTTGCCGCGCTTCACTGAAT
Organism: Zaprionus tsacasi; assembly: GCA_018904105.1. Lineage (NCBI taxonomy): Eukaryota > Metazoa > Arthropoda > Insecta > Diptera > Drosophilidae > Zaprionus > Zaprionus tsacasi. Next base: position 14,608,720 of record JAEIFR010000295.1, read on the forward strand.
TTTATTAATGAACTGTGGCCGAGTAACTCGAGCTGCGTTCGGGCCACGGGAACCAGAGGCAACTAGTAGTAGTAGAAGTGGAAGTGGAAGTGGGAATCCACCTGCGACTCGCAGTGGGTTCTTGAGTTCATTATTTGCCCAGGCACACCCGCCTCACATGTGCGCGTATCTTGTATCTTGTATCTTGGTTGTATCTCTGTTGTATCTTGGCCGAGAGCAGATTGCAAAAGCCACAGCAGAACGGCGTAGTAAACGCAAATGGCCATGGAGAGAGTGGCAACTGGAACTGGAACTTGTTCACGTTGTTGTTGCTCGTGTTGCTGTTTTTGCTGCCACTCGCGTTCATTCATAAAAATCCCAAGCGCCAAATCCAGTTTGAGACATGGCTTCAAACCAGAATTCACACATGTCTCAAATCAAGTTCAGCCGTTGCACAGTGTGACAAGTTGTGACGAAAACTGTGTGTCCTTCTGGGACCAAACTTCAAAGCGGGCCACGCTTAAATCACTTGAGATTTAATAGTGTAAAAATGAAAAACACTTCAAATTTGATTACAAGTTTCGGTAGCCCCTCGACCACTGTGCAGCGCACTGCGGACCCTGCGGACGCCCCCGTCGACGGACAGGCAGCGGATGTGGCAGCAACAACAACAACAGCAGCAACTGTCGCTCTTCTGATGAGACTTTGATCTGCGGCTGAGGCGCAGCGAAACGAGCGAACCTGTTTGCACCATCGAAAAGTATCTGTATCTGTAGCCGCTGTGTATCTGTATCCATAACTATAGCTCGGCCAGTATTTTTATTGATTGCGCTGGCCGCGTGGGCTGCACGCTGCGAAGGGGCAGAGCTGAGCAGAGCAGAGCGTGGTAATTGGATGCCAAATATCGAGCAGGCAATTAATTATAACTGTTTGTGTCAGCCCGCAAGATGAGTGGGTGTTATAAGTGAACGCCCCAGCCTCATAGAGCCCTCTCTTTGACTGATTTTTGGTTTCAGTAATTTGCATAACAAAAGCAGCAGTAGCAGAGGCAGTAGGCAGCAGGCAGAGGCAAGGGCAGGGACAGAGGCAGACGCAGAGGCAGCAGTACAGACAGGCAGGCGTGGCAGCTAATCAGTGCGTTCTTTGTTTAGTCGCAACTGTGATTAGGCCCACTGAGCCTGATGTAACCACTACTCGAGCGGCTGCTCCTCCTCCTGCTCCAGCTGCACGCAACTCACAATTGGCCAAGTGCAGCGCACTTTTCCTTTAATCAGTTTAATAAATGCTTGTTTTACTTTTAGCGGTCGCAAGTTTCTCAAGTACCCAAACAATTAGCGGCATGCAGAAGTAGCAGCAGCAGCTGAGGCAGCAACTGAGGCAGCAGCGCGCTTTGGGAACGGAAGCTTGCCACACGCAAGACACGCCACACGTTCTCGATGGCTTTGCGAATTAGATGTTCGCGCTCTACGTACCCTGCATCTTCGGCTCACTCCACTTGGTTCACAAGTGCACGAACTAGACTCAAGAACGGGGGAGACGACAGTCCGCGTGCGATCTACATTTGTGGGATTTCTTGAGAGCCTCACACATAGGGCAGACTCTATAGATGTAAGCCATACTGTGGGAGAGTATCAAGAGTCTTTGGCCTGTAGGCCCAGGTATGAGAAGCTCCTGGAAAATTTAAAAGCTATTGTTTTTTCTGCTAAATACTGCAGAAAGTTTTTAATATAATATATGAGTATAATAATAGCATGTTATTCAAAAAACAACTTTGAATATTAGAGAAAATATACAATAAATCAATTCAATAGATCTAAAAGCTTTTAATAAAAACTGCAAAAAAAGCACGAAAATATTTAAAAAGATCATGTTGAAAAGTAAAGATAATTTTGTTTTGTAATAAGCAACTATTAATAGAAACTGTTTCCATAATATATATGTGTTATAATAACATATTTAAATTATTATTTTTTTGTAATACAAGTAAATATAATATTTAGATTTTAGAAACCAACAGCAAATTTTATTATAAAACTCAGACATACTCGCTTAAAATCAGAATTTAAAGTAATTTCAGCTTTTTTTAAATTTTTTTTACCTTCTGCAAAGTCGTTGTGAGCCAGTAATATATATAATCGTTGCGTAATCATATCTGATCTTAAGTCTCAGAGCATCAGCTCGCCACTTACAAGCAGACAAAAGTAAATTGCACATGTTTTGTTTTTCGTTTTGGTTTTAATTTAGTTCACACAATTCATTTGAGCTTGGAGGGCCTAGGTGACTGTCTTCGTAGGGTCTCCCCTACCCACCCCATCCCTATCCCCTGCTCTGTTTTGTATCTGTATCTGACTTGCCTGACTGAGCTGAGTGATGGTGATGGGAATGACTTGCACAGAATTCTCACATAAATTATGTGCGAGCCCAAGTGTGACCAATAAACCAACTGTCCAGACGACTAACCTCAAGTCCAGTGGCAGCGATGGTTTCTCATCTCTCTCTCTTTCTCTCTCTGTCTCTCTCTTTCGGTTGTCTCAGAAGAAGCTTTTGCAATAAAATATGCCTGGTAAAATCTTAAAGTTTCAGCACTCTCGACAGAAGCTGGACCTACTCTGCTCTGCTTTGCTTGGGATTGCTTGAACTGGGCTGGGGTTGACCGCAGACGTGCCTGGAACCCTTCTTGGGGCATAACCTATTTTTAACTTAATTTAGAGTTAAATATTAGAAATTACCTCACGTGCAAGGCATCAGGAAAAAAGAAGGGCAGAAAGTCTGAGTAGGAGGGACAGCCCCAAGTGAGCTGAACATAACTTTCGAGTCATGCAAAGTTTGCCAAGTCGGGCAAATGTGCCTGCAAATGTCTTTTCAATTGGCCATCGAAGCAGGGGCGCAAAAAGTTGCGGTAATATCGTTTTCCACAGTGTATAGAGAGTGCATGTGTGTGCGTGAGAGAGAGAGAGAAAGAAAGAGAGAGTGTTTGTGTGTGGGAGTGGGAGGGAAAGTGTTTTTGCCTTTTGATGCGGTCCTTAAGCAGGCAGCAGGCGTAATCCTGTCAAAGTGTTATCGCTAAGCACACACCTTTACACACACCTCAATACAGACATACCCAGACACACACTCACACACACACACACACCTACATACACTCGTAGCCACATTTACATCTTGCTTTCTGTTCTTGACTTGCATGCAAATTTCTTGCACGGCTGATTTCCTGCTTTATATTTTCCCGATAAGTTCGGCTGTTTCTCTTTTCTGATTTTCCCCTTCTACTGCTTCTTCTTCTTCATCATCTTCCTTTTTGCAGTGTTTGCACACACACACACACACACGATTTTTACGCTTAAATAAAAAATATCCACACTTAACACTTTTTTGTTGCTCCGCCGTCCGCAAAATCCGTGCAATATTTGAGACTCGACTTGAAAGTCGCATCGGATCCGGATCGGATTGGAGAGTTTTCATGACTTTTGTATCGGGGCCAGTCATCAGCTGACAGAGGCAAATGGCAGCGCATGTCGCCATAAACTTGTACAAATATGTGGCCCGGGACGTGCCACTTATGGCGCCTGCCACGCCTCCTCCTTCTGCCTCGTCGCCATCTTCGACAACATTTGCGCAAGGTGCGGCGATTGCCGTTTACCGTTTGCTTTGACACGTGTGGTTGGATTCGATGGCTAAGGAAACTGTGCAGGGAGGGAGGGAAGTGTCACAGGAAGTGCCAGGGGGGATGTGTGTGTTGGAAAGTGGGTGTGTGTATGTTTGCCTTTTCACTGTAGGTTCCCTGAGCTGTGCTTTTTGTTTGAGCTGCGGTGTGTGTGTGTGTGTGTCTGCGGTGTGGGCGATGGATCGTGGTTTGATTGAAAGATTGTTCCCGTCCCAGGGGGTATGTTCTAGGCACCACTGCGGTCACAAGGCTAGAGATGCCTTCAGATGGCGCATCTATCAGGGAATTATGAATGTTTAATTTATGCCTGTGTATATTCATGGATAGTTGCGAGTACACACTATTGAGTACTTGAGCTTAAGGCATACGCTGCACTTACAACGTATTCATTAGCCAGATAACTCCTTCTATATAGCCTACCCTTTCCCCACCCCATTTCCTGCCCACCTTACAGTTGCTGTAATTAGTTAGCTGATGTACTAGTTACTGCTCGCCTTACTCGCTTGGATTACATGCGCCAGCTGTGCTCGACGTGCAGCTCCGGCTAGAGCTGAGTTCAATGTGAGCTCCTGCGTGACACGAGTGTCTGTATGAACATATTAATCTTAGAGATTATAAGAGCTAGAGGTATTAAATTATGTGACAATACGCATCTTTATTGGGGTGACTTTAGAAATTTCATATTTTTTTGCTACGCCTTCTTCAATAGCTTAAAATCATAGAAAAAGTGTTTATTTCCAGTTATCATCTTGATTTTTGGGGTTTTCAGTAATTATCTGCTAACAAATGATATTTGTTGTTATTCTTTTCGAACAAGCTACCCTTACCTAAACAAACCTAAGGCATTATTGTTATCATAAAAGGGTTTAAAAGACCAGTGTCGTCTAGCGCCTACAATATTTTTCAACAAGTCTCTGGTTACATTTAGCACAAATTTCATTATTTCTATAGCAGTCTGTATACTGGAATATCATTTTCAAAGCGTACTCCCCATGGCGCGACAAAGTAAATAGCATTTGTAAATTAATCTATTAATCTATTAATCTAGTCTATCTATTCCCCTCTGATTATGCAGACATCAAGGAGTTCCCGTCACATTCATAATATACAAAAAACAAAGCATTAGATCATCTTTTATTTCGCTAATGACTTTCGTTTGGCCCATTTTAAATTTGACGCCAACACACGCGCCCATCTCTAGCCTGGGCTAACCAATTGCTCATTAGTTGGCGCATGCCATGGGCGTACGGCAGTGTGGGGAGGGGGTCTATTATAACACTGTCAGCGCATGCTGGGGGTACATGCTGCGTCTTGGTAACAGAATGAGAGAGAGAGAGAGATGCCACATCATCATAATCATCATCCACATTCACAGAGCCGAATCTAACACATCCAACAGGCTGCTGTTGTTTCTCTCTATATCTATCTCTACTTTCATGCAAATGAAACTTGGCTCACTCTAACTACCTACTAAATGGGCTCATTTTTCAAATTTTATAGCTACTTAACAGAACATCAAACAATTTTCATTTTATTAACACACACACAGGGGGAGAGGGAGAGAGCGAGGGGGGCCTATAGACACATTTACACATGAGGCACACATTGGAATTGGCCCCCGCCAGGCGCGCTGATGTCTCTAGCAGCTCAATTTTTAGCTCGTTTCATATTTTACTTGTATCCACAAGATACATTTGTATCTTGGCAATGCGTCGCTCGCGCCTCACTGGCTACAGACGCGCAATATAAAGAAAATTCAAGATACCAGACACGAGAGACGAGACAAAAGAGGAAAATATTTTCGGGAAATATATTAAAATAATTGTGTGTTATGCTATGCTATGCATGAGGAAGCCAATACACACACGCTAATTGAATGTGTGTGTGTGCGTGTGTGTGTGCCCGCAGAGAAAACACACGATGTGAAATACGAAATATGAAATCATATGCATGTATTTTTATACAAGACATGCCCCAAAGGGACTACAAAGCCAAAGTCAAGTCAAGCCGAAGCAGAAGCAGAGAGGGAGAGAAGAGAAGACTCCGGCTAAGGCGGCATCAATAAATGATTGAACAAAGCAACGAGTGAAATGAAAACCCCCGCAAAGGTCATGAAAATACCCAAACAACAAGAAAAGAGAGAGAGAGAGAGAGACTCGCTTCCAGGCAGGCAGGAGGCAATGCACAGTGTACCCAGCGGGCTTGTGTTGTGGCTGTGGCTGAGGTCGAGGAATGCGTGTGGTTTAAAAATAAAGTCGGGATCGCTCTGTAGTCAAGATGTGCCACATGGGTGCTGCACAGCGGCGACTACAGCTAATTGCTGCCTCAGAGGTGTCGGGGCTACAAACAAACACAGCGCAATTGTCGCTGTCTCTAGCTCTGTCTCTATCCCTGCTTCTGTCTAGGACTCATCGCTGCCCGCCCAATTGGGCTTATTTATGAGGACTATGTCAATGGTCGAGACATTTATTTGAATTCAAATATCAACACATAATCTACGGGGGCGCCGTTTCAAGTAAGCCGCATCGAATTACCCGACAAGGTTATCTAACAAATGCCTTAACTGAACTGAACTCCGACTCGCCCCGACCCGCCTCGACTCACACACACACACACATACACAGCTCCGGCTGCCACATTAATTTGTCAACAACGTGTGGCGATCGAATTGCAAGCCTGATCCTGAATCCGGGGCAACTGTGCCGTCTGTCTATCCTGTCTGTTCGTCTCTGTCCCCTGTGTGTGGCTTGACCTGACTCTGGCCAAAGCGGAAGTCTGTCGTGGTTGTTTCGGTTGTCTCAGGTTTTCGATTTTGATTCTGGCGACAATCGGGCGAGGATGTGGCCAGGCCAATGGCCACTTGAAAGGGATATGCGTTGAGAGATTTACCGAAACAGTAGTTTTTTTCTTCTCAATGTTCCCTTGACTTTGATGAGACAGTTTCAATGGGATGGATTTGTCTAGAGCAGAGGCAGGCATTGCATTTCATCAATTACCAAGGTTGAAACTAAATCGGGATTTGTTTTCTATGAAATTAATATTATATTAGATTGTTATCTACTGGAATTAGAAGGGATTTTGAATATTTAAAAGCATTTCAATAGTACTCAAAGGAGATATTTGATATGCGATTATTTACAATATAAATACATTTTAATGACTAATTTTTTATACTCTTTAGCTAGCCTGAAATATGTGACTATCGAAGCAGTATGAAACGTATCCTACCTGGCTGAATAATCGATTTTTACCAATTTTCAGGAGCAGTGGACATGGGATCTAATATTAAATTAGGCTTAATGCCAAATTTCATTTCATTAGCTTTTATAATAGCTGAGATCGTTGAATTAATACAGACAAACCGACATATATAAGAGCATATAGGCTGATAGAGGGAAGAAATAGATAAATAAATGGACACACAATGGATTTTTAAGTATGCTTAAGTTTCACATATTTTTATAAATACTACGACAATCTGACGAATCCTGCGAGTTATCCACATCAATCTCAATCCCCAGTTACCCCCAAGTATGATTATTAAGCCTTGTGCGAATGCTTAAAACATACAAAAATATATCCAGTGTGTGCTCATTTGCCAGATACGATATAAAGTATATGAGTATATTTGCTCACAGCATTCGTCGGGTGGGGGCCTAACGCGATTCGCTTTGTTTCCCGAAATGGAATCTTAAGCTCGCTCTAATTCTAATTATATGCATACAGACTTAAGGTACTGCCAGAGCAGCATCCCCCGCCTCCCCCGAAAAGCACTCATCAACGCCTTAGCCGCCAAAGTTTTTCACTTTGTAATCCCGTCCGTACGCCTCGAGGCATTCCCATTCGCCTGGCGGCAGTTTCTTCTCTTCTGTTCCTCTTATTTGTGTTGTTGTTGCTGTTGTTTTTGGCTTGTGTGTGTGTGTGAGTGTGTGTGTGTAGAAGGAAAGCAGCTCGCGCTTTTCATCATCGTCATAATCTCAACAGCAACATCAACAACTTGAAGTGATTTGTGTTTTTTCCATCCTGTTGCCAGCTACGACGGTTACGGTTTACCTGTTTCCCCTCTTTTTGCTCCCTGCCCCCTGCTCCTACCTCCACTTCATGTTTCTGTGCCTGCCTGCTGCAGGATGCCAGCTCTATAGATCCTTGCAGATGCCGCTCCTTCCACTTGTAGCAGCAGAAGGCACCTAACGCTGCCGGCTGTCTGCCTTTTTTACTTAATCACCTCACAAGGCGCCCGAGCACACAACACGGCTTTAATCTATTTTAATTAAAATTATAATTATTTAATATAGACCAAGAAAAAAAAAGTAGCAAAAGCCATGAGAGATGGCAGGCAGGCAGTCCAGACCAACCCAGTCCAATTCAGACCAAAACAGACCACGGCAGACCGAGCCAGACTCAAGCAGACCAACCAGAGGAATTCACTGTATAAGGAAAATCTTTTCGAGCACTCATTTATGCAAAAAAAAAGCAAAGTGAATGAAAGCTAAGCGAAAAAGTTAACGGGGGAGAAAGATAAGTCACGCCAAGTAAGACGCAGCTCTAAGAATTATTGCAATATCCATTTGGATCGATACGTGACTGCAATGGAATAAGGCAGAGGAATCTTAAAAGTTTCAAGTCCAAGTAAACAATATAATAAGTTAATGTAATAACCGAAGTTCTAAATAATTTTCAAAATTATAATCGGTAATTCAATTATTATTTTAAGGAGATTGCTATCTTCTAGACCAGAACAAGGTTATCTACATAAAAAGGAACATAAACCAAATTAAAAGGCAATCAGATGATCTAATTTATTGATGTTAATACCTTATACCTTTTATAAGAAATAAAGCAGTAATGATCCTTCAGATAGAGAGCCAGCTTTCTTTACATTATTATTAAGCTTAACTTCAAAATAAGTTGCAAAATCATCGTAAAGATATAAATTCTTATCAAACGCATTAGAGATTTAAGATACTTGGAAAACTTGCTTTTAAAAGAATTTCAGTGGCAGAACTAAAGCAAGTTCCTATATAATACAATTATGTTATACTTAAAGTAGTTTACCAAATTTTATAGCAGAGAATTCATTTCTTGTTATATGGAGTAAAAGAGTTAAGATACCTTAGACTGAGTTACGCCTGCTGTCACTAACTTTTTGATGAATTTGGAAAACTGAACCAAAGCAAGTTCCTTAACTCTGAGCATCTTCACAGTCACCGTCAATTGTCACCGTCTCGTATACTGATAAAATTTGTAGCACTTGCGGCAGATGGACGAAAATAAAAAACAGATTGCTAAACACATGACGTCGTCAGCATTTCGCATAGGATTATAAAGTATCTGTAAGTGGGACAGGAGACTGTCGGGGCTGTACTTGTGGGTGGCACTGTGCCAGACTGTGTGGAAACTTTCGTAGCACTTTGCTGGCAAATCTGTGCAGGCTTTTGTCGTCGTCGTCGCAAATTCCCTGTACATCATGTGTGGAATTCATTAAGGTGACTAAATACATTCAAGTGATTCAAGAGCTGCCGCCGCTTTTGGCAGTTGCTCCAGCTGCGTGTAATTTGTAGCAGGTAAAGCGTTGCCTCTGCCTGTGCGTTGCTTTCCTGCTGCCACTGTCTCTGCCTTTTGCCTCGGCTGCTGCACCACAGATATTAATTTCTTCTTGGCGCTGCGAGAGTAACTTAAGCTTCAGCTTGTTTCTTGTTGGCAATGAGATTGAGATACACTGGCAGCGTAGTCGCTACACCACTTGTGCCATGGCTGAGACGCCTTAAAAAGAGACGAGAGTAGCGCTGCCTCTCCTGCTTGTACATGTTGTTGTTGCTGCTGCTGTTGCTGTTGCTGCCGTGCACATTAATTCGTGGGAATTAATTATTCTCAGGCCTGTGACGATTCCCAAGACACTCGCTCACTCATTCGTTCGTTGATACCCAGCACCGGTGCCGCAGCCAGTCCCTCCTCCCTCCTTGTCCACCTTCCACCCGTCTTCATCTGCAGTTCGTCACTTGCCGCAGTCTGTGGCAAATTTTCGTACCAACTGTATCTGTATCTGCAGCACTTCAGGCTGTATCTGTGTGTGTGTGTGTGTCTGTGGTAGTCGCTGGCAAAAGTTCTTGTACTTGCTACCGTTTTTCTTCAACTAAAGCGTCGCAATTGTTGTACAGTGCCTGCAAATCGCTTCATCTTGTTTTTATGGCTGCACTGCAATGGCCATTTTGGGACGCCTACCCCAAGACCAGACTCAGACCCAGGGCCTGGGCTCATAACAAATCATTTGGCTTGTTAGACGGGACACCTCACCGCGAGCTCATTAAATGTGATAAAAGATCAGGGGGTCGTCGTTTTGCCACTGAATTAGCTTTTCTTCTAAAAAAAATAAAAAAACGTATTTAAATTAAAGACAAATAGGTCTGCATATGGCATTAATATGGAATATTAAATATAAATAAATAAAACTAACCCTCCACATTTAATTTACATTTCAGCTTTATCTATTTACTTACAGGCAGAACTATAAATATTTATTTAGAATAGCAAATGCATTTTGAAATTGCAAAAAACACATATACACACACCTGTTTATTATTTATCAAAGGCCGCGATGATAATAATAGATATGTTATGTCATTCAACCGAGCCCAAAAACCAATAATAATTGCACTAATTTAAACCAAATGTGTGCGTATTTGATTTGCTACCTAATCGAAAAGAGCGACAGAGAGAGAGAGAGAGAGAGAGAGAGAGTGTGTGTACTTCTGTTTCACTAATTAATTTGGTAAATTTTAATGCCAGTAATTCGTTGTATTATTTTTCAGATATTTTATTTGTCAATTCAATCAGTTTTAATTAAATATTCATTTTTAGGGATATGTAAAGTTTATTAGAAAGTTAATAAACTGAAGTCACTTTGCAAATTAGAGTGACCATGCACAATTTTAAAACTCATTACTGTAGTTAGAAGACTAATTAGGTTAGATACGATTATTTTATTTATTTTAAATTTTTATTCACTACTGAATTGAAAATTTTCGCTTTACACACTCTTCTGTAAAATGTAGTGCAGCTGCCAAGTCGACCTGACTGCATCATCGCTGGAAACATGACGCGACGCGAAACGACTCCAGTCGGTTCACCCCTTTTTCCTGTGTTAGGTCTCATGATTTGCCCCGTTCTTGTTGTTGTTTACTCTGGTCGTCCTCAGGTCGTCGTCGGCGCTCTGCATTATTTATGCACATACAAACAGCGCACAGAATTGTCTAGAATTTTTGTTAATAATTCTTTGTAGCAGCTTGTAAAAATGAAAAAGAATAAGAAAATATAATTTCGCTTTTTTCTCTCTCTCTCCGCAGACTATTAAGCTGATGATTTTAATGAGTGAATAATGTGTTCGGGCTTCAGTTCCAGCCCTCGCCCTCCCAGCAACAGTTTTTCTGCTTTAATATTTTTTAATAACTTTAAAAAACCAACTCGGCACTTGAAATGGGGTCCACATGTAGCCCCCGACGGTTGAGACTCCAGAGACTCCAACTACAACTACAACTCCATTTCCATCTACAACTCCATCTACAACTCGAGCTCCCTTTGTGTCTCCCACTTCGCTTTAAGGTCAGACACAGGCAACGCACTCCAGCGGCGTCTCAATGTGTTTTTTGTTTGTTTTCAGCATGTGGCAGGGGCAGGGATGGGGTAGGGCTTTGCCACAACTCTGCTCAGCAGGTCCCAGAACGAGTGGGGCATTAAATTTGTCATTAGGTTTTGTGGCGCAGTCGAGAAAATTACATAACTGCCCTCGACTTTTAAAATATTTAAACGTTCTAATTGCCGAAAAAAGACAATTCAACTGCCCGTTGGCCACTTGAGAGACAAATAGATAGAGAGAGAGAGAGAGAGAGGGAGGAAAGGGGGCGAGAGCTGGAGACGACGCTGAGAAAATTCTTCGTTGACATAGATAATTATGCTGCTTACGATTGTGCCACAGATTATGTGTATACACAAGTCTGACAAATGACAAGTAGTCTGTGTGGGGCGGGTGTTGGAACATTTTCGGGTTTCTTCTCGCCCAACTTGAGTTTTCATTTCTCCGGCTGACAGAGCCACATTTCAAGAGCTGCTACATTTTTAAATGCCTGCCCTCCCCCTCGACTTTTCTTTATACTCCTCTCTCCATTGCTTTCATTTCTTCTGTTCTCTTGCATTTTCTACTGCGCTGTGACATTTTTTATGGCCTTTGCTGATGTTTTGACCCACTAATTTAATGATGCTAAATGGCGTGGCAGTTGATTGCCAAAGCATGCGGGTGCAACAAGCGCCACTGCCCTTCCCCCAACTCCAACTCATCCCGCTCTTCTGGAAGGGAGGTGTGAGAAAAGCTCAAGTAGTGCATCAAGTGTTAGAAATGAAAGAAAATTCTATTTGTTACTTGAGCTGTGAGAACTTTTGAGGCTCTATCTGACATGCATATGGAATACTTCAAAAGCAGATCATACATAGCACAAATGATAGTCTCGATTGTTTCATTAGTTTTATACGATACATCGTTAGACTAACGATTGTTTTTATGAGACTAATAATTATTTTGCTCAATATCGATTGTTTTAAAAGATTATTTCAAAAAGTTTGGGACTGAAACATAAATTATTAAATGAAAATAAATAAACTTTGCTTAGAAATCGTAAATAATCGATAGTATCGATGCTTCTGGTTTTAAAAACATTGATGAATCGATGTCGAAATTCGCTTTTCTTTGCATGCTATTTCCATTTGATTTTTTTGCCTTTTGTACTTAGCTAAGAAAAGCGCTTTCCTTTAGCATTTCGCGCACTTACAAAATCCTCTTAGTTTTGCGCCCTTGGAGAGCATTTTGATGTACTTCAGGGGAGCTTCATCTCCGCTTGGATTTAGCAAAACCCCACACAGAATAGCTTCCTCCTTGATGCACTCTCGCTGCAAGAGGAAGTAATCCATTCTGCGGGCAGTTTTCAATATCACTTTCAGCGACAACTTCCTGCGCCTCCTGTGTCGCATCATCAAAAACTGTTGGCACTTTGCATACAAATGCTGAGCGCGGTCCGGGCCAGAACTTATCGCAACATTTTAATAACTCCACGGGCAACAGTAGCCATAGCCAGAGCTCAGCTCTGCCCGCCTGCCCGCTTCAGCTTTCATTAATTACCAAGAAAAGCGAGTTTTTTATTTTTCTGCTGCGCTGCACTTTTCCTGCCAGTCAACTTCAGTCTATATATAAGTATTTTCCGCAACTGGGCAGCACGTCAACAGGTTGGCATCGGGGGGCCCTAACTGGGCTGGGCTGCAGTTGCTGTTGGAGTTGCTGCTCCGAGCCGTAGCTGTTGCTGTTGCTGGTTCTTATCTAGCGTCAACATCACGCAACATGCGCGTAATTTTATGAATGAAGTGCTCGCTGCCGGCCAGGATTCGACTCGTCTCTGACTCGTATACAGGGGAACTGGTCAGGCAGGCTCTTAATTGCACTCGCACCTATTTTTTACAGCAGCAGGCAAGGAGCAGGGGCAGCAGGGCAGGAGCAGCAGGCAGCAGGAAGAGCAGGCAGCAGGCAACAGGCAACAGTTTGTCAGGCAGGTTAACAAATTGCGTTAAAGCGTTGCAGCAATCTGCGAACCGGTTTCGCTGCACATCTGTGCCTTGTTCTGGCGCACTTGTTGCATCAGCAGCAACATCGAGAAGAAGCAGAACGAGCAACATCTCCTCCAGAACTGGCTGAAACGAAGCCTTTTCACTTGCGGACTGCGACGCGCTTATTAAATATGATTATGCGTTCGATTGCAGCAGCATCAGCAGCAGAAGGAGAAGAAGATCGCTGTTTGGGGCAGCCAACTGTGGAGCAAGAAGTCTCGGGGCTACACAGAGCGAGAGGGAGAAAGAGAAAGGAGAGAGGAAAGATTGAGGGAAAGAGAGAGAGCGCAATCACAGGAAGTGTAGCCGCGCCAAGCGTCGTCACATTGGCGGGCATGCTTAGAACCTGCCTAGAAACCAAAACCAACTCACCAATTCGCCCCACTCTCCCTCTGACCAGCTCCAAGCCAGCACCTGCTGCTCTGACCTCCGCCCTGCTACTTCCCCCCTCCGCTGCTGCTGCTGCCGGCAGGCAGGCAACAACTGCTGCTGCTGCTGCTGTTGATGCTGCCCACTTTTAATGAAGTTTTCCGTTTCGTGCCGCCTTTAGCTTTGTTTCTTGACTCTCGTCCACTTTACACTACAGCCACGACAGCTTCTCACACGATTTGTCATATATACGTATATATAGTAAAGTATATGGTATATATTTAATTATATTACCCACTTAGTTAAGAAGAGCAATTCTCAAGAAATTAAATAATCTATTTACATCACTTTTCGCTTTCCAACTTGTGTTAAGACTGTAATTAAATATACCTTTATTAATTATAAAATACTTATAATTAGTTGAAGAAACTAATCGCAGTGGAAATACCACTAGAAATACTATTTAACTATACCAATTATTAGTTGTTTTCAAAACTGAAAACAACTATGATTATGTAGAATTATTTTGTACTGCTGTAGGCAGGTTGAATAGGTTGCTATAAAACGACCTATTGCTGCTTAGAAACGACCTATTTCCGCAGGGATAAGAATCGTTAAAGTGAATTATCTAGAGTGTTTTTTTGGGTATGAAGAGTAGATGCTGGCCTGTTCTTAGTCGTATATAATATGAAGATATATATACAAGAATTATAAAAACATTTGCTAATTTAATACCACGAAAAAAACTGTAAATAATGAAAATTTCTAACTAGGAAAAAACCTTTGGGAGAGTATGAGTGTTTCGGCTTTTTGTGCCGTATCAGTTTCCCTAGTTGTAATTGTTTTCGCTGCTGCTGCTATTGCTGTTTCTGCTGCTGCTGCTGCTGCTGTTGACTCTTGTAAAGTCGAGCAAAATAAAAATCCATTGCCCGTTCAAATGTTTTAATTAAAATTTAATGAATTCACTGTATTTAATTATGCATTGTTTCTGTTTTGTCGCTCGGCGCTCTCCAAGTATGCTGCAAATTAATTTTAATTGTTCGTTGGCGTTCGTATTGTTGTTGTTGCTGTTGTTGTTATTGTCGCAGGAGTGAAGGAGAATAGGCAGCCTGGTAGAGTGACTAGGCGGCAGCAGGACGGTAATTAAAATAACATTTATTGCATTTCATTTGATAATAACAACATATGCACTGTCGATTCTATTGCTGCTGCTGCTGCTGCTTCTGCTGAAATTGCAACTTTAATTAACTGACATTTAACGCCGATAGACACACACACACACACAGGCACACAAATAGTCAATTTAACAGGCAAAGCAAACAAAACTTGCATAAACAAAATTGCCAAAACGAAATTGAAAAGCAAAATAGATTTTATTTAATTTATTAATAATTCAAAAGTCCCATCGAGGTCACAGTGGTACAAGTGCGGTGAAAAATATGTGAAAGCCTAGAGAAGCAAGTCAGTGTACTTAACTACGATATACCCTGTATTCGCTTGTGCAATTTCCGATATCTTTGAAAATTAAAACATAGATTCCTAAAACGTTCAACTATACGCAGGCCAAATATTAATTGTATAACTCTCTAGTCTGCTCAGAAAACTAAACAAATAAATAAATACTATTGTCTTTATTAAAATAAACTTTGTAATAATTCAGAATATCCCTTTTCGCACATTTTCAGAACTGTAAGCATTGGATTAATCAAAATAATTGTTCATTATGATATTTACATAGAGTTCACGGCTGTATCCCACGTTAGATATGAGACCACCTGGTGGTGGCCAGGTCAGAGAAAGCTGCCCTCAGTGGAACGGAACTCTGACCTGGTCGGCGATCCGCTAAAGCTGCCTTCATAAATTAAGAAATAAATATTATTAAATGCGCTATTAATTAAGCCCAGAGCAGCGACGCTATTAATTAATAAATTCTCTCTAAACAAAAGCCGACGCGGCGGCCGTTAAGTCTCTTAACTCCCCGTAGCACCCCTACCCCTGCCTGGAAAACAATTAGGCGGCATTTAAGGTGCAAGTCGGGTACGCCCACTTAAGAGCGCCCACAGCGACTGAAAGCGACTGATGAACCGCGCAAGCAACGCGCTGATTGATGGCAATAGACAACTTTTTCGGGTAACGCCGTCAGAGTCATGTGGCATAATGAGGCAGGTGGCAAGTGGCAGCTGCCTGGGGGGTGGTATCAGTCTCCAGGGAAATGAAAAGTTTGTAGATTTGAGATTTTTAAAGATTTGTAAGTTATTTATTCAAATACTTTTCCATTTGAAGTTACAAAAATTTGTTGTGGGTGATTTTTATGTATGTTTTTTTTTTGTTTTTAAATTCTTTTTCTTTTCTTTGATTCGAATTATGTTTAAATATTAATTACATTAATTACCTATACATATATAATATATATATATAATTTATTAAAGATTGAATTTATACACATGCTTATCGCGTTTAAATGCAAAGATCCCAAGTCTAACTGTAATTAACATTTCTCTGCTTCATGAACTTTTTATTTCCATTTCGATTTCGATTCCAATTTCTGATTCACATTTATTTAGCATAATTTTTGGCGCTTGCGCGTGCACGCGCATGTTTTATCATGTCATCTAATAATTTATTGTCATGCATGATAAAAACTCATTTAAATTGTTTGTTTGTTGGTTGTAAATATCATATCATATCATACGCATGTACTTAGGTATATGGTATATTTACGTGTAGCAGATGAACTCTTAAGACTAACGAAAATCACTCTTAAAGTAAGTATATATAATTGATGTATCTCCACTGATTTCCTCAACTTTATCTCCATCTACTAATGTTTCTTTTCGCTATTGTTATTGTGAATGATTTCGAATCGTTTTGTTTCGTTACGCTTGTCGGGCCTTAGGGTTGTACATATGTTGATATAGTATGTATGTATATATAAATTGTAAGGTTATGTAAAGATATCGTGTATATGAGTGTGTGTGTGATACGTCTAGAGCTTAAACTTGAACAACTGCTAATGAGAATGAGTCACGACTCGACAGACTCGTTAATATTTATGCTAAATGCTAAAAATCGTAATTGCTACTACTTAATATCGAGAAAAATGCCTACAAATTAATATTTGAGTGTTTTCAGTTGTTGTTTTCTTTGTTTTTTTTTTTTTTGTTTTTTATTTTTTTGATGATGTTGTTGTTGTTTCTTCCACTAATGCTGCTGCCTGTTTTTCAATCTTCATTTTCCTCCTTTGTTTCGCATCGGTTTTTCAGTTTGGTATGGTAGGGGAGTGAGTGTGTGTGTGTGTGAGGGGGAGAGGAGAGAGAGAGCGGGGGCAAGCATTTTGTAGAGTGGGTTGCGTACCTGCCCCAAAGGCTAATCCATTGGCATCGGCATCGGCATCGAAGCATTGAGGCATCGTTTGCATTGATTGATGTGAATCCATCAGCAGCCCGAGCTGCGTGTCGTTTGGGCCTGGCTCGATACGAATCGAATGGAATGGATATAGCCTTGGATATAGGTACTTATCACAGCCTTCGAGCGCCGCATGCAAATGTCTTTTCTCAAAACACATTCAGCATGTTCCCTCCATTTGCGCTCCATAATAATCAACGTCATTTAGTAATAATTATAAACAGAAAACAAAAACAAACTTGCAACGGCAAAGGCAACGGCAACGGCAGCAGCAACAACAACAACGATGAAATCGATTTCCCATTCTCGAATTTTGTGTCTTTTATCTAGTGTATCCCTTCGATGTAACTGCTGTCATTGAGGATTGTTGTTGTTGTTATTGCTGCTGCTGCTGTACTCTCTGCTGTTGTTGTTGGTGCTATTGTGTGCTGTGTGTGATGTGTGTGTATATGAGTGTATCAATCAGTCTAGCTGGGTTTGGCTGGTGTTTTTGTTGTCTTTCATCTCTGACGCACTGCTCAGCTTAGTAGGTCTGTGGGATAAATAAAAGAGGAACAGGAAAATAAATAAAGATTATTAGACTGAATAAATCATGGTTTGATTTTGATGAATTTTGAACTGATAATGATAGATATGATAAAGAAAGTATGTGTTGAATTTGGATCATATACTCGTATTAATAGATGAGATATTGTTTATTGTACAGTAATTAGTTAATCTCGACTTACCACAGGTGGATAGGACATGTATTTGTCACTCATATTAAAATAGGAGCCATCTGCCGGCGGCGCTGGCGAGGGTGATGATATGTAGCTGCCCTTGATGACCAGCGAGGAGGCGGGCGAGGGCGATGGTATGTACAACCCATTGGAGATGAGCATATGATCATCCTTGGAGCGCATGGGCATTCCATCGATCATCCCAGTGGCACTGTTGCGTTGACTATGCCGCTTGGGATTGGGCAGGGTGCGTGTGAAATCGGGATTACACAGCGGATAGGGTGGCGTACACATGGAGCTCTCCTGGTACTTGGGAGGATACGCCGTTGACTGAATGATGTCCACGTTCTCAACCAGATACGTAGAGGCTGCTGCCTTCTTCTGCACGTCCGCCTGCAATGCAGTGATGGGTAGCTAGTTAGGATTACGCGTATCAGCATTAGTTTTGGGATTAGCAGCGTGTTAGGAAGATCCACTTACCTTATAGACCGACTGATTGTCATCCTTGGAGTAGGCATCATCGTTACTCGGCTCCGCCTCGCCCTGCGACTTGTTCTGGCGGCGTATGACGAACCAAGCGACCAGCGCTGCATTCAACACCAGCAATACCATTGCAGCCGAGGTGATGCCAATGATCATGACATTGGGAAGCTCATCCTTTTCCGTGTACTCCGCCGAGTGTGGCTGAGAGCCCTTGCTAAGCGTTAGCTTAATGTCGGGCAGGAATTTGCTGCCTCCCGCCTCGTTGTGCGCCATCACGGAGAAGTAGTAGTTGCCACCAGGCTTGAGACCCTCCAATGTAACATTCTGCTCACCCGGCTTGGCATCCACATACTTGTACTTATCCTCACCATGCTGCTTCAGGCGAATGCGATAATACACTTGCATGCCACCATCGAATCCGGGTGTCCAGAGCAGTTCCACACTCGAATCACTCACATTACCCACACGTAACTGCAGAGGGGTATCCGGACGCGAAGGTTTGCTGAACTCCAACGAGGTGCTTGCCTGTCCCAGGGAGTTACGCACCACACACTCGTATTGCCCATAGTCATCCGCCGAGGTGCTCTCCACCAGCAGAGTGGACTCAAAGTGCAGTGCATCCACCTGTCGCTCCACGTTCTGGAACTTATTGCGACGCTGCATCCTCAAATCTTTTCCATTTCGTCGCCAAATGAAGCTCGGCTGAGGTGCCGCCAAGGCGCGACAGATGAGCTGTGCCCGCACGCCCAGCCGAGCGGCGAAACGTGTGAAGGCGGGACTGTGATCGATCTCAGGTGAAGCTAGAGAATGAGGAAGAAGAGAGAAGTTAGCCTTGATGTGCTGGAATTAGCCTCTCTCTCTCTGTGTGCCACCTACTTTGCACTACGAGCAGCACATTCTGCGTGGCTGCCGCTCCTCGTTGATTGTCCACGATGCAGGTGAAGTTGCCTATATCGCTGCGCTGCACATTCTCAATGTACAGAAAGGATGTATTGTTCTCGAAGGTTGTTGTGGTGCGCATTGTGAAATCATAGCCAGAACGAGTCCAGCGCACATGTCCTGCCTCCAAAGGGTTGGCTTGTATCTGGCAGCTAAGCACAGCCTGCTCGCCGGGCGCAAAGCTGCGACCCTCCGTCACAGACGTAATCACTGGAGCATCTAGAAAATGGTTGGATGGGGGGGGGAGGAGGAAACCTGGTCAGCTCAGCACAGTGTGCTCACTAGGGACATTGTCTACTCACATTCCACAACCACTTGAACCTCCAACATGGCCGTGCCTTGGGTATTGAGGGCCTCGCATACATAGATGCCGGCATCGTTGCGGCTGAGACGACTTATATTCAGTCTGGGTCCGTCCGAGATCAAGCGTTGCCCACTCAAAGAGTTGCTGCTAATTGGTAAGCCATCCTTGGTCCAGGTGTAGCTAATTGACATGGGGTTGCCGCTGGCATGCAGCTCCACTTGCAGTGGGGCACCCTCGACGCCCACAAAGCTGGTAACCTGTGCCGCATCGAACTTGGGCGGAACTGAGATGGTTGCACGGTTAGGAGGGGGAGCTGCATGAATTTCGGATTAGGCAGGCACACTTACAGAGTATGTCCAGGCTAATGGTCTCGTGCACACTTCGCTGCAGTACTTCATTGTGGCTCTGGCATGTGTAGATGGAACCATCCAGATCTTGCGTTATGTTCACGTACATTTCCAGCGTGGAGACCGAACCACCCCAGAGACCCGGACGATTGGCCAGATTGAGACCCTCAACGGGTATGCCATCCTTCCACCAACTGATTTTCGCTGGTGGATTACTCGAACTGGAGTCACAGATAAGTTTGGCACGTATACCAGGCACCAGATTCTTGGGAGCTACGCTGATTTTCACCGTCTCTGGCGGGACTAAAGAGAAACAACAACAATATGTAGAGTCCTGTCCACTTCGGGAGCTACTTGGCTACTTACAGTGTACGCCGAGCGTCTTAGTCGCAAACAGTGGAATCTCTATGGCAGCATTCTGCACCTCACACTTGTAGATGGCGTTGTTGTCCGATGCATTCACCAGCAGCGACAGCTCCGAGATGATCTTGTTGTCCGTCACCTTGGAGGCGGCGTTCACTCGTTTATCGTTCTTGTACCACTGCAAAGTGGGTGCAGGATTGCCTCCAGCTGAGCTACACTGCAGCTTAAGTATGGAGCCAGAGATGAGTATGTCGCCGTTGTTGTAGCCCGTCAGTAGAGGTGGCGATGGAGGATCTACGCATAGGAAGAAGCAATTGCTACAGAGAACCGTAAAGGGAGAGGAGTCTACTTCAACTTACACAGCACGTTCACCGTGTGCGATCCAACCACATTCTGGGAGAGCTCCGCATTGAGGGCATGGCATACTGTGATGAAGGTGCGACTCTGAGAGTCGATGCTCAGAGTGATGTTGGAGCTGGTAACCCAACCACCGTCCAGACTACGCGTAGTCTTGAACGTGCTGTTGCTCAGGGGTCGTCCGTTCATGGACCAATTGATGCGTGCTGCAGGATTCGAGGGCGCCGTCACACAGCTTAGCTGCACCGAATCACCCACTTTGGCATGCGTTGCGCCAGTCAGAAAGACATCCTTGGGTGCATCTACAGAGGGTACGTCGAGGGGTTAGCTGGGGAACAGAATGCTGATCTTAGCTGGGACACTTACAGAGCACAGTCAGGTTGAGATTGGCACGCAGTGGTGTGGTGGACAACAGATTCTTGGCCTCACACACCAGATTGGCGTCATTATCGGATTCATTCGCCGTGAACTTGTAGATGTTCTCCGAGAGACGTCCCGAAGTGCGTTGCGGGGAATTGATGATCTCACCATTGCGATACCAGACTAACTGGGCAGCTGGATTACCACCACGACTGCGGCAGGCTATCTGTACTTGTTGGCCACGACGCAAGGTCTCGCCTTGGCTGTAGCCCTCAAAGAATGGAGGACCAGGAGGATCTAAGAAGTGAAAGAGACAGGTTCTAGCAGACTGGAAGATTGCAACCATCAACTGAGGCACACTTACAGAGCACAGAGAGCTGCACCTGGGCACGCATGGGTACATCTGGTGGCAGTGCCTTGTGACGGGCCTCGCAGGAGTATTCCTTGTAGTCATCATCGGCCCGTGGCTGCAGATGCAGCGTCGAGCTGGTGCGGAAGCGCTTTGCAGCTGTCTTATTAACTGAGACAATGGGAACTGCTCAGGGGAAAGAGGGGCTACGGTTAGCTGACCCACTTAACTTTTATTATCACGTGTGTACGCTGTACTTACCCAATGTCACCGGGGTCTCACCCTGAAACCAAACAATCTCCGCCGCAGGATTTGCATTCTCTGTGATGCACTGCAGCGTAAGGTTCTGCCGTTCGATTACCTCGACCTTGGCATTACGTGAATAGCCATCAATGTAGATGCTACTGGGTGCAGCAACAATGCTCAGCTTGGCATTGGCTCGTATGGCCGGATTACCAGCAGCTGGACCCACCTGGCACTGATACTCTGCATCGTCCTCGAGCGTTGCGTTCTTGATTTGCAAGTTGTATGTGCCGTGCGGAGCATCGACAAGCACCGAGTAGCGCGGGTAGCCGGGTATGATTGCCGAAAAGCCCAACGCAAATCCGTCCTTGGTCCACTGCACCTTGCCGGCTCTCGCGGCGACTTCGCAGCGCAGCAGCGTATCGGTGCCCTCCAGTATTTGCAGATCGTGCGGGGTAACACGGAATCGCTGCACCGCGGGAGTCGAGGCAGTCGGTGTAACGGCAGCAGCTGGTTGCGTTGCCTGCTGTGCACTGCAGCTCACTAAAAAGAGAGAGAGAGAGAGAGAGACAGGGAGTGTGTGATGAGAAGGGAAATTCGCATATTGTTAATCGGCACGTTCGACAATTGCGCACGTAGTTGGCAACTGCAGTAGTCAGGCAGGCAGTCAGGCAGTCAGGGAGCCCCAACCCACTTGAATTGCCAACGCAATCGACAAATGGACGCAACGACAGGTCGACAAATCGACAAATCGACCTGTCCCACAGTCAGTTCAGCTCAGTTCGGTTCAACTTCCTCCCCCCATACCACATGAGGCAGTTACAGTTACCTACTTTTCGCAGCCCACACATAAAATACACATTACTTAAGCATAAGACCCGACGACGCAGCTCAGTCACATCTCACTAATTTGGTACAACTTTTATTTTATTCTCCTCTCTGGTGTCTTTATGCCCTTTGCGGGGGGGCATATTCACTTTAACGAGCAGTTTGCAATGCCAGATGGAAGTATTTGCGATACTACGGGCTATACTTATACGTAATCTCTCAGCTAAGGCTCTACCTTGACGTAAGTGGCAAAAGATACTCGAGTTAAAGGCAGCTGAATCGCATAGCTAAAAACATATCTTTGTTATTTTAAAAGATATACCAACCAAACTCGAGAAATCTTTAATTTACTATTCCTTTTACAATCTTTTGAAATTTTATCTATATCGAAGCACTATAGCTTTGATTTTTTTTTAAGTTTAAAAAGTTTCCTCGAACATATTATTTTCCCTTTAATAACACAAGAGATCAATCGAAACTCTGCTTAATATTTGAAATACAATATGCAAGGGCATCAAGTCTTCGGCATTCCGTAGATAAACATTTTCTTTCTTGTTCTTTCTGTGTTTTTCTTCTTATTTTTTCGCTCACACATGGCTCACATGTGCGTGTATGTCAGGGCACTTTCAGGCTGTCATTGAGACATGGACATGTCTGTCTGTCTGTCTGTCAGTCCTACTGCGACTATGACTCTGTCTTTGCCGTGTCTTTCTCGGTCTGTCCCTCTGTCGGCCTGTCTGCCCGCTGCCAGTCTCTGTGTCGCTATATCAACCCACACCTAGTCGAAGTAGGTCTACAGCTTGCGGCTCATTAGCATTAAAATGTCTTAAAGAAAAGACCAGGCCACGTTCGATACCAAATTGAACAGACTACTTAACTATGTGTGTGTGCGTGTATTACACATGTGTGTGTGTGTGTGTGTGTGTTTTGTCGTCTACCTAATCAGCATTAGAGCAATCTACATAGGTAATATAAAAGCGGGTACATTGTGCCCGAATCAAAGAAAACTTGCGTGAAAAACTTGACAGAAAAGTTTCCTAAGAAGAAAGAACGGAAAACTCAATAAAGTATCGCAAAATACATCAAAACGTATCATTATAAACCCAAATTAAGATCTTTCGTAGAGCACGCATACAAAATGAAGACACTATGCCGTCTGCAATCTTCGGTATTATCGAAAAACATTTAATAGCTTGACATGATTAACTCGTTTCACATTTTTTTTCCTCTTATTTTTGCCTCTCACAACTGTCAATATATCAAATTAACAATAAGCACAAGAAGAATTCAGCTCTTTCGATTCGATTAATTATCATTTATAAAATCCCACAAATCTCGAAACAAGTTCAATTAGTTTCAGTCAATACAATTAAATAATCGAACAAGTCGATGAATTAAACTGGTTTTTCTTTTTCGTTCGGTATAAAATTGATTGCTTGACGGGGTTAGTCGGTTTCGAGTGTTTGTGTGTGTTTTTTGTGCCACTGTGCACAGGAACCAGCTAGGCAAACATCCGAGCGCGCTGCGTGAGACTTGCCTACAAATGGGCACAACTACAACAACAACAACAACAACAAATAAACATCGTCGTCGCTCGCCTCGTCGTGGACTTCATCAATGGATTAATTGATTATTTGTCATAGACAAGAGAGCGCACAAGGCTGAACTCGATTTCCGTTGGACGTTGGGCACGAAATGGACCATGAACATAATGGATATTGTATATGTATAGTAGGGGTACTGGCGTGGGTACTGGTAATAGCCTGCAATATGATTTAGACCACCCGCAGCAGCAGGAGGGAGTTAGTCATACACTCCATGTTGGAGGAAGAAGCAGGGCAAGAGAGCTGAGCTCGCCTCGATTTGCATGTGGCGCAAAGTTCAAGCAATTAAACCAAGAGAAAGGCAGAGAGAGAGGGAGAGAGAGGGGTGGAGAAAGACCCACTGCAAGCTGACCAAGTGCGCAGCCAGAGAACATTTCCTGCGGCAATTAACCGACAGCAACAAAAACTGCACAAACTTGACAGGTTTTGCGACAATGACGACGACGACGACGACGACAATGACAACAAAAACAGAGGCCAAGCCCGGGCAACTGCTACGTCTCTGTCTCTGTCTCCGTCTCCGTCTCCGGTTGGCTACAACTCATTTAGTGTCATTACATGGCGCCCCTCGCCCCTCGCCCCTCGGACCACGACCCGAACCCGAACCCGAGTCTTCGAGCGAGAAGGCACCTTCAACATGGGTGTACACCCGTTGGGTAATTGTCGCACATATGCAGGGCATGGCAGGGCAGGATGGGCAACAAAGAAATCCTTGAAGTGTGACAGTAGGAAGCGCAGGCTAAGCGTAAAACAGAAAACAGAAAACAGAAAGCAGAATAAGGAAGGGAAAGAGGGAGAGAGAGAGAGGTAACCGAGTTGAAGTAAAGTGCAAAGTAAATGAAAGATGAACCGTAGAGACAGAGACAGAGAAAGAGGCGAACCGGTTTCCCATTTCATTCATGGGTTCTGCACAGTGACCGCTGCTGGTCAAACAAGGAGTCACAGGGTGTGTGTGTGTGTGTGTGTGTGTGTAAGTGTGTGTGCGTGTGTGAGTGCTCTTAGGCTCACAGCAGTTGCCCCGCAAATTGTACGCAAACTAAGCTAACAGCTTAACCACAAAACCGTTCTATCGAGCACTCAATGCTCGCTGTCGATGACGATAGACGATGACGATGACGATGACAATGACAATGATGATGGCGATGGCGTTGTCTATGTCGTTGGCAATCCTGTGACTCCGTTGGCAACTCGGTCACAAGTTAAGTGACTCTGGGCCTGCAAGTAGGCTCAGTCGTAGGGCCTCAACCTGCTAATAGTTTTGAGCCAGGCAGGCACAATGTGGACAATGTGTGGCAGGCGCAAGCGAAGCGCAACGCCGGATGTCGCACTAATGGTCAACGCAGAGACAGTGTTGCCCCCCTCCCCCACTCCCCTTGCTTCATTTCCATGCAACTCGCTTTACTCTTCTCTCTCTCTCTCCCTCTCTCCGTCTCTGTCTTTGCGAGTTAAACTATCTACAAGTCATTAACTCATACAAAGCCAGGCAGCACACTAGGCCACAGCAGAGCTACCCAGGGAGAGGGAGAGGGAGATAGAGAGAAAAAGGGACAGAGCAAGTGGTAATCCAAAGTGAAGTGAGCCGAACTGGGGACCTGCGCCTGATACGCTGGACCAACGCACATTTTGCTCACTGTTCGTTCGTGTTTTTTTTGTTTTTCTTTTTTTTGTTTTTATATTTCTTGTTTCTTCTCGTTGTTCTTGTCTTTTTTCCCTCTTCTGTCTTATCAAGACGAGTTTCCAGCTCTGTTTTCTGTTTTCGGTTTGCTCTGTTTGCCTGCAACTTCAGCGCGTTAATGGAAAATATTGTGGCATATCACAGGAAATCCGGTGAGGTTTTTTTTCTTCTCGCACTCCTTTTTGCGTCAGGACACTTAGCGTGCACACACTGGCAGAAAAAACAACAGCAACAACAACAACAACACGCAAGAGAATGACTTTGACAAAATTAACGGTCACATAAATCTCTCCCATAGAGCTCCAAGCGGCTCTTTGCGGCTTTGCGTTATAAATTTAATTAAAATTTCCCTCTTTCCCCTCGTTGAGTTTTTTCCTAGCCACTTTCGCGTAGCTACTTCATCTTCCTCTACTTTCCCATTGTTGTTGCTGCTGTTTTGTTAATTTAACAAATGTCTTTTATTATATTGATTAAAGCGGCTTTGGCGTCAAATTTGTTGTCAGCCATGTTAAGCGCCCACAAAGTGTTTGAAATTGTTTTAAACGGCGTCGGCAATGGGATTTTTTGGGTAGCCATGACAATTATTTTCAACATGTGGCTTATGGCTTACAGCAGCTCCTCCTACTCCTCCTGCACGCTCTTCCTGCTCCTAGACCGCAAGAGGATATGTGGAAAGGCTTATAATTTGGTAGAGCCCCCCCAAGTAAATGGGCTGCACTCGTTGATGCCGCTCTGAGCCGCTTTGGTCGGCAATCTTGTTGGATACACTCTCAAGAGAAGAGGCTTACCAGATGAAGATGGAAAGTGTGGAAAGAGAGAGAGAGAGAGGAAGGGAAGGGTAGATAGGGAGAGGAGGGATTGAGAGAGAAAGGGCTAGCCTATTATTAGAATTTCCTTGGAAGTTTAAGAATTGTAGAGTGAGATAAAGATTGGACTAGCTGATAATATTTAAAGTAATATTGAAAGAATATTGGAGATATTTAATATATTAAATATGAAAACAGATAAAAATCAGTCTAGTCTAGTCGTTGATAAAGATAAAACTAGCACTAGACTGTGAAAACTAAGAGGGAGAGAAGAGAGAGAGATCAGACTGGTTTATTTCATGATTTCATTAGGAACATGAAAATGGAAACAAAACATAGGATTTTGAGCTAAAATAAGATAAGACAGTCTAGTATATTTTTGGTTTTAAATCTCAAGATTCCCATTCCGACAGCATGAGCCAATCTAATCCACTTGAGTGCTGACAAATTGTGGTTCACTCATTCTTTACATCATGTTGTGTGATATACGAAAAGCCCGCATCAAAAATAGAATACTGCATACATATATCGATCAATCTTTGTGGCGTGAAAGAATTCAAGTTAAACTCGTTCTTGCGAAGGAACCAGCACTATGGTAAAAATATTAATATTCATTTATGTATCTGCTTAACTGAAAAGTTCAAGCAATTTGCGACCATTCACTCTGTCTGCTGTTTATACATGCAGGTTGTATGTATGTTAATCTATATATATATATATATATGTGTGTGTATATTTGAATTTTCGCATTCATTCCATTTTATTGAGCAACGATTCCAATTTGCAGCTCGTCTTCTTTCTTTTTTTCAATAACAAAGTAGATGCAGCATCCTTTTGTGCCGACTTCAGCGTTCATATTCAATATTCGGCTTTATTGTCTGTGCTGCTGTGTGTGTGTGTTGGTGTGTGTGTATGCTCTTGGCTATCTTTATTGCCTCGTCCAGCCTCAGTGCTTGGGCCACGCTTAATGTGCGCCTTGGGCACGCTTAATAAATTCACAATAAAACGCATTTGGAGTCGCGCGAATCTGCCTCAGCCCACTGTCGCCAACGCTCGACAACGACCTCCAAAATGCTTGTCCTCTCGCCCTCCCACACGCCCGCTCTCTCTGCAGCTATCTCTCTTGGCTGTTGGTAAATTTCACACAAATTGCCGCATTACCAAGTCTGTCTGTCTGTCGTTCTATCTCTGTCTCTGTCTGAGTGTTTGTGCTTTGCCCCGTGCACTGATTGAATTATAAAATTTGCAGCCGAACAAATGTGACCAGCCATATCAAATGTTTATACACACACACACACAGTCATGCCCCTCCCCCTGCCCTGCCCTGCCCTGCTCTGAACCCAGCACCCACTACAAACAGACAGGCTCTTTGGCAGCGACGCTAAACTAATCAACTAATTTGCTATGAACTTTGCGGTCTGTACAAATTAGAGCGCCATTGCCGAGCACTGCCCAAAGCGGTGGCCAGAGACGTGGTCAGGCGGGGGAGGGGCCAAGCAAACCGACCAGCCATAGCATTAACATTAATTATTTTCTGCTTCATGAGCATTTTAGATGAACACGAACCGAGGCAGCCGATGAAGATGTGCCTGGGTCTGCTCCTCTTACTCCTCCACTCCACTTGGCCAGCGGAGTAGCTTTCATCTTTAATTAATTAATAAAAATTATTGCCCCCTTTGAACTCGCCTTGGCTCTGTCAACTATTTTTCCCCCGAAAATATTTCGCTTCTCTCTCGATCTTTTTTTAGTTTAGTTTTCCCAACCGCGTTGACCACAGCACGAAAATTGTTTTCGAAAACTGAAAGTATTTTGCGGGCAGAGCAATTAGTTAAATTAAGCCAGGAATTTCACTGGCAGGGAATGAGCTATAGGAGAGAGATGATATGGCATAGTGGCAGCTATTAAATGCATAAGCATTCCCCCATTTTTGGCACAAATTGAGCACATCAACCGCAAATGTGAAACCGAAAATGGCAACTTCTGCTGGATAAAACTATTCAAATAATATTTTACAACACTCAAACGCAAAATAAAAGCTAAAAATAAAGCCAAACTCATTTTTTTTTGTGTGTTTTCTCTTCGTTTTCTTCTTTTTTTACAGCATAAAATGACAGAGAACTGTAATAGATTTGATGATTTTACGACTCTAAGCCACTCAGTGGACCGATTGAGCAGCTTTTGTTGCTGTTGTTGTTGTTTCTGTCACCAGTGCGTGGGCTGAAGATCTCCGACACCCACATGACCAGACAACGAGGCGTAGCTGGCAAGGGGAGATATATACAGGCGGTAGGGTATATTGTTGTTTGAAAAAAATTGACAAATTTTATTAGTCATAAATTTCTGGGCAAACACCTAGACGAGCAGGGCAGCAGCGAGGAGGGGGAAAGCTGCGTCGGCAGTCTATGAAAATAAATTAGTCAGTGAAAATATTAAAAAACGAGAGAAAAAGAGAGAAAAGTTTGGCCCCGAATGAAGCAATGAGCAATGTCGAAGTCTGTGGAGGGCGCCTTAAAATATGCAACAAAATATTATTTAGTGCGCTCGTAAAACTTGGCCAGGGTGTTTGTCTGCAAATGGGCAAAGTTTGCGATGCTGCCTCTGTCTCCTCCTGCTCGTCCGCCAGTGTTGTTCTATTTTGTGGCAGGCAAATTAATTTTTTTTTCTCTCTCTCGCTTTTGTTGTTTCTGTTTTTCGAGTACTCTCTCTCTCTCTCTCGCTCTGGCACTGTGGTTTAATGTGCTAAGTTTGTCGGATTTGGGAACTGTCGACTACCGGTCTTATAGCTAAGTCCCCCCCCGGTACACCCACACAATCAGCAGCAGCTGCCCACAGCCCTCACTCTCTCGCTCTCTGTAGGGTATTTGAATAGGCAGGCAGGCAGGCCGGTAAAAAAATCAAAAGCAACAACAGCGGCTTAAAGAAATGAAAACCAGTTCGAGTGGCAGCAACTAACTGAGCCACAACCTACGTGCCTCCAAGACGGGTTTATGAATGGCTGGCTACTGCCATATGAATGGCTTACACACACAGCAGAGACGGCCAAGACGTGGGCCGAGAGAGAGAGGTATCGAGAGCGAGAGAGGGTTACAAACAGTGGAGCGAGTTGCGGCGCATATTAAACTGAATTTCAATTTGGCTGAGGGTATCTAGCTATAGCTAACTTATAGCCATAGCTACAGTTTTACTACTGGCTTAGTATGCTCCCAATACACACATATAGGCAGACCGGACAGGGGTCCCTCCTTCTCCCCCCTCTCTCTCTGCCCCACTCTATCCCTGACTCTCTGGCGAAGCACGCACCTGGCTTAGTTTAATGCGCTCTGCGAATTGGCGGATCGACGAATCGAGCGACGGCTGCACTTGTCGCTGGCCAAATGCCACAACACGAAGCTCGGTGCATGCCTCTGTATGTGGCAGCTGCATAATTATAATGTCTGCAACCGATCGGGCCCGTTGGCTGTGTATTATAGTATTTCTTTTTATTTTTCACTTTTCCGAATGTCTTGTCTGCCCGCCTGCCTGCCTGCCTGTCTGTCTCGCCAAAAAGGTCAAACTGCATATTTCTGCCGTTTTTTTTTATTTTTTTATTGACGTGCTGAACTTTATGAACGTGTGAGCGACAGTGTGCAACTGGGTTAGACTAGTCAGTGTAGTGCGATATTTGAGACAGAGCACATAAATTCAGTATAAAACCAGTTCATTATGAACCAAATATGCAGCATATTTCAAATGTTATTCAAAAGTTTTATATGAATGAAATCGAATACAAAATATACACAACATAAATCCCCAAAGAAAGAAACAAGTTTAATTTGTTACCAAGTGTAGGAAATCGTATTTTAAATCTACATAAAAATATACTATATACTGCGAAAATACCAAAAAAAAACGACATAAGAAGCTATCAGAGATCAAACGAAATAAATTCAAGGTAAATTTAGTTTGTTTTTTATCTCCTTCTCTCGTGGCATAAAATACTATAAAGTATTATTTATAAGCTTTATTTATAGATACGATATCAATATAGACCCGACTTTATACACAGAGTCAAATACGTACTAAAGAAAGGAAAATAATTCCCTTTTTTTACTCATTAAATTAAGCTGAAAGATAAAATAAAATAATATGCAAATATTATTTATATGTACTGTATGTAGTATGCAATTCCATCTGCCATTACTTATTTTTATTTCCTTGCTTTATTTTATTTTTAATTTTCATGTTTTTGTTTTTTATGTTTTTCTGCCCTCACGTCGTATCCATGAATGAGTTTGGCCCGGATGGTTGAAAAGTTTTGGTTTATTTTTTGGGTTTTTTATTTATTTTTGTTTTTTGAGTATTGTGTTTGGCTTTTTGCTTAATATTATTTATGTATGCAGATTTCAACTCTCCGACTGTGGGATTGTGTATTTTCAGCTCTTCGAGCGGGTTGCTCGTTTTTTTTTTTTTTTTCGAAAAACTTTAATGGCCGCCTGATTGCGGAGTGTTCGTATTACCTATGTGTTTATATACACATATATCCACATATATTTTCAAGGATGTGTTCATTAAGTCGAGGAATTTATGTGATTTAGTAGAGAGACCTGTCTGACTTGGCGTGCGAACAAATGCGGGCGATGTCATGTGGATGAAATGGTTTCATGGCGCAATAAAAAAGCGACCCAAAATCGAAATAAAAATAGAAATAAAATGGAGAGAAAAAAGAGACATACCATATAACATATAATAGAAATAAAAGCAGCATTCTATTTTGCACTTTACCTCGAAGAACTGAAAAGCCAGTCAAGCGCGTCGGATATCTAAAAATTCGTGTTATCTGAGACAGCAGTTTAGAAACTGCTCGAGCGGAACATCCCTCCTAACCCTCCCTACCTCCCTTCCTGCCTCGCTCTAGTCAAAAGTTAAAAGTTAGATAATCAAGCGACACCCGAGATACTATGTAGTCCCCTCCTCGGCCAGCGTCTCTGGCCACACTGGTCAGATTAATGGCTGCGAGCTGATTAGTTTGAGGCCAAAACCCAAGACCAAAGAAACGAACAAGGCAAAGAGCAAAGAGCCAAAACGTTGGAAGCCATAATTAAGCGTAGCCGTAGCCGCCGCTGACGCAGTCACTGTTTAGTCCGAATTTGTAAATTATAGAGAAGACCCCACCAGGTCGGGCATAATGCTCCATTTGCCCACGATACAAGCAAAAGGTTCATTTGTCAAAATTAACACGCAGCTCCAGAGCCAACTCTGTGGTGGATCTTGTCATTTGGCTTGTTACTCAAAAAAATATTCGAGTAATGAAAGCTACAGTCAAGCAGGCTGGACCGTAATACACCCTACAATCAATTTTGGAATATAAATCTCAATTTAAAACTCAATAGACTTGGATAACTCCTATATTTATTGTCTGATCGTTTTCAAATTTTGTAGTTAGATGCATTTGGCATACATCAATGAATATAGCGAAGCTGTCTGTCTAAGAATTTAATACTTTGCATAATAATCGAAAATAATAGTTTTGCGGAAGCACTGGACATGGCAACCCGCATTTTAAATAAGCATGAGCTGAGTTTAATGTACGAAAATCTTCCTGCCAAATTTGCTATCTCTAGCTTTATTAATAGCTGAGATCTGCGTGTTCAAACAGACATCATACCTCATTTCGAGCATATCTAGTTGTCGTAGGGTATATGAAATACAGCAATAATACTAATAGTTTTAGTCACGTTGCGTAGGAGCCGTCATCTACAGCTCATAAGACTGGGTAAAAAGATCTATTAATCTCTGTTGAAGTAGAGTTTTAGAATTCAGCACAGATGTTTGTTCCAGTTTCGCGAAAACACCTCCAGGTGCTGTGTGCAGAGATCTCTAAGGTGTGACTAAGTACAAGTTTGCGAAATATATTTCTCAAACATGCTCGAAAATTGTAGTAGCAATCTAACTGAGTATAATCTTAAGTTAATTACATTTATCTTAATGCTTTGATACGAGTGCTACTAAGGCAATTAATTGCTGATCTAGTTTCCATTATTATACTATAGCTGCTTAGATTATATAGTTTTTTTTTTTAACAGTTTTGCAATGATCGCCGTGACAGTTCACACTGTTTCCCACACCGATCGATCAATTGTTGTACATTTTCAATTTCGATCTGATATTGTATTGAGAGCATTACATTATTATGATCGTTGTTAACATTCTTGTAGTACCAGTTTTCTCAGAGCATTGCAGAGTGGGGGAAAAACCAACCACGTTAGTCAATTTTCACATTGTCGCGTCTTGTTATTAATTCAATTTTTTTCTTTTTCATTTTTTTTTTTCATCTTTTATTACCACTTATGTGTTTTTTTTTTTTTTGGGTTACCGTACACTTTTGTGGGTTTTCGGACACGTCCCTGGCAGTTTAATTGAGCCAGCTATGAGGTTATGGGGTAGAGGGGCAGGAAAAGGCACTGACAACTGCTGTTGCTGTTGGCCAAAACCGGCTTGGGCGCGTCACACACACAGACACGCACACACAGAGTGCACTCATAGCCATCCATCATTATGAAACACTGTGTGTGTGTGTGTGTGTGTGTGTGTCTGTGTGTTTATACGAGTTTCAGCTGAAGTCTCGTTGCGCTGCACCTGCTCGCATTTTGTTGGCCTGGGAAGTTGCCGTCTCCGTCTTGTGCCTCCTTCATTGATAGTTTCGTGCACTCGGATCTCAGCTTTCGCATGCGCAAACTTGTCCAACAACATGTGTCCACACAGGCCAACTATGGTTCCATCTCTCAGGGATCTCTCAGCTTTGCTGGAACCGGCCCAGCTGGCTGGGCTGCAGCTTCTGTTTTTGCTGTGATTCTGCGTAGAAAGTTGAAGCAGAGAGAGAGAGAGGAAGATAGAAGGGGGGGATACAGGGGTCTGATCCCCTCTCAGAGTTGGTTCGGGTTTTTTTTTTCGTTGTTTTTCTTCTCTTGTGCGAGCAGCGTAAGTTAATATGACTTGTAGCACGATGATTGCTTCCTGTGCCCGAACGACTTCGACGACGACGACGACGTCGCTTAGGAGCGGAGGCGCTGACAGCGCTGACGACGCTTCATCAGCTTTTGTTGGCCAACTTTTGTGAGCTGCCAGTGTTGCTTTTTTTATGAATGAATGAAAAATCGCTGCCAGTGCTGCCACAGCGCTGCCATGGCTGCTGCTGCTGCTGGCGGAAGTAATAAATTAATTGAGTAAATATCGATTCGCAGGGCTGCCTTGTTAATTGGCAGCACTTGCACAGCAAACACACACACACACATCCCCTCACACACTCCGCCTCTCTCACACTTTTAGCTTTTTTTTCTGCTATTTTGCATAGTCAAATTGGCTGGCACTCGTATTTCCAGTCAAATCATGTTAGCAACTCCTCGCGTGAAATGAATTCACTCGACAGCCAAAGGAGCTCGTCAAAGTTGCCTCCCTGTCCCTTCCTCTCCCCTCCCCCTTTTCCGCATCCCTTCTTCCACTCCCTATCGAGCAGATTAATGACCATTGATAGCGCATATTCAACTGCGCACTGAGCGTATTAATGCAGCTTGATAATTTATTGAAAGCGCTTCTAATGAATTTTTATGTTTGCCTTAAAGTAAACAGCAGAGAGAGAGAGAGAGGGAAGTAGTGAAACTGGGGAGCGCGTCACTCGTTACTCTGTCGGGTACTTCGGGGTGCTTCTAAAGCGCTACTAAGTGCCTTTTAACGGCTGCTTCCGCTGATGTTGTTGCTGCTGCTGCTGCCGCTGCTGCTGCTGCGTTCTGGCAACGTTTGACTTGTAATTTGGTACGTAAAGCGCTTTTTATGGCAGCTTTTTTTTATAGCAGCATATGCCAACAAGCTGCCTCATGGTGCGTACTAAACTTAATTAATTGGCCAACGGCGTTGTTTTAGCAATTACAGCTAGTTCTTTGGCTTCTTCTCTTCTTATTTTCTACTTTCGTCCCGCTTATCTACGCTTTGATTTAGAAGAGTCGATGATAAAGTGTGAAAAATGGAGAGCACTTTGGGTATGAGTATGAGCAGGGGTATTCGTAGAGGTATTCATAAGAATATTTATTTAAATTGATTCAAATTTACAGATATCTTTGAGTTATTTCAATTATGTGAGTATATGGAGTTGCTATAATGTACTGAAGTTGCTATAAATGCTATAAATATTGTATAGAGCTATATATCTTTAATCTTAAAATCTCAAATAGACTCATTTCAGTTTTTATAATGCTCACCTTAAGCCACGATTTGAGCTTTAATTACTGTTACGCCTGCAGTTGCAGTTGCTATAAAAAGGCTAATACTGGTTGCCATAAAGACAGTCAAAAAACAGGAAAACTTCACACGTAACATATGTGAGTTTTACATGTGTGTGTGCGGTTTTAACCCAATATTTTACAAACGTTTTATTTAGCGGTTTTTTTGCGTTGTTTTGGCTTTCTCGAGAGTTGCTGCTGCTGTTGCTGGAGAGGCTGCCTTATCGCAGCGATCGAAGCGTCATGCATAATTGCATATATCAGATGCAAACACCTAACTGTATGTAGTGTGCGTGTCTGTGTGAGTGTGTGGCACATACATGCACACAGGCGCGTTAAAGCTCGTCATAAACAGCAACAATCAAAAGGCAACGGCAGCAGCAGCAACTGCAACTGTTGCAACTTGTTTGCGCTGTTGTTGTTGTTGCTGTTGCTGTTGCTGCTGCTGCTGCTGCTGTTGACGCCACCTAACTGTCAACTTTCTTTTTTCGCCGCGGCGCACATAATTACAGCTAGCCATGTGTGTGTATGCGAGTGTGTGTGCGAGTGTGTGTGTATTAAGTTTTACTTGCATGCAATTAGCATAAAAAAATATCAACTCAGCTTGC
Source organism: Zaprionus tsacasi (assembly GCA_018904105.1). Classification (NCBI taxonomy): domain Eukaryota; kingdom Metazoa; phylum Arthropoda; class Insecta; order Diptera; family Drosophilidae; genus Zaprionus; species Zaprionus tsacasi. Next base: position 14,644,019 of record JAEIFR010000295.1, read on the forward strand.
ATTTATATAACGCTACAAATTATGCATCATTGAAGCTGCCACAGCAGCAGCAACAGCAGCAGCAACAGCAGCAGCAGCGCCAAATTGCAATGACGTTGAATAATGACCGAAAATGCAATGGCAACAGCCTGTATCTGCCTATGCCTCTGTCTCTGCCTTCCCCACTGTGCCTCCCCCTCATTACAGCAAGTTGCAAAAGGCAGTGGCAGCCACGTTGCCACCGCAGTTGCACCGCAGCAACTTCAGCCTCAGCTGACGACACAACGACAGCAGGCGACGATGATGAAGCTGAAGCGCAAGTCAAGCGCTGATGGAGGCCGCCTCTGAGAGTGAGTAGGAGGCACCGTTGTCGTCGTTGTCGTCGTTGTCGTAGGTGCCGTGCCTGTGACACCTTACGCACGCCCACTCCCAGCTACCACTCCAGACGCAGCTGCATTGGCAGCAAATCTGCAATTCCAAAACACACACACACACACACACACAGTGCCAAGACAGATACAGACAGCAACATTGAGCTTGAACAGGAAATATCGTGGCTAGAGAAGTGACATATAATATCATATAAAAATATGAAAGCTTAACAAATTAATTAATATTTTTTTTCTTGAATGTTTTTACTATTTGCTTTAATTAAAATCAAATTTATTAAGTTTAGATTTACAAACTTTCAAGCTAAATAGATCGTTAAAAAGGCCGTTTTTTCTAAGGAAAGCTGCAATTTTTCATATCTACTTCAGTTTTGGATTCTTCAAATTGCTTAACTTAGATAAGATGTTTAATAAAATATAATTAAGTTTATTACATACATGTTTAATATTTTAAAACGTGTATTTAACTCTAATTTATGCAAATCGTTTTAAATTTAAATCGTTCCAAAAATATTGCATCTTTTCATGCGCCGTATTCATTGAAATGATTGGGCAATTTCATTAACATTATTTTGCATATTTTATTATCTTCCGGTCATAATTTTCCCAACGCATTTTCATTACCCCGACCCCAACTCACACTCACTGCACTGACCTCAATACGCAGGCAAAACAAACCAAAATCACACGAAGGTCTTTATATAGTAAATCTGTCGTTTATAATAACAATAAACATTTTGTGCGGATTACCAAATCGGAAATAATGTGAATGTCATGTTGATCTTTTGTTTTGTCGCATTGGCGACTCCCACGAAAAGCGTGTGAACAGAGAGAGAAAGAGAGGGATAGAGAGAGGGTCGCTAAAATAACAATATCGATAACAAACACGAACGTGCTCATCTCTAATTTACATGCATTCAAAATAGGCGCGCTTGAAAGAGGCTGTGGTGGGGGGAAAGGGAGTGTGTTTGCTTGCAGATTGGAAACTCGACAGCACGCATGAATAGAGGCATAGAGCGGGACAGACAGACAGAGAGAGAGAGAGAGAGAGAGAGAGAGACAGAAGGGAGACGGCGAGACAGCTCGGCGCTTTGAAAGCGCATTCGACGAGCTGCGCGCTCGGGTTTTCACTCACTTGACGCGCAAAGTGCTGCAAAATAAGCGCAGCCTACACACACAGACTCATAAAGCAGTGCTGCCACACACACATGTAAAAGTGTGTACACACTTTGGTTTTTTTTATGTATAAAAAGACAAACAAAATGAAAGCGCAGAGCGGCGCAGTTAAAAAACAACAGGCAGAGGGCAGGGATGGGGGCTGAAAGACGGCGCAAAAAGTTATATAAAAAACAACTGGCAAAAAATTGGTTCAATTTAGCACAAAGACAACACGGCTCACACACACACATGCAGGCAGCCACACACACACACACACACACACACACACAGGCAGAGCAGCTACAACATTGGCAGCATCGGTTCATCAGGAGGGGCCTTGGCTTGGGCCTATTTGCAGCTCCGGTTCAACTTGGATTTTCTTTCTCTCATTTGCAGACAAACACACAGATACATATGTATATATTTATATAGAGGTATATATAGGTATATAAGCATGTATATATATCTAGATCTCTCTGTATACTTCTTCTTGCAGTCGAAACGAGCGACGACAACTCGTTAGCACAAATTTGCTATGTGAAGTATTTAATGGTGTGTAGAGGGAGGGCTGGGATTGTGGGCGTGGCATGACTGCTGTTCGACAGCAGAGAGCTGGTCGAGGGGGGGGGGGGTTACTTCTCAGCGCTGTCAACGCCTTTTAAATGGGCAGCTACGAGGAAAAAGCTTTTTCACAATGGAAGTACGCAAAAACCAAAGCGAAATACGCCGCCAAAAACAGGAAAAGTCACTCCATTTTGCCTCATTTGTTGCTGTTGTTTCTCTTCTTCTTGTTGATATTTTGGCAAATTTTCATAAACTGTTATTTATTTTTATTGCACAAAAAGAAGCCAAAAGACGACGGCGACGCTGCAAAGTTGCGAGCAATTTTCTGCTGCTGCTGTTGTTGTTATTGTTGCTCTTGTTGTTTCCTTCTGTGTTAATTTTTTCTTCTTTTTTTCTCTCTGTTTCACATTGTCGTCTGTGGCGGAAGTGAATTTGCAAAAAAACACGGCAACAACACTGGCAACGTAAGCACGAAAAAAGGAAAATGCTGTGCGCTTTTGACCAGCCCCATCAGCCAAAGGCGGCACAAACAGAAAATGTTTGCAAAACACACAGAAACAACACGAGCAGCAGCAGCAGCAACGGCAGCAGCAGCAGCAGCAGCAACAGCAACAACAGCAGCAGCAACATATATAAATTTATATTGTACAAAAAGAGTGTCAGACTGAGCGACTCGTTGAGTACAGGCAAATATGCACAAGGCAACAGCAACAACAACAGCAGCAGCAATGACTACGACTACGACTCCAGAACAACAACAACAACAACAACATCAGCAACTTGGAAGCGCATTTTTATTTACATAAAAACAAATGACCAGCATTTTGTGCGGTTCTCCTGCGTCGGTTGTAGTCAAAGTCAAAGTCTGGGAGTGAGTCTCTCCAATGGATAAAAAGGTAAGACAGGGGTTGTAATTATCCAGCAAGAGAGAAGAGAGGAGGAGATAGAGCAGGGTAGAGCAGGGAGAGAGAGAGTGTAGAGGAGAACAGAGTAGACCACTCGAGATGGGGGCAGCAGCAGATGGAACCCCCTGTTCATAACAAAGTTGCACACGCTGGTAGGTCTATTAGTTTGTATAGCCCGAGTACCGAGCGCTTCCTGCTCGATTCCTTCATGGGGAATGTGCTGGGAAAGTTGCAGTACACTGACTAAGCAAATATTACATATTCAGCAATTCCAAAAGGGGATGGGAACATCGCAGGCCATGTAACCAGATAGTTGTTTAAAGAAACAACTGCAGAAAGTATAACTTTAAGTAAGCCCAAGCATATGTAGCTATAACTTATGTGTTTTTAAATAGTATTATCATAAATTTGAATTTTAAATTCCTAAATAACAATCGCCAGAAAATTGACAAATATCATTTGTAGTGCAGTAATTATTTATACACAACAGAAATGAACCTGCTTGCTGCTAAAACTAGGCTTGTAATTCAATTTTACACAATTTATAGGGGTATTAGAAGGCGTGACTGGACTTCAAAATAAATTTGATCACAAAATTTCCTATCTCTAGCTCTTAAAGTCTCTGAGATCTAAGCGTTCATACAGACAGAATACAACAGTAAAAAATTAAAAAATGCAGAAACTGTTGCTATCATACCATATCAGATTTTCAATCAGCAAACTTGTCAAATTAACTGTAAATTATATACCATATATTAATTTACTTTTAGCACTAGATACTTTAATCTCAAGTTTTTCCATCTATATCGGAATGCACAACCCTTCCTAAAGCTCTCTTGGGCTAAGCATCTCTTCGAGCTGCATAAAAGCTGAATATTATACAAAACTTTTTGGGCCGGCTCCAAGTGGAGCACAGTGCTTCATTTGCTGACGAAATTGCGGTCAGTTCAGGCCACTTCCTCTCTCTATCCCCCTCTCTCTCTGTGTCTCTTTCTCTGCTATGTACTATGTGGGATGGCCAACTAGTACTTAAGTCGAATCTCTTCACAGCGCAACCGGCTTAGCATAATTCGTAGCACTTTTTAATCAGAGCAAGTGGACGAGTACTCAACGTATTCACACACACACTCACACACATACACACTGTCCAGTGATTAGCTAGAGTGAATAGAGGTAGGGGCAGGTTCAATGCACTGTCGAGTGTCGTGTGTCGAGAGCCTCCCTCACATCTAGTACAACTTTTTAGACAAACGCGTCAAAAGTTGTAGACGCACAGACGTTTTAGCCATGGCTTAAAGCCAAATCGCCAGCTAAGTCCGGCAATGAGCCGCACCTGGCCTGATATGTTAGCCGAGGTTTTAGCTCTAATTCAATTTGCCTAGCTAAATCGTTGGGATTATACTACAGTTGGTAGACTCGCATAAACCTACATATATTCAGCTCAAAGAGCTCTGCTCTGCTCTGCTCCTCTTGGCCATTTCACATCAACGTTTATGTAGGCAAAAGAGATTTGTAAATTTTATACGCCTCTCTCTCTCTCTCTCTCTCTCTCTCTCTCTTCCCTTAACCACATCCTCAATTTTTCTAGTTGTGCTAAAAAGAAAAATGTAAAAAAAAAAGAACGCAATCATAATTTGTGTGCCGCCTTTTGTAGGTTGCTACACATGTTGAAAATTTGACTGCCTCTAAGCGGGTTGCCCCATTGCGGTGTCCCGCTCCCTCTCTCTCTCCCTCTCGCTCTTTCTCTCCTGCTCCGAGGCAGGTGTATTTCTTTTTAACAGCCACCAGTTTTTCTCTACTTTTATTTTTGGTTTTTCTGCCAGTTTGCCAGCTTGTTTGCCCTGGCAGAGAGCGCTCGCTCGCGCGGTTGGCATTAATTTTGAACGTGTGCAAATGGAGTCGGAACCTGCGGAACCACATGCAGCCACGACATGGCACGGCAGCTGCTCCATAGTACGAGTTGTACGAGCTCATCATCTGCCCCTGTGTTCATGTCCATGTGTCCCTGGGCGTGTGCCAAACGCGCCGCAAGACAGACAAGCCACAACGCAGTCACTGAAACTGAAGCAGGAGCAGGAATTGCAGCAGGAGCCTGCTCCGGCTGCTGCCTGCTGCCTGCTCAACCTGAGCCGCTTCAGCTGGAAATCGATGCCAACTGGCACACACTAAAAAAGGGCAGGGACAGCACTGCAATTTTCAGCAATTTTATAAGTATACAAATTAGTCTGGAGCAATCGTTTATGATAATTGTTTAATAAATGAACAAATTATGCTGCAGTTTTTTTAAATTAAAATATTTTAGGTAATTTTGGAAATTAGCCTTAAAGATGTTTTGGCAGCTGGGAAGACTGAAAACAATTTATACATATTCGTGTTTTATGTTTTTGCATACACAGATATTTTACTTATTTAATTTATATTATTTATTTTATTATTCCATTTACTATTTTCTATATCAGTTTTTTCTTTATTAATTTTTTACTAATTATTTCAGCTATAATAAATTTATATATTTTTTACACGCAATTATTTTCCATGCAGTAATTTGTATGATCTCAGCCTAATAAAACTCCCTCTAAGCTCTGATTAAATTTCTTCATACTCTTTCCCTATTTACAGTCTAAAATAATCGGCTAAGCTGCAGAAGAAAATAAAAGTAAATAATCTTACACAACAAAAACAAAAGCCAAGTCACAGACAAAACTCTAAGTACTTTGTGCTGGCTTTTCTGTACATAATACCGACTAAATCTTCCACTGTGCCGGCTTTAACACTCTGTTCCAGATATTAAATTCTCGCTTTATGAGTGTAAATCATAAATTCAAATAAACGCTTCTTCTTCTGCTCGCATTAACGGAATGTTAATTAAACATTTTCAATGGCCACTAATAAATTCGTCATGTGGTGTAAAATGATTAAATGTCGATGCAGCAACAGCAGTATGTGAATTTATGATTATAATACGGATTTTCATGACAGTGTCCCCCCTGCCAGAGTTTCCCTTGATCAATTCATTAACAGCAGCAGCATAAATAAATCAAAAACAGAACTTTGTAAATGCAATAGACAAATTAAGGGTTTGCCTAGAGAGAGAGAGACTGGAGAGCTGCATAAAGTTGTTAAACATTTTCAGATTTTGTATGCAAATAGTTTCAATTAGCAGGCAACTTGCAGGCAGGCAATAAAAATGCAAAAATTTTAAATAATTAAAAGCAGAGGCAGTGGCAGTGGCAGAGTTGTAGCAGCAGCAGCAGCAGCCAGAGTTGCTGCAACTTGCTATGGCTAAAATTAAATTATGTGTGTGCCACAAAGTTCGCCTCGAATTATGTCGCATAAATCAAATAAACACTGGGAAAAAAAACGAAGCGAAGCGAAGCAACAACTCTTGAGGCTGGCTGAAAATGTTGAGGCGAAAAATTACTGGGAAAAAATTTATACGAAAAACTTTTGCATTTAAAGCGAGACAAGGGGGGGTAGGGAGAGGTGGGGTAACACTGGTGTGTGGCAACACTTGGCGAGTAGAAGAAAACGAGGCAAAAAGCAACACGGCAATTTTTGTAGTAACCGCAGTCGACAGTGGGCAAAAACAAGTGTTTAAATGTCAACAGCAGCAACGGAGGAGGAGAAAAACCAGAGGCAGCAGCAGCAGCAGCAGCTACGTTCCAGACAGCAGCAGTATCTGTGAGTATGCGAATGCATCTGTGTGAGTGTGCGAATGTATCTGCAGCTTCTGCAGCATCGTCTGGCACATCATATGGCGCGATAAGCGCGGCGCATCTTCTATTTTATAAATGTATATATGTGTATATTATACGTGTGTGCAGCCAGTCAAATGTCATGAACTTTTTTTGGTCAGTGTCTGCCTGAGTGCCTCAGCTGTATCTATGAGATACTTTCGGGCTTAATAACTTACCCCAAAGCAATGCAAATGTCAAAGTTATCCAAAACTGCATCTTGCCGCCGTATTTGATGTTGCCACTGCAGTTGTAGTTGTTGTTGTTGCTGTATTTGTTGTTGTTGTTGTTGTTGTTGTAACTGTATCTTGCGTTGGTTAAATACCTCAGCTCGCTAGCTGACTGACTTGTTCACAGTTGCAGATACTTTTGTATCTTTTTTGTGTTTAATTGCAAGCCACTGCCGCACTTAGGCTTGGCCAGGCAATGGAGACATGCATTTTGTTAAAGATTGCGTAGACATACACACACACACACACACAGAGGGACACTACACACACACACAATTACACAGTATTTATATCTTGTGGTCAATTTCAATTGTTGACTGATTTTTCATTTATTTCTTTTTTTCTTATCTCTTTTCGTTATTTAGGCGGCTTTTGACTCGACTCGACTCGACTCGCTGCTTGAGTTACTTATACGTAGCAGACGCGACGCAGTACGTGCACAACGCGCAGACGGTTGAAGACTAAACGCAGCTGCAGATACAGATACAGCTCCAAGTGGGAAGCGCAGCTCAGAGACGGATTGCGACCAACTCGAACTCGAACACGCACTCGAACTCCCACTCGAACTCGAACCTTGAGCTGAAGCTAAAGATACCGCATCGAACCACATCGAACCGCAGCGAACTCAAAACTCGCACCTGCAGCGTAGCTCGAACCTGCAACTTATACCACACGCTGGGGTTTGCGACATGGCTGAGTTTTGCATTTTTGAAAATTATAAGTTCACTTGCTTTTACTTATATAGTTTTTAATTTTGCTTTACTTTTTAATTCAATCTTCATGCAATCTATTATGTGTTCTCTCTCTTTCTCTCTCTCTCTTGGCATATCTAAAAGCGATTTGGATGCTGCCAGTCTTATCTTTTAGTACACGCACTTCGTCAGAGACACGACTCTCTTCTGCAGCAGTCCAGGCGCCTGCGCCCTGCAGTGGTGTGTGACTCTGCTAATGGTATAAGCGTAGTTTGCAGACGCACTCTTATACTCGACTCTGCTACGCAGGCAATAGCAATAGCTGAATGCGTTTTCGAACTCCAGTAGTAGAGAGAGAAAGATTTGCAGTTTGCGAAAATGAGCGACTTATACTTGCTCTTATATATCCAAGTATTATATGCGCATTTAGAAGAGCGTAAGGCAGAGAGAGGAAGAGAGCGAGAGAGTGAGAGAGAGCGGCAGCAACATGTCTGGAAGTGCCAGGATTTTTTGGTTATGAAAGTAAAAGTAAAAGCAAACGTAAACGTAAAAGCGTATCTATCTCTATCGTATTCCGCCTTTCTCGCTCTCTCTCGCTCTCTCGCATCCAGGCAACGTAAGTGACGAAAACATGAGGCAAAACTTCATAGAAAATGCAGCAGCAACAACAACAAGAAGAAAGAAAGATGAGCAAAAGATTCTGAAAAGTTTTCGACATAGAAGTGAAAGTGGCAACCGTTGAAGTCAATTTGCTTGCTTAGTGCATTGGGTAAATAATAATAATATATTGATAGATAGATTAGTAAGTCCAAGTATGGCAGAAACTTAAAGTGGAAGCTGTAGTCCCAACGAGATAGATGACTTTACAGTTTTTCTATTCTACTGTCATTTCTGCAACAGGCGGAAGAAAACCTTAGTTAACCCATAAGCCATATACCTTCCTATAATATTTGGGATAATACGTATAAATACTGCAGTAACTTCAACACAAAATGCAACCACGACTGCAAAATGTTCCTAAATTCCCTTAAACTCTTGTCTCTTAACTTACCCATCATATCAACTATAATAACTGACCTGCCTCTATAGACATTGCCTTATCGGCGTCAGATCAGTAGAGACCAAATAGAAAACCTACAGAACTCATTCGGGGGTTGGAGGCATTCACAATGAGTTCCTTAATCTAATATCTTAAAATTGGGGTGAGTTCGTGTGAATTAATGTTTGAAGAACTCACTTAACCCACTCCAAACAGTAAACAAAACAATTTTTTTATATGAAATACTATTTTTCAATTAATTTAATAAAATTAAATTTAACCAATTTGAAATCTACTTTGACTTTTACCAATCCCCCAATACCCTCACGTTACCAACATAAAAAACGCAGCTAAAAACTGAAGCTAAAAAGCCGCAGAAAAAAACGTAGGAATTAAAAAATTTAACTGCAGCTTTGTGTGTGAGTATGTGTGTATAAAAATAGTGCAAATACACACACATATATATATACATACACAGATAGAGTAACTCACTCACACTCAGTGGGCCGCATCTGCGTCAGACATTTTGGGCGCATCATCATCCACGTGGTTGATTTTCGATGTGAAATGGATGAACAAGGTGTGGGCCCGACAGATAGTTCCCCTCATATATGCATACCCACGCAGGCACACACACACACACACACACATTGGAACAATGTGCACACATCTATACCTATATAAGCTAGTTGGCAACACTGGCTAGTCCACAGCAGGCTTTATTAATGGCTCATAATGACTTAAGTGAAATTACTGAAGCATAGCGACCCATTGCCAGTCTCTGCTCCCTCTCCCTCCCTCTCTTTCTCTCTCTGTCTCTCTCGAGTTACGTCTTCGTCTTTACTCCGCTCTGTGGTGTTTCCCTTTTACCTTCTTGCTGTGGCTGTGGCAACTGAGGCCTGGCTGCAGCCATAAACAGCGAGAATTCCCACGCGGCATTTAATATTCTCTTGGCCAAGTAAATTTTCACTGTTCACATGTTGCTGGCGTTCCTTAACAATGCCTATGGCATCTATAAGATGGGCAGCGGGTATATTGTTTGCATAAATTATCTAGTTATTGTTTCACACTTAAGAAACCAGTTATAAGTTGAGAAATTAATAGAAAAAAATATTAATTACTGCATTCAAAGCATTTGTCTGTCAGTTTTGCTCTATTTATGTTATTTAATTTAATTTAAAGTTTTGTAATTATTTACTTATATGTATATTCATAACATAAGCTTGTAAATGCAGGAAACAAATATATTAGCTTACCATGCTGTGTACATTAAACAATAGTTGTTTCATGGAACTTCTGCATCAGTGTGATTAGAGTTAAACAATTTATTTTAATTTCTAGATTATAACTATGTTATTTTTATAACTCGCAAAAACGAACAATGTTTAACTTAATCCTCTACAACTAGTGTTGCTTGCTTTAAAATAAAATAAATATGCAGTCCATAAATTAAATAAATGTGTTAACTAATATAATAATATAATTTATGAATTTTTGAAATATAAATTAATATAAAATATAGTATTTATTTGCGTTTTCTTAAGTAACCATAAAATAACTCAATTAATTTAAGTCAAGCCACCCTTAGGGTCACACTGTCTACCTACATAGGGCATTTGCAAGTCGTATATATACTGCAGCTGGAGGCAACTACTCTCACTTGTTGTTCTACATACACGTATATGTAGTTTGTTGTTGCTGCCGTGCCAGCAAGTAGTTAAGGTCAGTTCATATATTATGCTTTGCCTGGCAAAAGGTGCCATAAGTCTATGAGGGTGTGTATGGGAGTGTGTGTATTGCTATGCTAAGAGAGCGTGTAGTTTTTGCCCGGCAGCTCTTATTTATTTTGCCTGTCTGCCCCAACTAGACTCGTAGGGGGAGCCGGAGAGGCAGCAAGATGGCGTCAGAGGCGGAGTCAAGCAACTGTTGCCTACTTTTGTGCGTCTCTGATGTCTGCCTGCTCTTGCAGCTCTGCCAGCTGCCTGCTCTGCCTGCTAATTAAGCGAAATTTTGCGTAATAAGCTCGTCTGTAATTTGCGCTATCTTTTGCGCTCTTTTGTCTTTTCGCTCTGCTCTGCTTCTTCTACTTGTTTTCGTAGTAGTAGTTTTTCTTGTTGTTTTTTCTGGCCTTCTCTGTCCCGCCCTTCTGGCCTTTGTGTGTGTTGACTTTGTTAACTGTCATCAAGGTGTTCATTGGCTTTGTTATTACGCCTCAATGAATTTTCGGGTGTGTCTGTCTCTGGGATCCGCACAAATTGTGCGCCATTCAAGTGATATATGCGTGTAATTTTTCATATATACGCAGGTTACTCATACGCCCCATAGACCGTACTTTCTCGCACTCTAGAATAGTTGCCTGCTAAGAGTTAAGAGCGCGTCTGTAAATCATTTTGCGACAGTGTAGACAGAGGCAGAGACAAGAAAAAAAAACATGAGTGCAAAGCTCAGTGAAGCAGCTAAATTTATAGACTTTAATTTGCACTTATCGATAGGGCAGTCTATCGATAATTTAATTTTTGAATTCTCTTTATAAACCAACCCATTCCTGCCCCTTAATTAATTAATGCACTGCATAAATGTGTCGCATGTATATGTGGATTTCCTCATCATTTTCACATGCCGCCAGATCATCAATCAAAGGTCAGAAGCGCCTGCTCTGCTCCGCCTCCCCCTCCCCCCTTGCCTGTTTACAAGTATAGGGTAGGAGAGATGGGGCTTGTTGTGACTGATAAGCCGCATTATTAACGCAACGTCAAGCTCGGCACACGCATAATTTCATCAAAAAAAGCGACAAAAATAAAGAGAAACTGAGGCTGAGGCAGCTGCAAGGCGACAGCGACATTATTTTTGCACCTGCTGCGGGTGTATCTATTTTTTTTTCTTTTTTCCCCCAATAGATAAGAGACAGCAGCAGCTCCAGTAATAACAACATTATTTACACAGACACGCAGCAGCACATGGCGTGAGGCATTTTAAACACATGTAAACAAAACCGTTGAATTAAACCCAAAATTAGCATCGATTAAAGTCAAGAAGCGAGCGACAACCCTCCCCCCTCCTTTTGGCTACCTTATCAGTTATAAAGTCAACACACACACACATACAGCAAACGCTGCTTTAAACAAATTTTAACATAATTTAAACATGTGTTGGCAGCGGCGCGCACACGCTGCGTATGCTTAATCCCTTTTAATCCGTTTTTAGGCGCACGCAACGTGTGTGCGCGCGCTCTCCTCAACATAACCTCAACACAACAAGAGCGCGGACTAACCTAACCTAATCTAACCTGCACAACAACAACACGAGCAGCAGCAACACTGAAACAACAACAAACGCGTTGGTGCAGTCTGTGATAAGGGCGACGATGCTGCGTCCTTGGCGAGTCCATTGAGGGTGCCAGCATAAATAAATAATGGCGTGTATAAGTAACTGCTGTCTCTGGCAGTGTGTGTGTGTGTGTGTAGGTGTGTGTGTGCGCTGAGGTGTTTGCAAAACTGCGAAAATATTAGTGCGCTCGCGGCTCAGCTCAGTTGTTGTTGTTGTTGTTGTTGTTGTTCTTGTGTTGCTGCTGTGCTTGTTATTATAGAGCTGCAGGGTTGCCGCATATGCCTCGTGTAGGGTTGCCAGCACCTTAGCCAAAAGCAAGCCTACTTATCATATGCAAATGTTTTTCGAAGAAAAAAAAAACATTCCCCTTGGCCAACAAAATTTCAAGCAAAACCGACGACTTCAAGTATCTTTGCACACTATAAATAGTCGTGCTGCTCCCCTCCCTCCCTTGCACTACCCTGCCCCTGCTTGAAGAAGTTGCCAGACTGTTTGTCTGACATGTCATAAATTCATTAGTGTGTGTGTGTGTGTGTGTGTGTTTACGATGCTTCAGCGTAATGGAGACGATTCCCTCTAAGACTAATTCCCGCCAAAGTAATTTCCGCTGTGCTTTAATATGCTACATAAAGGCAGATAGTATATATATATATTTATATATATATATGGTATACTTGCAATACTGGCCAGAAATAGAGATAGCATTGCAACTTCCAATTACAACAGTTATCGAAGGTAAACTATACAACGAACAGACTGTCAGACTGATAGACAGACAGACTTGCAGCGAGACAATCCGCCAGAGATGTATCAAATAACAATTTTACTTGGTTGTTGGCAGGGTGATATAGGATACATTACTCTGAGATTTACTTACTTAAAGAAACAAAGCAAACTAAGTTTCAGATATATTTTAAACATGTGAATACTTTAGCTTGAAAATTAAGCTTGCAAAAGGATATTTAACGATTTAAGTAGGCAACAGAGGGCTCGGCTAAATAAAAACCATAACTAAATCACCATAAAAAAATATACAAATATTGTCACTAAGTTCAGTAGCTCTAGCTCTTATAGTCTCTGAGATCTAGACGTTCATACAGACAGCTAGACTGTACACAGACGCATAAGCATCACAGTAGATCCTTTGCTGAGTATCTCGCAGTCGAGTGACTTTGCTGAACTCCTCAGCTTTGGCTTGATTTTGTGCATTCGCAATTAGTTTGACAAGTTCATTAATTTATTTCATTTCGTGTTTATTGACAACGTTGGCTAATTGCCTTAATTCGTAGGAATTTCTCTTGAAAATCATTTGGAGCAAAAACGAAGAAGAAACTGCAGAAAATATGTGTTTGTAAAACTAAAGCAAGATTTAAGATTCTAGAGGTTGTAGTTGAGAAAAGCATCTTACATACAGAAAATAGATTTAAACACATTATACACCTTGTTTAATTTCTATGTTTACTACCCTATATTAACTACTTTTTATATAAATAACCATGATATCATGTGCTTAACATGTTAGCAAGCACTTTCGATTGGTTTATCTAGTGTTTTTGCTTTATTTTCACACTTCTTGCACAAATTCTTATTAATGTCATTGGCTTTTCGAGTTGTTTGTAGCACTTGCTGCGTCTTCTTCTTCTCCTGCTCCTTTTGCCTGTGCCTCTTCTTCTTATTCGTATCTGCATAAACATGTGCAGTAAGCCGAGGCATTCATTTATCTGCTGATAGCCCATTTCACGTCTGTTTTCAAGCTGTTTTCACTCACTCTGCTTGCCAGGCTTCATTTCTTGTTTTTCCTTTTGGTTCTCTGTCTCTGGCTCAGTTGGTTGGTTGTGGGGAAGCCTTGGCCTGCTTTTCAACATGTCCATCGTCAATAGGGCACAGACATCTGAGCCATTTTTCAGCTGCCCCCTTGCCCCTCGCCAGCTTCTTCTGCTGCCTTGGCTTAGCTCGCTTTCTTTTTGTATAGTTCGGCTTGACGCGTTGCTTTCTTAGTTTCAGCTTCGTTTTGCATGGCAAATGTAATTTATACAAAATTAATTTACGTCATAAAAAGACTTTTACTTAAGGGGGAGGGCAGAGGCGGCGCAGAGGCGTTGTAAGGGGCAGCTTACTCAACCTCTCTCTTTCACTCTCTCAGTCTCTGATTGCGATTACTGTGCGACTGTTGATGTCATAAATGTTGCATGGAGCAGGCATAAGGCATATACACTCCCACAAACACACACACACACACCCCTCTGCTCACACTCCCCTCCACAACCCTTGGCTGGCAAGCAACAAATATGCATCGAAATAAAATAAAATATAAGCCCAAAAGTAGTAAAAACCTAAAGCCCAGACCAAAAAGGCCCAAAAGCTGTGCACAATTTATGCATGAACACGCCCCCTGCCCCTCGCATGCCTTACCCCTTTAAGCTTGGCCAACATTGCGCTGCACTTGTGCAAGCAGACAGGGGCTGGGTGAGGGGGGTGAGGAGGGACATGGCTCGCTTGTTGCCCCATTGTAAATGCAGCTTAGAATTTGTTGCAAATAAAGTGAAATGGCAAACGGGGCTGCCTGCTACGAAATTCCACACACACACACACACACACGCGAGGAGAAGAAAGCAGGAAGAGAAGAACGGAGTGTGGAAAAGTGTGAGAAAAGCCAGCAAGGCAGGGCAAGAGAACAACAGCAACAACAACTGCGAGAGAGCAGAAAAAATTGGCAATTTAACATTTGACGTTTTCTACGAGACTTGTTCAAACAATATACTTGGGAATTTGTTTTAATGCTCCGGCAAGCCGAGCAGATCCAAGAGGAGTTCCTGGGGGTTGGGGTCGGGGGGTTAGACTGGCAATAATGGCTTTAAATTTTTATTAGATGACGACGCTTATGCGCCTTAGTTGCGCTGGCACGTTGCACACAGGCAGCTCCAAATGCTTGAAATGTTGTTGAAAATGCGCTGCATTTTTTTTTATGCTTTTCTTACTTACATAGCTGCCAGTGTGTGTGTGAGTGTGCCAGTGTGTGTGCCAGTTAGGTGTGCATTTGTAGCTACTATCAAGCTGCTAATTACCAAAAAACAAAATAATAATACAACAGCGAAGTACAAGTTGCACGTGGCGTATACGTAATGCAGGCCAAGGACGACGCTGGAATACACTGTATTACCTAGTCTGACTCCGTCTTTGAGAGCATATTAGCAGCTCTCAAATCATCTGTGTGTCCCTATCAAATATGCAAATCACTTGTGAGATAGGCAGATCAAAGCGACTGCACTGACACTACACACAGTTGCCAATGTCAGATGTTAACTCAGAAGTGAACTCTGAGCTGGTTATGAACTCTGACTCTCTCTCTCTTACTGCCGCTGTGTCTGCTTACACAATTATAACAACAATATACAGCTGTGTGTGTGCGTGTGCGTGTGCGTGTCTGCGCTTAGCTAGCTGCCCCTGAGCGTATGCTACACTTTATTTTATGTGGCTGCTGTCGCCTAATTCGCATAATTACGCGCTTATTATTTTTGCAAACTGTCTTTGTTGCCATCTCGCTCTGGCCAGCATACACACTCACACACACAGACACAGCCGTGTGCGCGTAATTGTATTTCGCTTTGCGTGTATACAGTAATTGTATTATTTGCATGATTTTATTATTTTCCACGCTGCCGTTCAGAAAGCTGCACAGGCTAACATGAGAGGGAGTAGAGGGGGCTGGAGGCGTGGCAAAAGCGACGCGCAACGACCATAATTAACCAAATAAATAAAACAGTCGAAAACTGTCCAGCAGATATAACGGCATTATAGCCGAGCTGAGCCTAAAGGGAAACGGAAGTGGGCAGCAGCAGCGAAAACAAATACAACGACAAGCAAACTAAGTACAGTTACAGCACACACACACACACACACATGTAATCGATGTGTGTACACATGTGTGCAACACATTATTGAGTATTGTCTATGCCCGTGGGTTAGATTTGGGCTTTTTGTTGTCCATTGCCGCCATGACAACAGCAGCAAATTAAATGCTTGTCATTTCGCCTTTTTATACCCTATGGTATGGTATGGCATGGCATAGCGACCTTTAGCGACCCACGTGCACATAAATCGTAATTATATCTGTTAAAAATAGCAAAATAGCCGAAAACTCAACTAAATAAACAAATATAATAAATGGCCAAAGATGCGACACATCGATTGCGTTCCAATTCAGTGAACATTTAATTATAATTGAAATATGGTACTATATATGTGCAATAACTTGGCTTTAAGTGCTTTAAGCCACGCATAGAACGTTTTCACATGATTCTAAACTGACTTTATTTATCATGCATAGTTTATATTATATTATTTAATTATTAAATTACTTATTATGCATCGTTTCTTTATTATTCTCTTATTATTTATTATGTTTCAACATTTTCCATACAATTCTTTCGCCCAAAAATTGTATTTTTCAAGAACTCTTACTCTGTCGTATTTTTTTTCAAACTTATAGAGTATCTCTGAGTTCAGCTCAGAACAGAATAAAGAGGCTTATTGTTTTTTCTGTTCAGTTTGAGCCATAGTTTGTTTGTTGGATTACTTATTGGCTGCTTTGCAAATGCGGTATTACAGTTTGCCTGTTTGTCTGTTTTTCCATTTGTCCCTCCCTCCGTCCGTCCGTCCGTCCGTCCTTCTGTTTGGCTTTGCTTTATGAAGTTGTGAGCATAACTAATTGAAAAGTTTTTGTCGCATTTGGCGCTCTCTCTCCCCTCTCTCTCTCTCTCTCCGCTTTCAACTGGCAACAATGAACGATGAATTTATCGTAAATGTTTTTGTGCGATTATCGGTCTTGCGACTTATGATCAGAGTAAAAAGCTGTTTGCAGAGCTTAGCAAAGTCGAGCACAAGAAACAGCATGGATTGAATTGACTACAGCAAAAGTAGAGAAAGAGAGAGAGAGAAAGAATGGGTACACCTTGGTCAGGCAATATGCTACTTATAGTCGTAACTATGGAATCCATTTCATTAAATAAAAAGTTCTTTGATTCAATTATTGGAATTTTCCCTGCTGAGCTGGTAAATTAAATTTATTATTAAAGGTGTGCTGAAAAACGCATCATCAATTTTGTACACAAAAACAAAATTGTCTTTTTTGGGTTGTTCGTAGAATTTCGCAATTGTATGCCGAATGTGGCTGACATTTTGAGGTTTCCAGGAACGGTTCTTGAAACCAGAGTTCCTGGAATATCCTTTCGTGCTCATGCAGGCAGAACTTTTGGGCACTTTGATAGACTGTTTGTAATTTTTTTAAAGCAATTTAAACAGTTTTACACAATAAGCTAAAAACGATGAAATTTTGCTATAAAATATTTTTCTTTGTTCCTTCCCCAACTGCAGCGCGGCATTGCCAACTGCAAAAGCAGATCCTCTCAATTGCTTAGCGCTCTCTCGTACTTTGTTGCCAGGCAATTATGCTGCTGTCTCCTTTTCACACCTACACTCTTTACATAGATTGACTCCGCGCTCTCAGCAATGCACATGCTCTCTGCTTTGATCTGCACATCAAGTGGCGCCAACTGACGGAAACTGCGGGCAACTCTATAGTGTAATTTTAATGGCCTCTCTTTCTCTCTCACTCATTTACTAAGAGAGCGAATAAAAATTAAAAATGGCAAAATGCAGGAATTTACTACAACTCTTACTTAAAGCACAACTTTAAATTCAACTACACTTAAGGCTATACTTTATCTATTTTATTGCATTTGCAACTTTTCTATGCGACTAATTCGATTGTTTATCGATTGTTCAATAAACGTTCACTGCTGCCCTGGCTCATCCGGTTGCTGCGTAAGTAAATTTTCTGCTACTGTGTATATATTGTGTGTATAGCACACACACACACAGCTTGGTGAGAAATTCAATAGCCTGTGTAGGCTGAGTGGCAGGCAGGCAGTCGGTCTTGCTGGATGGCAGCCTGCTTCGTTATGGGCGCAAGGCTCACCGCCGCCAATAACCACACAAATTACATTTATTTAAGTTCCGTCACATCAAACGTTTACGGCTCTTGGCCACACACACACACCCACACACCTCTACCTTCGCTCGCTCTTCCTCTCTCTCTCTCTCTTTCTCTCTCATAACTCAGCCTCTCCATGCAACAATTGCCCATCTAATTCACTCAACTGCTCACCTGTTGGCCCGCTCTCTTCGCTCTCCGCTCTCAGCTTACTAGGCTCTCTTACTACGTCGACATTTTCGTTGTTGTCGTTGTCTCTTGGCTGCCGGCGGCGCAGTTAATGTTGTCTGATTTCATTAGCGCAATTCCCGAGTCTCTGCTGCCGCTGCCGCTGCCGCTGTCGCTGCCACTGCTACCGCTGTCCCCCTCTGCCCGCAGCAAATGCGTATTGACAGTTTTCGTTCGCTGGCGACCTTAAAGAAACACGCGTAATTTATCTCTCGCTTGCTTCGCACGCCAATTAGACAGCAGCCTACCCGCTTCCTCTCTGCCCGCTGCTCGCTCGCTTGAAGAGCTACTAAAGCATTTTACATGAACTTGAATGAGCTTATTATTGCCTTCTCCCTTTTCCCTTCTGCCTCTGCCTCTGCCTCTTGCTGCCTGTCGATATTATTGATACCCATGCTAAACGTATTTATATCTGTGCGCGTGTGTGTGTGTGTGTGCTCTTGCTCTCTTTATAGGCATGGCAATTTTTCCCACCAAGCTAAGCCTCCAATTCTCTCCCCCTCCTCGCTGCTTGTTGTGGCTAATTTGCTTTTATTATTCGCATTAAATTTTATGCTTATGTTTATATTTTTTTTCTCGAATAAAAGTCGAGAGAGCGAGAGCGAGATCCGATAGAAATTGAGACATTGTTGGCAGTGCGAATTAGTCCTTATCCCATTTTCCTCTGTATTACGCCCTGCCTTGCATTCTAATGGCCAGTTTAGGCCAACAGTGGCTGCAGCTGCTGCTGCCACCCGCCATGATTAGAAATGGCCGCCAACACGATGCCAACCGTTACCGTTAAACGGATATTAACCATGCTGACATGTGACCGTGACCAGCGCAAGCAGTTACTGCCAATAGTCGCTCAAAAGTAACACAAAGTACAAGTTCGATAGTTTAGTTTGGCTTGAAATTTCAAAAATGTTGCAGGTTTCTTTGTATAATAAAGAAGAAAGGCTTCAATTCAGTTTCGACTATATAATGCCTCAAGTTTAAGTATTTAATTAAATTATATGTTTATTTACTTAATTTATATAGATTAGAAATCATTAGAATCAAAAATACGCCTTTTGGCTTTAAAATTTGGCTTGTAATATGATTTTTAACAATTTAAAGAGGCGTAAGAGGGCGTGTATTAATTCTAAAAAATACTACAAGTCACTTGGAGTATATTAAATAAATTTGTTAGCCTCAGCTCTTATAGTCTCAGAGATCTAAGCATTCATACAGACATAAAAAAGTATTTAAATTTTAAAATGCAGTTATTATTTAATGAAAATTAGTCAAACTAATTATCTATCTGCAGATGATAATTAAAAACCCATTAATTGTTGAATTTCGCATTAAAAACACTCGAAAAACTCCAGATAACATGAGTGAGAGAAAAAGATATGCAAATTCCCTAGCACGTTGTTAGATCTAGCATGATTTCAATTAAATAATGCTGTGTGCTGTCGTATTTCAGCAAGGGATTCCGTTTAGGAGTGTTGTGTATTGTGACTGAATTCCCCCTAGGAGGGGGTCGAGAGTGGCCCAAACCTACCTTAATTAAAATCTTGCTGTCTGGCAAATTTCAATTATATTTTGTGACCTATCAGCGACAACAATAAACAAGGCGAATTCGGTTCGGCGACAACGACAACGAGAACGACAACGAACCCGACCCCAAAGCGGGTTCAATCTGTCCCCCATACCATTCTCTTTGTTTGTTGGTTATGATATTCACTTGCATATGTATGAGTATGTAGAGCTCAGATATGTGTATGTATGTGTGTAGGTAAAGGTCTACGGGGCCCAAACCAGAGCGTCGCATATGTGTCATAAAAACAGGCGGCGCATAACTCTCTGCTCCACGTCCCAACAGGCTGCTCCTCCTTCCTGGCTGCCCCGCCTGCCTCCTCTGCCTGCCCGCTGCTGTTTTGTTTTTTATGCCACACCTCGATGCAAATCATTGCCACATCTGACGCACATGTGGCACGTAACAGACACAGAGACAAGCTCGTCGTGTACATCTCTGCCAGCGTCGTTGCAGGAGGATTTGTCTGTTTTCTGATTGTCGTCGGCGTTGGCGTTGGCAGCGGCGGCTGGCGCTTGACTGCTTGCCCCCTCTGCGCAACGCCACTGCCTGCCCCATATATATCTGCGCAGCCTACACCCCTGCAGCAGCCTCCTACTGCTGCCACTGCTCCTCCTACCACCTCCTGCTCAGCTCCGGCTGTCGTCTGCTGTGACATTTTGTAGGCGCTATGGCGTGCGAAATTGTAAATTTTTGTCTCCTGCTCGCAGTCTCCCTCCCTCTCTCTCCCTCTGCTCCTGCCCCTGCAGCTGCTGCTCCTCGTGTTGTTGTTGTCTCTGGCTATATGCATTATTAAGTATATACTCCAGTTGTCAACAAGCCATCCCCCACGCAGCCTCAAGGTGATTTTAGCCGCGGATCGCGGCCGGCAGTTGCTTTTAGTGCAAGTTCCTTTTAGACAAGGTCGTTCTAAATTTAAACTTGACAAGCTAATCCCGGCTGTGAAACTGCTGACCCTGCCCTGCTCCTGCCCTTCTTCTGCTCTTTCCAAGCTTCTGCCCTGCTCCAGCCCAGGCTAATGATCGCAGTTATCGAACACTCTCGCTCTCTCTCACTCTCCTCTCTTCTGGCCAGCTTGACTCGCTGCAGTCCAGTCATGGCCCTAACTGGCCCCGTCAATGAATCATGAGTACGTGCCCAAAAGTTTTCCTTTGCCTTCAGCCGGAAAAGTTGACGATGCAACGCGAATTGTGCTTAAAAATTTATTTCATATTTTATTTTTCTTATTTTTTTTTGGCTAAAGCTGAAGCTGAGTCTGAAGCCGCTTGGCTATTTACTTTTCATTTATTAGAAGCAAGTTGAAGGGGATGAGGTAACGAAAAGAAAGCGAAGCGTTTGCTGCAGTTACGTGCCCCCTGCCTGCCTGCCCCTCACTCCCTCTCTTCCTCCACCTGCCACTTCAACTCACTTTTGGCTCGTCACTTTTGCTCATTGGACACGTGTTCACAAATATTTGTGCTACGTGGCTGCACACCTGCCGCAGCTACACGCTCCGCTCCGCTTCGCATTCATTCCCCCTTTTGCGAATACCCTGCGCAGGTCAAGGAATGCGGCGGATAGGCGTGACTAGATGATGAGGAGGGAGAGTGGCAGGGATTAGTGTTGATTAGCTGGAAATAGAAATGGGATTTGATACGCTCTTATTCATTTATTTATTTGTTTATTAATTTATTTATTTACTTGCTTATTAATTTATTTATTTGTTTGTTTATTCATTTATTTACTTGTATTTTGTACTGTTTTTATTTTTAAATTTCGTATACATAGAGGAGCTCTAATAGAATATCTCTTATTAACAAAAAAAAGACAAACAATTCGCTCTATATACCGTATTATATTTAAAACACCTGGCATACCCTGCATATTGCTCTCTATCTCTCATATAGGGCTAGTTTATTGTCCACAGCATCCATTTAAGTTAATCAGATTTACTTAATCGAATTTAATAGCGTGCAGGGTATACAAATTTATAAATTTAAATTTACAGTGTGCAACCGATTCGACTCGACTCGACTCGAATCTATCGTAAAGCATCAAACTTTTTTTTTTGGTTCGCTTTATGGGAATTGAAAATTATGCCCAGCTATATGGTTTTAATAATCCAGCGGGTCTACCTATATATATATAGATAAATGTATATGTGTGTGTGTATGTTTTGGTTTTGTTTTGCGTGCGATTATTTACAGAGCGCGTAAAAAACATAAAAGCGGATGCAGAAAAAAAGAGGGGAAAAAAGTAAACAAGTCAAGTATCGACAAATTTACCGGACGCGCATATTTCCATGTTGTTTTCCCCCTTAACCACTCTACCCTTCCCCCTCCTGCGCGCTGTCTGCGTTTTTGTGCGAGGCGCAGATTTTCAATAAACACTCGCGGGATGGAGGGGTAGGGCAGTGGAAAATGGGATGTTTGAAAGCGAGAAAGCGCTGCAGCTGATAATTTTTCGATTTTCATTTGCGGCCGTTGCAATTTAATTTTTGTTTAGCGGCAATTTAGGCGCCAACACACAAAGTGTTCTCTAGTTGAGAGGGTGTGTGTGTGTGTGTGCGTGTGTGTGTCCACATCGCACTCTAACAAAATTTAATTTCGAGGTGAAATTGTAAACCAACGACGTGGTCGGCACTTTAAGCCCGAATTGAACGATGTGGCCGGCAATGTTTGCCAAAATGTTTGAGTATTTCAAATGTTTGCACTGAGCAGGCTAGATGAGGGGGGAGACAGAGAGCAGGGGGAGCAGCAGCAGGAAGGGCTACACGTTGTCGCTTGCGGGCTCCAGCTCGAGCTTTCATTTCATTTCATTGTAGCCTACTTTTGTGCGCCATATTTGTGATGAATGCTCGGGGCGGGCTGCCTCTTCCCCTCTCTCCCTCACCCTGTTTGTTTCTTTTTATGTTTGCGGTTTTTGTTATTGCAACCAACAATCGGTAAATAACTTTTCATTACTTTCCCCAGAGCAATTATCGATAGTTTAGACTGGTTTAAATGCCGTTGGAGATAAACTTTACATAAAATTCGCTCAATTGAAACAGAGATTTTATTGGCATTTTATCAAAAACAAAAAACCACTGAAAACTAAATGTCACCAGCTCTGTGAAGCGCAATTTACCTAGTTTTTTCTTTGCAAAATGACAATTTACATTTTATTTATTAAATAGAACTAGATTAAAGGTATGCTTAAAACACTTTCTGTTGCCTACTTTACGGCTGCTGCTTTAATTTCTTTTGCAAATGTTTTTTCTTGGCAAACAGTATCGATTGCATGCTGACAACAGCAACAGCACCAAAAATTCAACACTTTATATATGTATAAACCCCTCGACGATAGGCTGACCTATTTATAATAAACCTGAACGAGCGAGTCATTTCAGCAGCCTGCGCTTAAGCTGTCAAATTATTGTAGCATACTTTTAAGCGCATTTATTATTTGCCGCCTGGTGGTAGGCAATGGAAATGTGCAACTTCTAGTCAGGGAATAATCAGTCAGCTTAAAGATGCAGACAGATATATAAGGATAAAATAGGAAAAGGAATGCAAGAAATTCAATTGCATAATGTCAACGACATGCTGGTGCTGGTGCTGCTGCTGCAAACTGCAACTGGCTAAACTCAGCCAACGACATGCAAAGTAGCAGAAAAATTGTCTGGCAAAGTTGCCAATCGAACAGCGCAGGCAGAGAGTAGGGGGGGGGAGCGTAGGAGATACATATGTCTTCTAGCAGCTGCGTCAGCTGCAGCTGTATCTGTATCTAGAGTAGCCTGACTGGCGTTTGTATCTTAAAGATTTTTCGAAGGAAAACTTGTCGAAAATACAAAATTGTTTAACAAGTTGAGAGGCAGCTAGAGAGAGAGAGAGAGAGAGAGAGAGAGAGCGAGGGAATGGGTAAAAAGCAGCCGAAAGCCGAAAGCCAAAAAGGAAACTTTACCAGGTGGTGGCCAGTCTGGGGCCAGAGAAAACTTTTCCACACCGGGACATAAGTTTCTTCTTCTCTGGCCTCCACCTCCAGTTCGCAATTGCAATTGCAGTTGCAGCTTTTAATTAAATAATTTCTGCCAACAATGGCGACGGCGGCGGCAGCAATAAAATGTTTTACCGGCCAACTGTGTGTGTGAGTGTGTGTGTGTGTAAACGACTGAAGCAACTCATATTTGATTTGGCTTTACGTTGCGGCAATTATTTGGGGCTGGCAAAATATTTAACTGCATTTCCTATTGGTTTTACTTGGCTTTTGTAATCAACTTGCAGCAGCTACCTGCAGGCATACAGGGCCCGGTGCAGGAAATTGACGATCTCCTGCTGCATTTGTTGGTTAAGCCGAGCAAGAGCCATATCCATGGCCATGGCCAGCACTCTGCCCCCTTCCCTGTGTGTGTGTGTGTAATGCCAAAAAGCCATCGCCATAGCCAGCAGACATTGAGGAAGTGAGCGCAGCTGCATTTTGTCTATTTTTCTTCATTCTTCTTTGCACTCTCCCACGCATGTGTCTGCATATATATGTGTGTGAGTGTGTGTGTGTGTGTGTGGAACGTTTTACAGCAATTTCACTTGACTTTTGCTGCTTTGTTTGCCCTGGGTCAATAAATGAGCGAAATATTAAGACATCCCACTACGGCTGGGCTAAGGCAGGTGGAGCAGCAGCAGCAGCAGGCAGGTAGCATCAATGTTTTCCGTTAACTTTGATTCCTATGGTCAACAGAGCAGCTTAACTCAGTCAGTCAGACCCCAAAGGCAATTGCAGCTGTATATTTCCTTCCTGCGCGAGCTGTAGGTTTCGTTCTCTCTTTCGATCTCTCCCTATCTCTTTCTCCCTCTCTACTGAGCTTAATTGCTGCAATCGCTTTGAAATGAATTTAACCATTTAGACATAAGTTTTCCTAAGGCATGTGTATTTTTAGGCCATGGATTTAAAAAAATATCATTATCTACAAGGTATGTCGTAAACATTTTTGGGCTTTTTTTAAATTGCAACAACTTTTAAGCCATTCTATTCTAGAACTAAAACCATGAATAAAATGTTTTACACAAAGAAAATCGATTGATTTTTAAGAAAGTTATGAAGTTAGGAAAGTGAGTGTACTGGTCCTGTCAAGGGTCAAGTATTTATTTTGATTTTAAAAAAGGTTTTCCCTGGGTATGGACAACAATTTGCATGCTTCGCGCAAAAGCAGGCAATACTTTTTGCAATTCGCGCACAATTTGCCACCGGCGCGCAAAAGCAGGCAACACTTTTTTGAAAAACTCTCGGCTCAATGACAGGCGCAAGTAAGTATGCAATGGATTTTTAAAAGTCAACTAACGGAGCTTACTGGAGCTTACCCACACACACACACATTAGCACACACACATACAGTGGCACATACTGCAGCTGCCATAGGGCAAGTGCGACAAAGCTGCCTGCAAGCGTGCAGCACTTTGACATAGCTGGACACATGGTTGTACATATGGGTGTGTTTGTGTGTGTGTGTGTGTGTGTGCTAGTATGTGTGATAGTGTATAACTCAGTGTAGGGCAAGTTGGGCAAGTCGTGCAGTGCAGCCAGCCAAGGGCTAATTCAAAGTCACAACTCGCGCACAATGCGCACAAACAAACAGAAGCTCAGCATTGCCTCTCTCTCTCTCTCTCCCTCGCTCGCTCTCCCACTCTCTTGCATTGTATTATGACAGCAGGCGCACCTGAAAGTATGCAGTGATTCTGTGTGTTTTTTTTTCTCTGCGTCTACCTAAAAACGGTAAACAAAAAGCCGCAACAATAGCGAGGTGGCAAGCCAGCAATAGTTGACAACGACAACGACAGAGAGCGAGAGAGAGAGAGATGCTATGGCATTCCGTAGCTGTGCATTGTCCACTGCATGACCCCCAGCAAGGGGCAGGAGATTAGGGGGTGGGTGGCGCTATGTGTATGTGTGTCGTCTGTGCCCCCAAGCAGTTGGCATATCAACTGGTCGGACATGGTGTAAACACGTTTAATGTTGTTGCCGTTGCCGTTGCCGTTGCCATTGCTCGTCCACTTCCCGGGTGCAGTCGCACTGTGTGTGTGTGTGTGTTGCTACGTTTAATTTAATCTACTAGTCGAGCTGCTACCTTGACATGCACTAGCCCAGTCACCTCGCACACACGCACACTTTTGCACTTTAAGCCATATTGCCAGTGACTGCCTGTGTGTGTGTGTGTGTGCGTCTGGCCTGCTTGAGTGCACCGCAAGTCCATTTAACTTAACTTTGCCCGTACATGCACTAGCATTCGGTTGGGTTTTTGGCCCTACTCGTAGCTCTTACGGCGCGCACAGCTGCAGCCTGCTCCGCCAGCCTCATCTCCTGCCTCTGCCTGTCTCACTGCATCACTCAAACGCACGGCCAAATGGTGACAGCACTGCGTAGCCATATGTGAACTGAGCATGTGCCTCCTCCTCTCTATGTATGTGTGTGTGTGTGTGTGCGTGAGTCTGTGTTTGTGTGCAACGTAATTTGCATGGTCAGCATGCAATGCCAACGGCAGCAGATGCGAAGGAAATATGCATGGGAACATCATGAGGTGGCACTGCCTCCGCATCAGCTCCTCCACCTTTGCCGGTGCCTCTTCCTCTTTGCCTCTGCCCTTGCTTCAGCCTATACTGTTGCCTCTTCCCCTGGTTCTGCCTTTCCCTCTTTCTCAGCCTCTGTCTCTTTCTGTCTCTCTGCCTCTACTGTTGCCTGCTTAATTGCATGGCACAGCATTGGCAACTTCATGTTACCGAAATGCAATTGCTGCTGCCAAAAAATGTGAGAAGGGGGGGGACATCTTCTTAGTATCGTTCCTTAAACATGCATATCAAGTGTGCAACTATTTTTGAGCTCTTTTTAAGCATTAATAACAACAGAAATCACGCAGTTACCTCTTGGTCCCTGAAAATGACCGGTTTCCTAGGCAGATGATTATAGTAACGAGTCTCGTCTAGTGCGTGTGTGTGTATGTGTGTGTGTTTGCTTTGAGTGCGTATGTTAACGTGATCCAACACATGTGCAACTCGTTTACGGATAGCAGCAGCAGTGGCAGCAGCCGTGGAGGCAGTTAAGAAAAAAGCACATTGCACAAGTGCCGCGACACGCAAAACATTAAAAGGATTTTTTGTGCGTTTTTTTTTTCGACTGCATCAGAGTCAGGGAATCAAAATCAGACCATGTTCTCGTGTGTACACACACACACATACACTGGCAAGCTGCAAAAAAAATTGCAAACAAATGGTGCGGCATTTGCCATAGTATTTACTTTGTTTTCATTGCAAGACTATAAAGCGTACGCGAATCATTTGCGAACAATTTAATTTCAATTGCATGGGCGTTAATCAATGGCAACAAAAGGCTGGCATAACAAATAAAATGCCAGCAAGGCAAACAAAGGCTATAAAATGATATATTAAAAAATAACGCAAGTCAAAGCGATAAAATAAATGAAAAACAAACGGCTCGATAATTTAAAAATGGCGCCATGGCAGCAACGAAATGCGTCACTTACTAACACTGTTTCGTGCGGGCTTTTTTGGGAGTTGATTTCATCGACCGACCACCACAATCTATCGAACATTTATCGGACTTGCCACCACAAATTTGCAATAATCAGCAAGCATAAATATACAAATTTTTCAAAACAAATAAACAAGCCAACGTTCGAATAAACTAAACCAGTATTGACAAAGCAATGAAAGTAATTGAATAATAGATTGCATGCCTTTAAGTAAGAATACACATTAAATATCGAAATGATGACAAATGCTGTCAGAAGAAAAAATAATTGAGACGGGATTTTGATGTAAACTACGGTGTAATTCCGAAACGCAACATATATATTTTTGATCTCTCACTGGCGGCTTTTAATTTAATCACAAATGAACGGATATCGCAAATTTAAATCGTTGCGTCTAGTGCGCTTCGGTGATATTGTTTACGACCAGCAACGTCGCCTCATCCTTATATGCCGATCCTGTCAGCGGCATTATATGACCATGGAAGCCTTTCACACGCATCTCAGCAAATGTAATGGCTGCAAACACGTTGTATCGTCCATAGATGAGTTGCAGTACGACGAGGATAAACGAGAGACAAGACTTATCAATGGCAAACAGGAGGTGGGTCTGTTCAGTGCGAATTGATTTGTTCACATTGCAATTACCAATAACAAAACTATCGTTTTCTAGCTACTCATATATGATCCCGACGCTGTGCGCAGTCAGAATAAACGTGATATTGATTGGGAAGCAGAACTGGAGGATCCACGCTGGTACACAGACAATGAGCGCTCGCTGGCAGTCAAAGCAAAACAATCTCCAATCAATGTCAAAGAGAATGTAGTCAATATGCGTACGAGACATTCGGCTAAGAAGGAGGTAGAACAGCAGCAACAGCAGCAGCAGCAGCAAACATCGGAAACACCAGCGAAACGTATGCGACATTCCTCCCCCAGGCGGACCATACTGACGAATCAGCAACAGCGAAAATCCTGCAGCAGCATCGAAACACCCTTGGCATCTGTGCGAGTGAAAGCAGAAGTTCGTGTACCAAATGTGGTCGAGGAGGTGAAACCTGCTGCTGTATCAATCCCTAGTGCAGCACCTACAGTCACAACGAGACAGACTCCTCCGCCCATGGTGACCATTCCAGCTGCGAATATAACCAATGGTGACACTCAGAAAATACTCAACAAGCTGCGAGCCTGTGGCGTGCAAGTGAAACGTAGCAATCCACGTGAAAATGCAGAAATTGATGCAGCATCTTTGAAGAGACAACAGGCCCTAGATATAATGCGGAAACTGCAATCGAATGGCATCAAGTGTACCAAAGTCAACAACAGTGTCAAGCAATAGATTTTTGTGAAATTTTTTAAGAAAATAAATACAAAAAGGCCTACCTTCGACCACTGCCTGAATTGAATAGCTTTAAAAAAATGCATAACGGTTGTTTTTTTGTATGCCATTTGTTATTATTATAGCACTTAATAATACTATATGAAACGGTCACGATATCAATTCATCGCATGTCGTGGACCATCTCTAAATTATAATTTAGTGATGACAAACTAATGCTTGCGGCATATTTATGATATTCAAAACAAAACAACATATTATATTTTTCAAGTTTTAAAATTCAGTTATTTTATTTATATTAGTTTCAAAACTATTCAGTGCACCTACTCCTCCCCATCAACACAGTGACTCGTGACAAGTAACAGGTTCGTATTATCAAGTATCTCCCATCCCTAGTTGATTGTAGTTGGTGCCGCACGCGTGCGTTTCAAGTCGAAGGAAATTAGTTTAAAAAAATTGGCCTCCAAAGCAACTCTTAGTTTGTTTATATTTTGTAACAAATTCACAACATAATTCGAAAAATTTTGAACGTCGCGAGTGGCAAGTAAATACAGTAGCTGAAAGCAGGTGAGTTAAGAAGGCCAAAAGAGAGAGTAACGAGAACCGTCGGCTTACATAATTTTCGAGCTTCGGCCATCCAAAATATTGTTTTGCATTAATAGATTTGTTTCAAACTGCACAGAGAAAATGACATCATGCTTGAATTTATAGGCGCCTTAGATGGCAACAGCTGTTCGGTTGCATTCTAGAAAAGGTATCGTAGGGGTATTACAGCATAAGTCATAATATTTGATTGTTCTAGCCAAAACTTGTTCGCCCAATAAAAGACAATGCTCGGATGTGTTTTAAAATGTTTTTGTTTGTTTTTTTATTCTTTTAAATTTCAAATTGTATTTTTAACTATGCAGAAATACTTGTTTTTTTCACATTTGCACTATTTAATCAATAAATCTTCAGAATATTTGAGAGTTTCGCTTAAATGGCTAATTGAATTCGTTTCATTTGCTCTTCTCTTGCGGCCGGTCTCCAATTTTTATTTTCGTGTAAACTATTTAGTGCATGTGCCCATTTCGTTTCGTTTATATATTTTAAATTAGCAAGTGACCTTTTCTCTTTTTTTTTCCTTCTTCATTCTTTTTTAAACATTAACTTAAAGCTGCTTATTGTTTAGTGCATATTTTTGCAATTCGCACACAAATTACATACAATTTCTTTCGTTTTGCAATCACATAAAATGACAGTAATTAGTTACATTAACAATTTGAGAAACATTTACGCAGGACAATCGATATTAGTCAACATTTATGATATTTGTTTTATACGAAAATAGATGTATATGCTATATATATATAGGTGTGTATGTGTATGATAGGCGTGTATACTTAATATTCTCAGTGTGTGAACTAAATGCGGAAATTCACTTTTCAAGTTTTACAATT
Source organism: Zaprionus tsacasi (assembly GCA_018904105.1). Taxonomy (NCBI): domain Eukaryota; kingdom Metazoa; phylum Arthropoda; class Insecta; order Diptera; family Drosophilidae; genus Zaprionus; species Zaprionus tsacasi. The sequence goes on from JAEIFR010000295.1 coordinate 14,674,084, forward strand.
CATTTAATATAAACAAACTTTTAATTTGATATACGCGCAACTATTGTAGAGCACATCATCGACTTTACGAGGAGTTGTTGTTGCTGCTGCTGCTGCTGCTGCTATTCGAGAGATCGTCGTCGCAGTTGCCTGCGTACACTGCCCATGGCGGCGCTGCTGCGATCGAGCAGCTCATTGGAGAGCCTCGCAAGCAGCGGCAATTCACGCATGGAAACATTCACCGATGGCAGCGGAGCCAGCTGCTGTTGCAACTTCTTTATCGAGGCTGTCGCTGGAGTGACCTGATGATGCGGCGTCACAGGCAGGCTATGGGCAACTGATGGGGGTGCAGTGATCTTGATGATAACATCCCTCGCATCCACATCATCAACGTCGGTGTGACGTTTGAGCGCCTCAGCACCCAAAGAGTCGGGCCGTAGTTCTATAGACTTTGCACGCTGCTGCGTTTGCTCCGTTTGATGCTTGGCAGCCTCCTTGAGCATCATTAGATGATCCAACTTGTCCACTGTCGCCTTGAGTTCATGCTCCCACACATCATTCTGTTGCTGGCCATCACCACCTTCGATGGGTCGCACTGCGAGTATTTTAACCTTTTGCCTCAACGCCTCCAATTGACGTTCGTCGACAATGCCGCGCAGTTCGTTGCCACCCGACGTAGCCTCATCATAGTCACAGACATTATCATCTTCTGCCTCATCCTCTGTCTCAACAGCGGACTGTGTTGGTGCTGTTGCAGCACTACTGCCGCCACCCAGCGACATTTGACTGCCTGCAATCGATGGAAAGTCGCATTTCTCCAGCTCTAGCTGAAAATCTGGCAACGATGGCAATGCACTGGAGGTGGGTGTGTTCAGTTCTGCGCCCACTCCAGGCTCTCGTAACCCGGGCGGTGGTGGTGATGAGCTCATCGCTGGATAATCACCCCGCTGTCTGTGTATATCTTCACTGATCCGCTCGAGATTTCGCAGTGCTGTCGAGTAAGTGGCCTTCGCACTACTGACCTGCTGCTGCAGTTCCTGAATACGATTCTTTTGCGTCTGCAACTGATCCTGACAGACCTGTTTCTCCTCGAAATATGGACGTGATTTATTAATGCTTCGCCTAAAGCGATCCTCCAGTTGCTGTAGCTTCTGCTCGGCACTGTGAAAGAGCCGAGTACGCCGCTGATGCTCTGCATGACAGTCGGCCTTCTGTTTCTCTGCATCCATCACCTTTTGGGTGGCGTGATTCAACATCTCCTGCCAGGCATTGTCGAACTGCCATTCATGTGAATTGGACATGAAACGTTGCTCGGCCAGAGCCACAGTTTCCTTGGCAGCGGCATGAATTTCTAAAATATGAAATGGGATTGCTTTAGAAAAGATATTTTAAATGGAATCCTCAGAGCACTTACCATTGGCGCGTTGAAATTTGACCGCCGCTTGCTGACACTCAATTTGCGCCTCGCGTGCCTTCTCCAGCGACTCATAGTAGGGACGCGCCTTCTCTATGCAGTTGCCAAGCTTCTTGGAGGAGAGTTTTAGGCGGCGTGTAGATTCATTTAGTAGTATACGAAACGTTGAGTTTGCCTCCTAAAATGCCGAGTTCAATTAATGAAGCTAGCTAGATTGTTTTTAAATTATCGACTCTTACCTCCAATTCGATTTCTAGCTTATTAATCTCATCCGTAGCACTATTGAGATTCTCCAGTTCAATCTGTAATATATAAAGAAATAAACACATTATTATATTTTCAGTATTTACAGATATTGCTAACCAACTAGCACATCCTAAAGTATTTAACCCACCGACATAATACACAATGCCACAGACACCCAGAGGAGGTGGTGCTCCCGCCAAGGATCCGAATAGTAAATATGATCTGAGTAAAATATCGGCACGTGTGGATCGGGTCAATGTTAGTGGATTACTGCGTACCCACAACGATTATGTGCAGCGTGCAGCCGATGGTCTCTTCAAGGCGGATAACTTTCAGCAAATGATGATCGAGGCAATGGCAGCCAAATCATATCTACATGATTTGGGTATCTTTAAGGATATAACGGTGCACATTGATATAAGTCGTGGGGCTGATGCCACGCCACAGGGCTATGAGGTGACGCTCAAGGGAAACGAATATACGCGTATTATGGGCTCTGCGGGCACAGAAATCGGACAGAACGAAGGTTCCCTACGCACCGAACTCACCATACCCAATATACTGGGACGCGGTGAGAGTGTATCCCTGCAGGGTAGCTATAGCAGCACAAGAGCGAACGATCTACAGCTGAAATTCTGGAAACCTTTCTTTCATACACGTTTCCGCGAAAATCGACCAGAGTAAGTGGATATATTTGTGGACTTTACTTGAATATATTATTAATTACAGTTCTTTCGATTCACAGAATTTCGTTAAGCGTATTTCGGCAAACAGATCGCTTCGATCTTAGCTCATTTCAGACCAATAACATGGGCTACTTGGTGGACTTTAGTGCACACACCATGCTGGGCGTAGATGTAAGACAGTAATCCATATATTAATCCATGGTGCTTATCTAATGATCATTCCCTCCCCCCCTTTTGCAGCTCACGCATTCGCTGCAGTATGAGAACTCCATCAGGGACCTGAGCTTGCTAAACAAATCGGTGCCCTTTGCCATACGAGATCATTGTGGACCCAAGCTGGCATCGCTGCTGCGCTACTCGGTGATCTATGATAATCGTGATGGCAATGTGTTTCCCACTCGTGGTTTTATGTTGAAATCGGTCAACGAATACTGCGGCCTGGGTGGCAATATTGCATATACGAGCAGCACAGCACATGGCGAGGTGAATGTCCCATTGTTTGCTGGACTCGTTGCACAGCTGTGTGGACGCGTTGGTGTCATCAGGGAAACAAAACAAACCACAATTCTGCCCATTAACAATCTGTTCTATTGCGGTGGCCCGCTAACGTTGCGTGGCTTCAAATATGGCGGCGCTGGACCTGTGATCGATGGCACATCCATTGGTGCCCAGACATTCTGGTGCACAGGGGCACATCTCTGGACTCCGCTGCCATTTGCCAACGTTTTCAAGGGACTGGCCAATCATTTTCGCATGCATTTCTTCTACAACATGGGCAATAGCAATTCCTTTAACACAGGTCAGTTCGAAACTCTAAATCGATTGTTTTGAAGTCTATTATAATATATTCTCTCTCTCTCTCTCTCACAGACAACATGCGCAGCTCTTATGGTATGGGCATAGCTGTTAAGCTGGCGGAACGTGCTCGCATCGAGCTGAACTACTGCGTCCCGATACGAAAACAAAACACTGACAAGGTCCACAATGGATTCCAATTTGGTATTGGCTACGAGTTTGTCTAAAACATCAGAAAATGCGATAATTTAAAAATGTACTTAGCGCCATGAGAGTTCCACACAAACGGCACTAGGTAGCCGCCCCCAAAATAGTCACTTGTTAGTTAATAGTTTATGACATTTTCTTTCTGTATTCCTTGCATTTGCATTTTGTTTTCATCCTAAAATTTAATTGTAAAGCGAATCACATTTTAAGTCTATATTTAAGGATTGTATATAGAAAATTAAGTAAACGTTGATCAAATAAAATTATAAAAGTCGTTGAACGAATTTCAAATGTGTGTCTAAATAATTAAACCCCAAAGGATTTTATAATAATTAATAAAGTAGAAAATTATAAAAAAAAATTTATTTATGTAGATTATTTTTGTCTGAGTAGGGAGCAACGCTAGGGTAACAATGAAGTTAGGGACGCGTACTCCCCGTGGAGTGAAACAAATCCTTTTCTATAGCCCCATGTAAACATGAAATTGCCTTTCGAGCAGCGATTCCAAAGCAGACCTAGGGGCTTGAGTAAAATTAGAAATATAAAACAAAGTGAGTTTTTTTTTTTCTCTCATGTTAGTCGGGGAGACCCGACCCAGCCGTCATTCGAACCGCGGAGCGACGCAAACAGTCGCACAGCAACTCAACGAATTACACCACAAAAGCATTCACAATATGCTATCCAAACTGCGGCCATAACATGATAGCGGCATAGCAAATTTAACATTTTGAGTTTATGTTAAGCTGCTGTTAAGATAAGGAATTTTTTTTTATATTCACAAAATTTTTGCTGGTATTTAATTTCAAAGAAAAACTAATTTTATTATCTTTGACTTGAATCGAACTGTATCAGTCCTACTACATAATCTATATATTTTTATTTTGGATACTTCATACGATTTTCCTATATGATCCGACGGCGGGCGTATACCATTACTGGCGCGGCCATTGTTGTGGATCGTTGCACTTACGTCGTGTGGTAGCGGTTTTTTGTTTTGGTTTGTTATGGTCGAAAAAACTGGTTTTAATTATCGTCTTTCTGTTGAACTTTTGTCTGCCTGTATAAATTTGTATAATTCTACATAAAAAATTACACACACGCTATAGGAAAGTATGCGTGTGTCAGTATGTTTTTTATAGCAGCTTTTATTAAGCTTGTCCCAGTTTGATTTTTATCGTAGTCTTTGGGCATTTCTTCACATACCGGATGCATGTAAAGGGCATAAGGTATACTACACATGGCTGTCCGCATCTCTCTCTTTCTCTCTCTCTCTCTCTGGCTGAGTGTTGAGCGAAGCAGGTCGTCGCAGGGCGAGTCTGGAGGCTGATTGATTTAAAGGCCGAGACGAATGTGGCCAGCTGGGACCGGTTTCGTTGTCTGTTTACCTTTCTCGGTTAGGTTTTTTTTCTGCTTTTGCTGGCTGGCCCCTAAAAACCAGTTTCATATGCGTTGCTGAAATTTCAACAGTTGAACTTTCCAGGAATTCGTGCTGGCATCTGGCCCGCTGAAGGAAGAAAAGTGCACAACTTGTGGCTTGGCATTTGACTATACAAAATGGATGGTTAATTAAAAGTTTTTCTTTCTCATTTTCTTTGGAACACGCAACGAAATACGATTAGGCAGGGACTTACTAAAGGTCATACCACAACAACAGTAGAAAACACAACTACGCCCCCTAGCGACGGCGCATAGATAGCGCTTGACTAATTAATATCATCGTCATCATCATGCATCATCGGCCCTAAAAGAGCCAAAGACCTCATTGAGTAAATAAAAGTATACAGCAATTTATATGCATATACATATATTCATATTTAATCGATCCTACAGTTGAATGAAGACTGACGTTTGGCAATATAAAAATTTTATGACAATGCAATTGAATTGTAAAAAAAACCTCCCGAGGGTAATATACCATATAAGTACGTATACAAGGTACCAGTCAGCCAGCCAGCTGTACTTGTTTTGGAATAACAATATTTGATTATATCCAAAGAAAGAGCACATAAATATTTATTATAGGTAAATTGATTGCACGACGAATGACGACGTTAAATTGTTTAAATATTTACACAACTTTGGCGTACATGTATTTACCTCATACCTCATGTGGATTACACGAAAAGGAGACGAGAATTTATGCGCATTATAATACGAAATGAAAAGGAAATTCAATTTACAGTCTACTCTCGATAGGTTTGTTAAAATATTCTTATATCTCGCATATTTTGACAGTTTGCTGTCATTTTCTAGATTTCACTTGAAGAGCTTAATCCGCCAAGTAAGCTGAATTATTGATTTCTTCATAAAGACGTCACTTGTTTCGCACAAAACAGGGTCAAAATCACATGATACTGATGCACACACACACACACACACACCCACAGGCTCGACGATTCAAAGTCGAGAGACCGCCAAACGTTGCTCAATCACGCGATGTTTTTTTTTTTTGCATTCGTCAAACCCGAGGAAGGGGAGGGCAAAGCGGCAAAGCTTCACCTGAGTCACAGTCCATAAAAAGCAAATGCAAAAGGTTACACAGTCAAGCGTATCTGAGGAGGTCTTGCAATATATGATGTTGTTGTTGTTGTTCTATAGAGTGAATACAACAGACAAGTGGTCGCCCCACAGAAAACGGGCTATAAACTCGATGATGACGTTTACTTCATCATTTTATGATACCTTCGGGTAAAACACATTGAACCTAATGGCCAACTGGCATGTCCTTTCTTGCTTGAGACATCAATTGAAAAACGATAGTCATGATGTTGGTAGACGAACGAGGAAGTGTCAAAGTGAGAGATGATGGAGTGTAGTGAGCCCCAACAGCTATGTAAACTTCAGTTTCTTGCAAATCATTCAGGAAATGAAAGCTTTAAAGACCTGGAATTCAGTGCACATTGGGCGATTTTCCCAAAAAAGTGGCATAAAGTCAAAAATTGATGGTAGAATATTAAAAAAACCTTGTTATTTATTAATAGTAAACACTTCAGGAAGCTTGAAAAAATTTTTTTTCGATGGGTGGCAACTCTCTTTATGTGGCAGCCTCTTAAAGTCGGCTGATTGCAAGCAGATTTTGATTGTAAAAGTTACCGCGAAAATTTTACTTCTGCAATCGATCAGTGTGCGTATGTTTTATGCAGTTAAATATATGTATTTAGTATGGAAAACAAAGATGAAAGTATATGTAATCTGTATGTTATGGCAAAATTACATAAATATTTGTGTTGTTGTTTTTGTCCAGTGTTGTTGTTGGTTGTATTTGAACTAAAATTTTAACAATTTTAATCGTGTTCCATGAGGTATTTCTATATCAAGAGCAAGGCAGAACAGGCAACTAATAATGGCAGTTACTAACTTAAATGTCTATTTTCATTTGGTAAAAATCTCATTTCCCCGTTTTCCCCGTTTATACAAAAATGCACTTGTAGTTGTTGTTGCGATTACCAACAGCGAGCGATTTTTAACTGCTTATTTTTAATGTTTGTAATAATATAACTACATATATGAATAAAAATATGTTATCTTTTTTATTGAATATTATGTCTAAGTATAATAAAGTAAAGCATTTCATTTTGTTTCAATTTTGGTTGAACATTTATAATTTGCTCTTAAATAAATGCACATATTAGTGGCGGCCTACACATATGCAGGAAAAAAGGGACCCAAATGTCGAAAAAAATTCCGAAATTAAAGTTAAATATAACGAACATTTTAAAAAAAATTTATGTCTCTAGCTTTATTTTTAGACTTTATGCCGCCAAAATCGACAATAGTGCAGTGTAAGAAATATTATATTATATATATCAAGCAAGTTAAGAGAACATTTAAGAAGAGTTAAATAGGATGAAATTAGATTATTCTTACAGCAACTATGTAAATTTCATTTGATGCAACTATGGAAACTTCAGTTGTCTGAAATTTAATAGAAATCATATAGGAAATGATAGCCTTAATGCATTTTGGGTCAACCTGATTTATCAGATTTATAACAGGAATTAAATGTCGTAAGCGAGTTAAGAGCACATTTTGGATCAATTGAATAAAGAAAGAATTAGTTTATGCGCACAGAATTTATATGTATAATGTGATTATTGCTGACATGGTAATTTGAACCTCAAAATTGAATAAGGAGTAGGAAAATGTAATTTTCCATAGCACAAAAGGGAATCAATAAAATATACTATATCAAACGGAATTGCGTGACATTTATTAGAGAGTATTATAAATGTTAGACAACGATATAGTTATTTTATTCCGCTACAACTTGCTTGTATCTATCATTAGCTTATTAGTTTTTCCTCAACCCTCTCTCTCTCTCTCTCCCTATCTATACGCACTCTGAGGACACACCCCGTGCAGAGCTATGAATGACGCCAGCCAACCCTGTATGATGGCGTGATGTCCTGGCTTGCAAAAGCGCGTCTCAGCCTACTGCCTGACCTGACCTGACCTACTTGTGGTGGCCTCGTACCCACAGAAACAGAACAACAGCCCTTGTACCTTATAGCCAGCATTACTTCCTTTCCGGCCATTGCTGCGTAAACATTTGCGAAAAGGAAATGCAAAGTGTCGTAATGGAAACCTTATACATCGATTTGTAGCAGCTGTGGTAACAGGAAAGGCACGTGCAAAGACATTAAAGGACATTCAACTCGAGGTGTTCCTTTGCGTCACTCACACACACACACACACACACATACTTGTATTATATTTATATATATAGTACACATACTATGTATATATAGTGCTTTCTGCTTTCAGATTGAGGGCAGGCAATTAACGCAGATTTGTGTATGTTGCGGGTCTACTAGAAAGTCGCTATGAGGCTGTGTAGAGGGTTAAGTGTTGTGACCGCAAATAAACTAGCACAAGTGTAGCTGAGAAAGTGTTGAGTATTACATAAGCAAAATAAAAAGGGAGTACTATATATTATATATACCATGCCACGCCAGCGTAGCTTGACTGAGGCGCAATTGACCGTAGCAATTTTAATTAGACCCAAAACTCAAAACAAAAACAGAGAGAGGAGTTATGTCAACAACGAGATGAGAAAAACAAAAAGCGATAATTAAAAGTGAATTCAAAGAGGAAGGTGCCAGAGATAAGCTGAGAGACTAAAAATATTTTATCTTAGCTCAAGCAAACACAGCAGATTTTTAGAGCTTACTTGCCAAATTTAGGAGTCTGACTAATTCTAAAAATATCATAAAACTGTAAAATGTTTGTTCCTAAAATTAGCAAATATTGTTAGAGAAATGTTATTTTTTTCTATTTTTTTTTGCAATTGCTTACAAGGTTCAAAACGCATGAACTTCGAAACCAGTTAGAGTGACATTGTTGAGACTGATAAGATTAAATCTGATATGAAGAGAGTGTGAACGAACTTGTCAAACACATACACACACCCCTAAATTACAGATTAAAATCAATTGAAAAACAACAAGTTCAAAGAGCGGAAATCGTAACTTAGGAATTTCGATAGATTTATGCGGCTAATTGACAAACCGCGAATATCATTAGGATTTATATAAAGCGCATACCAAAGCGGAACAACAAAATTGCCAGGTAAATTAATTAAAGCAAAGCAAACAACAAAAACAAATGCAAATTATGTGCCGCAACCGATTTGTTGGCACAGATTAGTGTGTTATGCATTATTGAAGAGGCGTCCGATGATGATGATGATGATGTGGAGAGCGCCTTAGGGTATCGCTGCCATAAAATAAACAAAAACTACAAGCAATTTGCACTTATCTAACCGAAAGCGAATGGTTTACCGTCCTTAAACGAATTGAAAATACACTTTAAATATTTTAAAATGAAGTAGGCAAACGATTTTGTATTATAATAAATAAAGAGATATTATTAATGATATTTTTATATTTTTGACAACTCTTAGGCAATCTTTACCAACAGTTAGGGCATTTTTGGGTTGAGAAATCTTGGTAAATTGAGGCGAGCCATGCTGCACTTAAGAGTAAACGAGACAAAGAGGCTTCCGTTCAATTTTTTCAGATGCAATCGCCGACGCGCGTTGATGATGGTGTGATTGCGATAAACAACAACAACAGGGACAAGAGAGGGCGCGAGAAAGACAGACAGACAGAGTTGGAGAATTTGTGAATGCCGCCACGCTGAAAAAAAAATACAGATGTTTTGGGTAGATATAATAATAAACGTAAAATTTATCTGATACTTCCGTCAATTGCAGCGAATTGTTTCTCTTGTGTCTTTAAATAGCCGAGACAACCCAGTGAGACTCTAAAGACCAAGTATATGTGGCGCATTTACCCAACAAGCAAGCAAGAGGTAGCGTGGCCGAGCGGTCTAAGGCGCTGGTTTAAGGCACCAGTCTCCTCGGAGGCGTGGGTTCGAATCCCACCGCTGCCAAGGTTTTTTTTTTATATTTTTTTCTTTTATTTATTTAAATAGAGCAAATTTATTTTTTAATTACAAGAAACACGATGAAATGGTAGATTTACGAATTAAAAATGCTATAATGGCCACAAACAAATTGTTTCAAAATGACATGTGATTAATGTCATAATAAACAGATCGCAATATTGTTTCATCATATTGACTATAGTCTGCCGTGCGACATGATTCAATGATTTCAATGCAATTGAGAAAGGTATGCCGATTTTTATGTATTATTTAATAGTATTTTAGTACTATTTAATTGTTTAGTAAGGAATTTAATTCACTATGCCTTTGAGTCATTAGTACATTAGCAAATCACATGCATACTCATACTAATGTAGTTCTAAATATGTACATAAAGCTCGTATATAATGATATGAGTTGTCGTCAGGTACGGTTTAATGATTCATCGTTCTCTACTATATCGCGTCTCACAGCGCTTACGAATATGGTGTCGAGATATCGTTTTTTTAAGTCATTAGCATAATATGATCAGACGTGGGTTAAGTTACCTTTGATAATTACATTATCAAATTCGACAAGGTTTCGCAGGTGAGTTATAAAAGTGTTTTTTTATAGAAAGAAAAAAACGTCAAGTGGAATTTGTTGAGACTTTAATCTCTAGGAGAAAATATGTACATATGTTTGCAATCTTTATTCAGCTTTCTTTATCACGAGTACACAGAAAAAAAACATTATCGTATCACCGATAAGTGACAACTAATTATACAACCCATGACGAAGAAAGTAAAGAAGACCCAAAAAAAAAACCCCTTAAACAAATGACTAAACATATACATAATATTGTTTTTAGGCGCGTGTGCGGGAGGTTCGACAGTGAGAGGCAGACTTGAAAAGTAAATTCGATGGAAACCAAACAAAAACAATAAAACAGCTGTCCAAATCGGCAAAAAAAAAAGTAACAAAGATGAAGACTTGAACGACGCTTCAAGTTGAGTTTTTTTTTGTATTTATTTCTTTGCCACACGATCGTCTCAGACGTCATCGACTCGGTTGCTGTCTATCTCTACCTCTACTACGTCTATCTCTCGCCGTCTACGTACCCCACTCTCCATTGCGCTTTGATAAGACAAAATTGCACGCGCTCAACAATTTCATTGATAAACAGAAAAAAAAGAAGCAATCGCTTACTAAATTAGAGGAAGTGTCGCATAAAACATACATAATTCATTAAAAAGCAATAAATACTTCAAAAAAAAAAACAATTTGTCTCAAAAAAAAACTAGTTTTCATTGGAAATCACTCGTTTCGCTAGCTCATAAACATTTTGTTTAGTCGAAAAACCAAAATTCTGTTTATATCAGAAATAAGATAGTCTTTTTTTTGGCAAATATACATACAAATCCGTGTATTTACAGACTTTACTATCGTTCCGATCTAATCACATGCTTCAACGTCAATTTTCTATTAATGTTTTTACTCAGCGTGGGATTTTTATGGAAGGTCTAAAAATAAACAAATCGCAGCCGGGTGGGAAAAATGTGAACACATGAGATTTCTATTTATTGAGAGCTCTTCGAATGTGATTGGAAAGGGTAACACAAATATGGCGAAAATATGTTGCAAAATTGTCTAAATAACAAAATTACTGAAAATATTGCTGAATATCGATAATACACTCAGAATAACAGAGAACAAAGAAAACAAAACAAAAGCTCAGCTCAATTTATGCAAACTGCGCACGAGGCTCTCGAGAAGTCGGCAAAAATAATGATTTTGTTGTATTTTTGCTGCTTCAGGCATAAACGTAACGTGTTTGTTTTCATCTGCTTGCGTCGGCGTTTTGGTATTTCCCTAACTTATTAATTTTATGCATGACTCTGTATCCCATTCTTCGCATTCCAAAGTGAGTGTTGCTTTCCTGCTCGCACCCCTGGCACAATACTGCACTTGAGCTCGCATTTGATCAAATGGCAGCGCCCTATCTCACTCACTCACTCATTTACGTGTGCCAGTGCGTGCATACATACACACATAGAATATGTATGAATTGAACGTTCCGAATTACGCACAAAGCGTAAAATGCAATTACTTGGAACAGGCAACAAGCAAGAAACACTTGACAAGGACATGGACATTGACGCTCTCTCTCTTGTTTGAGTGACGCGGGTGGGAGAACAAGAGCGACAGGGACAGCAATGTATGTATGTATGTATGTGTGTGTGCGCTGACTCTGGAAATGCCAAGAGGACGCGGGAAAAGCAGGGCTGTACGTACAGCTGTTCTGCTAAATGGTAAAATGTAATTTCTATGAATATTTAACAATTTTATTAAAGGAAGTGCACGCTTTGCTTAATTGCCAAGCAAAAAATGCTATGAAAATTGATTTTCATTACAAAGTTCAGCCAAGCGTAAAAAAGCACATGCATGCAATAAGGCAAAACTGAATACGAAATATATAAAACGGTAAAACATAATGGAATAAAACCAACGCCACCTTCCTGCACACACACACACACGCTTTGTCAACTGTCAAACTAATTAATACTAGTGCACTTTTAGTGTGTGCGAAAGATAGAAAGAGAGTGTCAGACACACAAAGAGAGTGCACAGCTTGGCAAACAAAGACTAAAACATAAACAATAACACAACAACGACGAGCCAAGGCAACATCAGCTGAGCAAATTGTTGTTGCTAATCTTGTTGTTGTTACTGTGTTGTGCGCCTGTCACGGCCTGGCACCAAATCGAGTTAGAGAGTATGTACGGCGACAGAGGGCGCTGCGGGGGGTGCACGCACACGTGCATTTCAGCTTTGGCTTCGGCTGCAGTCTCACCTGAATTTGCGGGTCCAGCTCGCTGTCTTCAGCATTTGACATTTTGCACTGCGATAATTTGCAATTCACGTGCCAATCCAAAAATGTTGTATGTATATTGTTGTTGCAATTTGGGATTCCGATATACAGCTGATTCAACGCGTTTCGATTTCAATTAGTTTTCACTTTTGTCGCCAACTGCTGCTGCTGTTTTTCTTTCTCAATTAGTTTGCATTTGCATTTTCACTTGCACATTTATTGGCGAGCGTAATGATTTGTTATTCGTTCGCTTTGCCTGCGGTCGCTACGCTTAGACCGAGAATTTAATTAAGTAATACTCATACATGTATGTATGTTTGTATGACTGTTGCGAAAGATTATGTGAATACTCTGCTCACTGTGAGTTTTGATAATTGAACAAAACAAAATAATAGCATTTGTTATATTGCGTTGTTTTGTGTGCGAGAGAGAGAGGGAGATAGGTAAAAATAAAGAGAGTAGAGCGCGAATAAATTTAATCACGATAATTAAATGTATGTAAAAAATAACTTATTGTATACACGAACTTCCACAATCGCTACACATAAATATTATAATTATTCGCGTTATAAATGCTAGGGACTATCTTAAAATTATTGGAGCGTCCGAACGCGGTGTAAGTGAAAAGCAAACTGTGTGGCCGCAAGTGAATGGCACAAAACACACTATCGTAGATGATGCTTGCTATCGATATATCGAGCGACGTTGAATGCATTCTGTTATGTGTGGAGCGCAACTGTTAAGTGACAGTGTGGAGTAATTGCGCAAGTGGAGCAAATCTGTTAAAAGTAAAGACACTGCTGCTGTTACCACTAAGCAGAGAACACATAGAGACATCGTTAACAGCGCATACACTGCTTTTCGGTTTCCACAAACTCATCGGCAGAGGCAGCTCTCGTTCTGTACGAAACTCGAAGGAGTAAGTTCAGCGACGAAACTTCATTTACACAGAGACAGTGGCGCAGTAAGCACGCGTCTATTTATATGTTAATTTGTGGTTGTTCTCATACATTGCAAGCAGTGCAAAGCAGTCATCCAGCACCTGCGTTATCAGCAGCTGTTCATGGAATTTGAAAGTCAAAAGTTGTCTCCGCTCTTCCGCTAGATGACGCCACTAACGATTAGCTATGTTTATCGTGACAAGTGCCTATCGCCGCACAGCTGAATGTTTTCAAAATGAAAACAGTAAACGAAATGGTAAATTCTCCTGTTAATAAAATGACGTTCAGTTTTACTATGAAATTTTATTTTATTTGTTTGTTGGGATTTCTTTATCATTTTGTTTTTTTTTTTGTCCATTACGTGCTTTACATGTTGTGTGATTTCCATTTGCATTTGTTTATATATATGTATATATATTTATATATGTATACGTTTATGTATATTTCCAATTTCATTTTCTAATGATATGCGCACTAAAACAAATTAACTTAGCGCAAACAAAACATTTGTTTTACAACTGAAAATCAATAATGGAAACAAATACCACATGCAATGTTTTTTTTTTCACTAAAAATTTTTATTTAAGTAAATTATAAAGAAAGGCAATAGAAGTGTATACCACGGAATTTCTATACGTTATTTAGCATTCATGCCCGTATCTGTTGTTTGCTTAATTATAACGCTAATATATTTGTATATATACTTTTTGTTTATATTTAATATAATGGATTTTATAGTTTTTTTTTTATATGGAATAACACTTAATTGTATACTCATTCATATATAGATTTTTTTTTTCTTAATTTTGCTCTTATATTGTTGTATTGTTTTGTATACATATTTAAAATATATATATCCAAATACACGTGTTTCCAACTTAGGCAAACGAATTTGTAGTTTCTTTTGATTTCGCGTAAACATAAAATACAAATGAAAACAGTTTGAAAACTAGAAACTAGAGAAATGCCATTTGTTGGTTTTGTTTTTGTTTTCTTTTGTTTTAGTAGAAAAGTTTGCTAAGTAGTTTCTCGTTCATTTTATTCTTCTCTTCTTCACTTTGTGTGTTTCGTTTTGTTCTGTCTGTTGTGCCATTTGCAGCATTTTATTTGCTTTGCTTTCGTTTACAATTTCTTTATAGTAGTATCTCAAACCTCTAAATACTTGCCATTTAAATGATTCGCTTGTTTAAATATTTATTAGATGTATACATATATTTATATATATATATTTTAATATATATTTTATGCTATATGTATTAACTATGCAATTTGCGCTTATTTTCCATATTTTTTGCAAGTATCTGTGTGTGTTAACATTCATAGGGAAAGTACAAAAGTATATGTATGTATGTAAGTGTTTCAAAAGCTTTTCCGATGTATGTATATAGTTCATTAAGTTACATTCATTTATTACACAGTTAACTGTTGTGTACACAAATCATAATTAATAAAACTGGCCACGTCATATTGAGAAAAATAAAATTTATGCTATAACTCTCGGATAGTATCATGCCACTTGGATCTTTTGGAATGTCTAAAAACAGATATAGTTGACTTAAATTGTTTATAATAAATAAATGCAAAAGCAATTGAAATGCAGTCAAAAGAAACTTATTAATTCGATAGTTTATACAATCTCTACTATCCGAGCTACATATAAGAAACATATTTACTTTGCGCTTAATTGAAAAAAATACAAAATTACAAAATACAATAAAACATAAAACAAACAAAACTGAACATAAAATCGACGCTGGCAGCAAAGACGCATAACTAGACAGATTACAGAGAGGGAGAGAGAGAGAATTCAGCTACACTACGTGGAGACGAGTTCGGTTTTTGGAGGGGAGGAGGGAGGATGCGCGGGTATAGTTCTCCTTAAGGAAACGTTGCTTTCGGATTGATGTTGTTCTACTACTCCATGTCTCGCCTCTCACTCACTATCAATATTGAGACCCACACGCTTCTCCTCCTCCAGCATGGCGTCCAGCTCATCGGTTAGATTAGCCAGCATATTACCAATATCGTTAAGCACATTGACCGACACTTTTGGCGGTACTGTGGCCACAACCGACGCCGCAGCAGCAGCTGCAATCGGTGCACATGGCTCAGGTGATGCTGCCGTGTCAAGGCCAGCGGCGCTGCCACCAGCCACATCCAAGGTGGGCGAACGCAGGTGCAGTGCACTGCTGCCCGCACTGGCCGTGCTGTTCATGCTGTCACTGCGCGCCAGTGTGGCATCGTGCAGTGAACTGGAAGATTTCAGCGAATGAAACGAGTGCGCTATGTTGGCAATGGTGTTCGTCGATGATGAACTGGAACTGGAGCTGGAGGAGTGCAAATGTGTGCCGGCTGCTGCATGATGTCCGCCAGCCATTGTTGCGTTGCCCGCCTGCAGCTCCTGGCGATTGAGCAGACGCTGCTTAATGGTGCCGGTGTTCTCGTTGGCAAATGGTATCGTATCAATCGAATCGATGCTCGAGTTCGACTTGTTATCATGATACTTCTCACAGTGTATCTCCGCTGTGGTCTGCTGTATGGTTGCATAGTTGGCATAGATCGGTTGCTGCTGCTGCTGCTGCTGGGAGTTGACGCCTTGTTGCTGCTGCTGTTGCTGCCAGTGCTGCGCCGTGTGGCCATAGAAGAGATGCTGCTGCGATTGCGATTGCTGTTGCAGTTGTTGCTGCTGTTGCTGGTTAGTTGCTCCTGCGGCCTGTGGCGTGCCATCTGCACTGAGCTGCCGCGAATTGCGTATGCTGCAATGACGTCGTGGCGGCTCCGGTGCAATCTTCTTGCCTGCCAAGGGGCTGCCGCTTAGATAGGCCTAGGGAAATAGTAAGAGATTAGTTTTCTGTGGCACAGAGAGCTCCACTCAATACTTACCGCTCCATCTGCACCGCCGGCTGTCACATATTCCGCTGCCGCTGCTGCATTCATATAATGATGATGCTCTAGCGGTGGCATCGTATTTAGCACCGCACGCTGCAGTATGCCACGTTGCTGGCGTGGCAAAGTGCCACCGCCTTCCTCGTACAGCAAATCCCGTGTGGCATCATTGGTGGGTGTGATGTCGCCATCGTCATAGGAACGACGCCAGGCCATGGCAGCAGCATTGCTGCCCAGTAGACGAGCAGCTGCTGCCTGCTGCTGCTGTTGTTGCTGCTGCTGCTGTTGCTGCTGGAGCAGCTGATGATGCTGCTGCTGTTGCAGCGTGGCTGCTGCTGCCATTGCTGCTGCTGCCGCTGCCGTTGTTGGCTGTCCAAAGTGTCCATAGTCCGTGGTCGTGTAATGGCTAAAGGTCAAATGGCTGCGCGTGCTGTTGTCATGTATATCCTCCAGCGATTCCAAGCTCTTGCCGCGCGGTTGACGTACCTGCAGAGTGGGAGAAAGAGCGAGAGAGAGAGCGGGTTAGTTAGTTCAAGGACGAGTGCAGACAGCGTCGAGTAGCATCATTCAGACCCCGTTGCAGACCCACCTTAATGAGCACCACATCGTTGCCATTGCAACACTCATGATTGCTGCCCGTGCAGTAATAGGCATCCCCCCCGCTGCCGTTGAGGACGCCGCTGTGACCAGCAACACCAGCACCAGCAACTGCAGCAAAACCAATACCATTGCCCATCCCGCTTGTTGTTGCATAGATCTTTGTGTCGTCCCAGGAGACGCGTGTGGTTGGCACATAAGATGGCGTGCTCGGCACGGGCACAATGAATTGCCAAGGCTTGCGCGGTTGTTGTTGTTGTTGTTGATACTCCTGCTGCGTTCGTCCATTAATCAAATTATGCGAGGGAGCAAGAAAATAATGAAAGCAAAATGCAAAAAGAAAAAAAAACAAACATAATTAAATTAGAAAATTATAAAATGAAATGGGAATAAACTAAATTAGCTGTGCAGCTTGTTGTTACATAACTTAAGAGTAATTTAAAAGAAATAAAAAAACGGGGTACTATGATGAAAATTGAATAGGAAAAAATATTCCACTTGACGTCATCTTCGCAAGTCGCGCCCCTCTATGTTTGCTTATCAACTACGACTCCACCTTATAGACTAAACACATCTATATACTTATTTCTAGCTCTTTCTCACCTGCTGCTGATAGGCATTCGCTCCACCCGGATTCCATTTGCCACTGATTATGTCCTTCACCCGCTTGATGGCCAGCAATATCTTCTTTTGATGTCCCAACTTGACAATGCCAATGTCCTCGAGATCCTCCCAAGTCACTTGGGTAACATCACGCACCGTCTTGTAGTTCTGTTCCAGCAGCGGTTGTATATACTCCTCCAGACGCAGCAGCTGCAGCCACTCCTCAATGGAACCCTGTATAGGAAAATAGAAACCAGATGGAGATCAGTGACACAGTACGGAGGAGAATCTAATCGCATTAGATTAATGCACAGTTCCCAGACCAGTTCAATCCCAGCTACAAATTGTCCATGAACTAATTCCAGGGCACGCTAAGCTGATATGGAAGTAGGGAGTAGAAGGCAGGGGCGTGGGCAGGGGGTTCACCATGTGTACTATTTACTGCTTACAGGGCACATCGCTTGTCTCTGCTGCTGCTGCTGCTGGCGCTGATGATGAGCTCGTCGTCGCAGCTCTAATCAGTTGTAATTGATAAGATATGACATAAATCGCGCCAAAGCATAAAACGGAAAAGAAACGAGTAGAAAAGAGACACAGAAACGAGTTGCCCCCGGTAGAGAAGTCTCCACAGGGTACACACAAAGTCAGAAAAATTTCATAAACATTTTTCACTTCTTCTATATTATGACGTGTTAATAACTTTTGAAACCCTCCGTCTCTTCTATCTTTCGTCTCTTCATGTTGTTGATTTCTATTTAATTAAGCACGCTGCCTCTCGCTCACACTCGTTAGTTCGTGATTTGGCATGCGTTTTGTTGCTGTGTAGACTTTCCAAGGACGTTACAATTAAAACGCCATAAATATTTATACAGATTTTTTATTCACTTGATGATCACTGTCATTAAATGATTTTGTCTGGCCATCGTGCTGTGATCTCATGCGTGCGTGTAGAGTTTCGTTCAAAGTCTACACATGTAATCAAGCTATGATTGGCAGCCCTAGAAGTGACATGTTGTTTTGTTTATGTCAGAAAATTAAATATTTTATTTAAAGCTGTTTAAATAGAAGTCTACACAGAGTCTCCACTAGTCTATAAATGCCTGAGAACGTAATCTTAACGCGATCTTCATAAAGGTCTACACAGGATGCTTTTAATTAATTGTTTTACAATAATTTCCCTCTTCAAACTCTCCAGATATTTCAATAACGTATTTTTATCTCTAAAAAGTTCACACCAAAATCTTAAATTCTATTTGTATTTCTTATTTTCGCAATCTCCATTCTTTTACGCTAATTTCCCTCTTCAAACTCTCCAGATATTTCGATAACGTATTTTTATCTCTAAAAAGTTCACACCAAAATCTTAAATTCTATTTGTATTTCTTATTTTCGCAATCAACGCAGATCACTGTATAAACTTTACGTAGTTTATTTATTCAATAATTGCTGAATATTTCCACAGATCATCATCAGTTTATGATCGTGCTGCAAACTGATCTGCCAAACGGAAACTCTACACTTAAGTCTACACAAACACGTACACGTAGCTTAAGCAATCTGCAGGCGCTAATCAATTCATATTTGTAGAGAGCATCTTGCACGGGGCACGGCATACTACTAGATATGTGTTTTCCATAAAACTTCAAATAAATATTGACTTAACGTCACTTGAAGATAATATGTAGTATCGGCAGATATATGAGTCTATGGAACGTGGGGGAAAAATATATGTATGTATGTCTGGTTATTGTATTTTGTTTTCTACTTTGAAGCTCATTAGCAGGTAGCATATGGTGTGACAGCGACAGAGACGCAGCACAGCAGCCAACAAAATAAAACTGGTTTTCAACGAACTATATGTACCGAAAATATCTGTATAATATACGAGTATGTATGTATGTATATGATATGTGTGTGTTGGGTTTGCACACTAGAGAGTACGTCAGGCCGAAAACTAAATACCATTTGGAGTGTCTAATAACGGCTACAACAACAACAACAACAACCGCACTCTGTATAAACCTCAAGGTCGTTGCTTAATTGCGGTTTTTGTTTTTGCTTTATGGAAAGGAACCGGAGCCGAGTCGAGCCGAGCCGGGCCAGAAGAGATTGGCAAGCGACAAGTTGGCGTTGTTGACGATTGTTAATAACCTTTTTTCTTCCCTCCGTCTTGCTCTTTTCTCCACTCTTTCGCTCAGGTATTTTGCTTTGCTTCCTTTTTCGCCAGATAAAAATGCCCGGCTCAGGCAAAAGAAAGCGTCGCGACGTGTGGGAAATCGTTGAATAACTATTTTTGTATTTATTTTTTGCTACTACCTTCTTTGGTTTTCTTTATTTATTTACTTAGCTATTCGTTTCTGTTTGTTTCAGAATGCCGCCAACTAATGAGGGTAACCCGCACCGACACATCATCATCCTCATCTGCATGCGCGTGCAGAAACTTTCGTCTTTGGTAAGTGCCCCCTAAGGCGGTATCCAAAGCAACCAAAAGCGTACCGAACCACACCCAAGGCGATGTTGTCGCTCAAGATCAACAGAGAGCGAGAGAAAAATAACAAATGCGGGGTCTAGGGGGCGATAAGAGCAGAAACTTGCGAAAACCGTCACGCAGCGTTATATAAACAAAGTAACAAAAACTAAAGGAAACAAGTTGGAAAGCTATAGACAAAAGTTACTGACTTTAATATACTCGCTAACCACTCGATGAGGCAGTATACAACAAAACTGAAGGTTCTAGCTTAAAAACTACGCTGAGTTATTGTTTTTGTAATTTATAGAGGCGCAGGAAGGGCGTGGCTTAGTTCTAGAACCTGCTTAAGCTAGGGGAGCATATTAGACATATTGTCAGCAAATTTAATAGCTCTAGCTCCTATAGTCTCTGAGATATAGCGGTTCATACAGACAGACAAGCCATTAAAGGCTTTAAAGACTACACTGTTGATGCCAGTCAAGAATATATATTCTATAGGGTTGGAGAAGGCACCTAAAACATAGAATACCCATTTAAACTATGTCTATAGGGTATTAAAAGCGAACAAGTCGTGAAACTCTAATATTATACAGCTTGTTAAAAGTATTATAACGCATTTTTCAACTGAAAAACCCGAGAGAATAACAAATAGAAACCCCAAAGCTGAGGTCATTTCTAGAGTTTGAAAAATTGCAAATCGTTCGAGAAACGCACACATACATACATACGTATTGGCATATGAATATGCTAACAAAACTATGAATAACTATGCTCAATAATAGATCTACATTGGCTGATAATGAAAAACTCGAAATGAAACGAAATGAAAACTAACCGGAGGTTATAATTTGAAACAAGCAATTAAGTGCGAGCAAACTCTAACCATGGAATGCGGTTCGAATTTGACTCGAGAGTTCGAGAGCCCCAGAGATAGATAGAAACGATAAATGTGATATGTGTCTGTACATACGAGTATGTATTCCGAATGCATTTTGTAAGCGCATTTGCAGGTGGGCAGCTTATGGCCGACCCACGACTCAAATCCCCAGACAGGTGGGTGGAGTATAGAGGGGAATGCGACTGGGTTTCTTTTTCTTTTTTTTTTATCTACTTGAGCTGCTGCTGCAGTAGCTGACGAAATCAATGAATCAGTGGAAAAAAAACCGACTTTAAAGCTGGAGATTATATGATGGAGAGTTTTCAGTTAACAATTCAAGGTGCAGTTGCAGCGAAATATGGGGAATGCTTGAGCGACATTACGTCATGATTCATACTTTAAGGTCTCTATATGGTAGTCAGCTAATTCATTGACAAAAGTAAAGATTCTTTAGAGTTTTTCGTATATTTTTTTATAAAGAAATACAACATACTCAGCTGTCTATCTAGCCCAGTTATTTCGGAAGTTGTGGCCATGCGAGTGGCACGTTTAACGATTATGACTGTTTTTTCTCTCTACGTCTTCCAAAATGGGGTTTTAAAAGGGCCTGAGCACCCGTTTCGGGCATGAGAAACTTGTGTCGATGGCTTGTTTTGGGCTGCACATGGAATGCATATCGATAAGGCAGCAACAGTAACTTGCATTTCCGTATGTCACGTAGATTTTTTTTGTCGCGAGTAAATAATATAATAATGAAATTGATGTGGATAAGACAGCGGCGCAGTGTGTTGCTGTCACATGGTATATCAGCATATTGACAGTACCCATTTCAACTATGGAATACAAATGTCAAAGTTTCTTATAAGTCTATCGAGAGTTCAAGAGATTAATTAGGAAACTACAGCTAGAAACAGTGGCAACTGCAGGTAAAGTAAAGTTTTGAATTACACGAATAATCCCATTTATAAAACCAGTATTTTCATTACAGTTTCTACTATGCTAAAATCTACTTAACAAGCTCTTTAATCTCTTGCACACATTGTCTTTAGAGATCAACTTTGCTGGGCAATTAGTCGCATTGCACATGCACTTGACTAGGCACACTTTGATCTGTCGGATCAATGCTAAAGATCAGTTTGAAATACATACGTAGCTCAATTAGCCTTGCAAAGACCCGAGGCGACATTTCAGCCGATTCAACATTTCAACAGTCTCTCCCTCCCCCTCCCCCTTCCCCTACGGTAACCCGATAGCGAATGTCACCTGAAAAGGCGCCAACAGCAGCAGCAGCGCCACTTGGAAGTGGCAAAACTAGAGAGACGTTTTTATTTTTTTTTTATTTATTTTTCTGTTTATGTTGCCAACTGTTTTTAATGAATTGTTGATGGGAATTAATGTGCGCATATTAAACGAAATTCTTTCATTAGCTTTATATATGTATATAAAGAAGCATGAAAAAAATAAAAACAATTCGCTGACGGCGCTCTTTTTTTTTGATGTGGGGGCCTCTCTCGCCGGGCACAGTATGTGGGAAACAAGTTTTTGCAGCACGGATTGCAAATGCTTTTTTAATGAAATATTTAACGCGATAAGCTCGTCGAGAAAAGGTAAACACAGACAGACAAACAGAAAGCGAATCACGTCAACAACAACAACCTGCTAGAGATGAGACATTACGACGATCATCAGCAGTATAAACCTGCATACAGTCTAGTATATCCAATGATATACCAAAGTCGTGCCTAATTAGGCCCTCAAAGTGCGCTTATCCGCAGCTTAAATGACTGCAGAAGATCACAACGTTGCAGAAGAGGAAAGATTTCCGAGTGTTAAACTGGTTCATTACATCATCATTTCCTTATTAAGTTATTACTTCTGCTAATGTCTTTCTAATTAAAATCATAGCCAACAATTGGTTAATTACAGTAGCACAAATTACTATTATTAACACGGATCAAATTACTGGGGAGAATGTTGATCAGATGATGAGAGAGCTGAGAGATTATGCAGCTTGCCTAAGGCGTTCTACATCTCTGGTTGGATGGCAAATGCGGGTAGAACTTGTTAGGATCTTTAGCTGCGCTTCTACAAAGTTTTTTCTCTTTATTATTATAGTTTAAGGGATTAGGTACCCCTGTAAGCAGCTCTTAAAACCTTGGGTCATATGGTTAACCCATTAATTGGATTCTGTGTGCTTTGATCCATGGGACAGCCATGTGTCCTTGTGGATATCAAGATGTTGGAATCTGGTTTCGTGCCGTGATGAAGTCGATCAACCTGCGATCGTTGTTCGAGAAGATCTCATGGAGGCTTAACTGGCCTGTGGTGGGTCAAGTCTCGCATAGAACGTATCCTTAACTTATCCTTATCCTTAAATATCGCAGTTTGCTGGTTTGGAGCAACCTTGTCCTGATTATCTCACTACCAAGTCATGTCGTTGCTAACCGAGTTATAACTGACTTTTTACTAGTCTATAACGTTCATCCCTAGACAACGTTCAACTTAGGTGGCCGTAATTAATGCCAATTTGACAAATTACCATGTGTAGAGCGAGTTATGACTAAGTTGACTCTTTGCAAATATCACGAGTTGTTTGCCTGATTAGATAGAAACGCGGAACCGGTCTGTTACCAGGCCGAGGGGGATCGGGATTCGGTTTTTTTATTGTTTACTTACCGGCACAAAATGTGGCAAATTATCAAGAACTTGTAGCTTGTCAATGCGTTGCTTGATACGCTCTCGATGATGCGGATTCTTGATACCGATGGCTGTGAGATCCTCCGGAGTCATGCGTGCAATTGTGGGCAAATCGTAGCCGGCGGCAATGAAGAGTTGCGCATATTCCTCATGTTTCATCTCCAGCAACCAATCGATAATTAACTCATCATTACGTTGCCTATCGACACTGCCAATGGAGCATGAGCTAACCGAACTGCAACGTGGCGAGGAGAGGGGAGCACGTATCGAGGCACCCGACGAGGACACACCCGTCAAATAGGATGAGGCACGTCCCGAATCTAGGCTTGCGGTGCTATGGCGTGAACCCGATCCTGCGGAACCCGACGATGAACCGGGCGAATCACGTCCAGGCGATTGTGTTAGATCTATTCCTTGATCCTCCTGCAGCGCCAGCTGCTGATGATAATACACCGCCGCCTTGTGGGTCAACGGTTCACGTAGCGTGGCACAGAACACTGGCGGTGGACAGGCCACAATGCTGGGCGGCACTGTCGCTTGTTTGCTGCCAGAGCCAACACCAACAGTTGCTGGAGCTGCAGTACCTCCAGCTCCAGCTCCTGCTGCCTCATCCTTCATGCGCAGTGCAACACTTGTCTCGCGCGGCAAATTGAAACCGCCCTCCTCCAGCGAGGGCGATGAGACAATGCTGCTGCCGCTCATGCTGCTAATCCCATCGTCCAGTTGATAGAGATGTTGCTGCTGCTGTTGTTGTAGTTGAAGTTGCTGGTGATGTCGCAAGGGTCCGCTCAGACGGTAGAGCGGTATCGATGGCTGATAATGTGGCGATGGAGGCGTATCTCCTGGTATTGTCGGCGGCTGTACCTTTTTAGCTTGTGCCGTGGATGCGTGCGGCTTCAGTGAGCGATGCATTTCGCGCTTCGTCTGCGTATGCCGGCCGCGTTGGCCAAATTAGCTGAGGCAACTCCTGCAAACAACAAACAAACGGAAAATGCATTAGGAAAATGTCTTCAACAGATGGACAGATGTGCAGCAGATGTGCTCCCGTGTCTCAGTGTGTGCATGCAGTGGAAAAATCTGCATAATTGGGCATCAATTTTGTGGCTCTGGCTAAAAATAGGGTCACACTATTTACAAAAACACACACACACGCGCGCGCACGCCAGTCTCTCTGCGGCAAGTCAATAAACTGCCATAGAACACGAGAGGGCGCACAGTGGCACCAAATAAAGTACATTTTATTTTCTTATGTTTAAAAAATTATGAAAAATCTTGTACCCATAATGCGCTTAAATTTTCATATTTATGACAGATTTATATACTTTTTCTTCACATTTCACATTTCCCTCTGTTTACTTGCACTCTGCCAGCACAGCAATGCAGAAAATGTAAATAGAGCCAAATATAAATATTGACTTTTGGTTTTCATCAAGCGAATGACTCTATTGACCCACTGTGCGCCCGCAGCAGCAGCAGCAGCAGCAGCATCGTATTACAAATTTCATTCACAAAAACACAGCTAAAAGCAAACACAGAGGGGGAGATAGAAGAACACGAGGGCAGCGCAGGCGATGTCAAAGTTCGTTGACTGTGTGGGCTGTCGTCTAAGGGAGACAGGGAGGCGGTGGGTTGCCTCGTCTAGGCGCAACGTCATAATACTCTTGAAAAATGCACAAGCACAAGCACAGGCGGCGACGGCAATAGCGTAAATCTGGCAAAAGTCACGAACAGAGCTACTGGCGGCCTGAGCATGTCATTAGCATGCTGGCGAGAGAACAAAGCCGCAAAATACTCGGAAGCAATAATGCGATAGGCTTTAATTTGCAGTTCCAGTGAAACAGTTAAATTCCAGAGCAACGATTAACCCAACTGTAGCAGTTATCGATAACGCACAACTGTCGCTGCAATGGCAGCCACCTGTTCGATTAAACTACTCGATGCCCGGCCGCCGGTTGACATCGACACACACACACACACACACACGCAAGGCAGGTGCCAAATTTCATAACGTACGTTGTGTATGTGGGTGTAAAAAAAAGAGTCAGAGCAAAACGCAGCGCAGAAAGAGGCAGAGCAAAAAAAACAAAACGAACAGCAACAACACAAGCAACACGCAAAACGGTGGCAGTAGTAAATTTCATTTACAAGCCTGTCGACGTCGTCGCCATCGTCGACTGCCCCTTTAATGAATTTTTATGTATGCGACGTGAAACGAAAATTAACGAAAAACTGCAACCGAAGGTACGAGAGAGCTCGCTCCAGTGAGCGCAATTGGCATGCGATAAAGAGAGCGGGAGAGTGTAGCAGCCGAGAGAGAGAGAGAGAGCGCGCAGAGCCTGAGCCAGAGTTGTAGTAGGGTAGTATATCAAACGGCAAACGATACACAAATGTGGGTTGCGATTTCTTGTTGTTGTTTTCATTGTTTCTGTTGTTGTCACCCACACCCCACACACACACACACCCATATTCGCCCAGCTGCAAATTTGCAGATGTTGTTGAACTGTGCGGCCGGCATTGCATTTTTGGGCTAACATTTTCTGCCAGTGTTACCCCCCATCCACCCGGCACCCCACTCTTCTTTCTACTTTGTTGTCTTTTTCGTTGTGTCGTTTACAACCCATTTTTATGAGTCCATTTTGCTGTTGCCTTTTGTTGCTTGCGCATTTAATTGCAAACATAGCACCACACACACACATACACATACAGGACGCCCCCTGGCGTAGATAATGCAAAACTATTGCAGTTCTTGTTGTTATTGTTTTTCTTGCCTCTGGCTATTGGACATGCTTGGGTGTGGGTGGGTGAGTAATCATAATGAGCACAACACTTGCTGCCGCACGAGTGTCTGTATGTGTGCGTGTCTGTGTCTGTGTCCGTGTGAATGTGAGCATAAAAACTGATTGGAAATGCAATTGGACGCTTGGGCGGGCGGCCTTTTCCTATCAGGAACTCTGCACACAATACAAAACTATTACAAAAGGGCAGCGCAGGCTGAAAGATTTATTGATTGTCGCTGTCGTCACAGACACACACACCCGCACACCCATCTATCGATATCTGCAAGTGTATGCGTGTGTGTGTCTGTGTGTGCTGCCTGACAATGTAGCGGAGTTGCGGTTTTGAAGTTGGCAGCAAAAACGCTGAGCAACTAAAAATAATTATGGTTGCCAGTGCTTTAAACACACACACACACACACACATATATAGGGAGAGACACACACACATACACATACACATGCATAGTACAAAGGGACCGCAACGGTTATACGCTACTCAATGGGGGAGTATCGAGCGTTAGTTGTAAAGTTTGAATGGGGTGCGATAAGAGAGAGAAGAGGACACACACACACACACAGACTATACGTACACGATGTAAGGACAAAAAGCGTGTGATATTTATAGAGCGTAATTTGACACAGGAATAAAACAATTGAAGACGAACTAAATTGGAAACTTGTGTAGTACGACGTTCTTTAAATATCTTTAAAGTTGTTGAAAAATAAAAATAAATATTACTAAGCGATTATTTTTAAATTGCAATAAATATTAATTTAAGAAAATATAAATTATTTTCTTTACAACTCATATAATTTTCCTTTCCATTTTTTTTTATGTTTTAACTTCCCTAAATCCCACTTTATTCAGTACTTTGCGAATATTTTGCGAAAATAACTTAAACAATTATTTTTCTTTTTATATGCTTAGTGTATTTGCAATTCGTGGTGTTGTCTTGCAATTGTCGCTCCGTTAAAGTTTACTGGCATGAGTAATCAGCCAAATGGAGCGCAATAAAATGGCAACGGCAACACGGCCAATCTATCAGGCCAGGGCACCACATCAACTAAGTTGATGTTGTTGCCACAGCCCCAGCCACCCCCGATAATGTCCGCCAACGGCATCAACCACTTCATGACCAGATTCATATATAGGGGGGGGAGTATGGGATCTGGATCTGCAGAATAGCAGGAAAATGTGAGCAGGAGGTGGCGCGCGGCTGAAATCAAATGAACCGAGTCCCATTCTCATGTTTATTAACGGTGCTTAACTGAAATCATGTATGTGTCTGTGTGTGTGTGGGGTTAAGCTGTGTGTGTGAGTGTGGGTGTCATTAAGCCCGCTAGATAAAGGGACCGGCCAGGCTACACTTCATTACCAACGCGACTTATTGACAACGTTGCTTTGTTATACCCTGTAAAATAAACGAGCTGCCAAGCGAGGTTTTTCAATCATTTCAATCATATAATGAGGCTCACTTTAAGTTAGGGTATCTAGTGTGCGACTATTAATTTTGGGGCTTAGTCAAGCCGTTCGTTGTTCCTATTGTTGCGGGTACTTTGCATATGACATGAGACAGTTTTCTATACTTTCCCTAAAAAATGCAAAGCTGACAAAAGTTTTCGGGTGCAGTTTTTTTTCTTCTTCTTATATACATATTCTTGTTTTTCTTCTTCTACTTTATTTTCTTTTTTTTTTTTTGTTCGCTTTGCCACGCCCCAAGTAGTGTGGGTCTATGTACTTGTGCATTGTTGGTAGCGTGTTTTGTCAGCAGCAACAGCTAAGGCAACAACAACAACAACAACAACAAAGTAAGATGGTGTCGCTGCCTGTCGATAACTGGAGATGTTGATCTTGCTAAGCAAAAGGAGAGGACGACAGCAGCAGCAGAGGCAGCAGCAGCAGCACGACGGCCGCGGGCAGCATAAACTTGTTTTTGCCTGTAAAAGGGAGATGCTGTTGTTGTTGTTGTTGTAGTTGCCATAGTTGTTGTTTGTGCATTGTCTTTTGCGTTTTGTTTCAGGTTTCATCTGGCAACGCCAAGAACGGAGCAAACAAGAGACCATAAAAAGCTCGTAGGAGTAAAATGCAACACACAACGACGACGAAGATGTGTCAAATGTGTGGGCAAGCAAGGGGAGGCGGAGAAGGAGGAGCAGGCAAGCAGAGACATACGTGCAGTTAACGGTTAATGCAAAGCGAATGCGTAGCGCATATGGCACCAGACACAGACGGACAGAGAGAAAGACAACAAGAGAGACATACGGACAGACAGGCCAAATACGACTGTCAGCACGTACACTGCGAGACGCGCAGCGAAGCTCCAAAAGCGGCCATCAATTGCTCTTCTTCTTCTTCTTCTTCGTCTGCTTATGTTCTTTTTGGTCAAAAAACGCGAACAAGTTGTAAAGCGAGCAATGCGAACAAAGCGCAGCAACAACAACAACAGTTATAGGAGGCAAAGAGGGAGAGAGAGCAAGAGAGCGGCCGTACTGAGAGCATTTACAGCTACATTGAACTTTTTAGTACCCAACTATTTGCCACCCACTTGCAAAGTGCGTTTACTACTACGCACACACACACTAGCGCACATGCATACGTACACACACACACACACAGCACATCTCACACACCACATTTCACGCACACACACACACGCTCAAGGCTTAAGCGTAGTGGGTTGTTTCTTTTTTTTTTCGTTTCGTTTTTTGCAACAACTGTGCCAAAAATATGCAAATTACCATTTGTATACGTTGATTTTCGTTGAAATTTTTATATCAAACACAAGTGCTTCATTCAAATGAGCTTAAGTAATAATTTTCACATAAATCGAGATTGATTTAGTAGCATAAAACCGCGTTGGAAAATTCTCTGCAAAATTTCTTTCACACACACACAAACACACACAGGCGCTCACTTACAGCGCGTATGAACACAGGCACGGCACGGCACTAACACCAACACATAATCGTTGTCGTACACACCAAGAGCAGCGCGCTGGCTTTGGCCAAAAAACAAGTAAAGCATATGAAAAAGGCAGCGCAAAAAGTTGCTGCTGCGGCGGCGGCGGCTACGGCTGCTGCTGCCGCTGCTGCTGCTGCTGCTAAAATAAACGAAGAACGAGTCGGAAAAGGCAGAGCGCGCACGAGCCGACAGCGACCACAAGTCAAAGCG
Source organism: Zaprionus tsacasi (assembly GCA_018904105.1). NCBI lineage: Eukaryota > Metazoa > Arthropoda > Insecta > Diptera > Drosophilidae > Zaprionus > Zaprionus tsacasi. The sequence continues at coordinate 14,703,669 of JAEIFR010000295.1, forward strand.
TATTGAAAACGCGGCTCAAGTTCGAGTCCAAGTCAGAGTCCTCCTGCTGTGTACGGCTGCAGCAGCGAAGTTGTACGCCGAGAGAGAGAGAGCAAGAAAAGTGAGAGAGTAATGAATAGAGAGAGTTTATGGCAAGCGAGAGAGAGTGCGCGCAAATTGCCGCACTCGAAACTCGACTCAATTTTTGTTTTTGCTGTTAGCGGCACAACCAAGTCAATTTGTTGCAATTGAAACAATAACAATTGCGTGTGTGTGTGTGTGTGTATGACAATTTGTTGTCGCTGGCAAATTAGTTTATAAATTAACCAACAGTGCTGCTGCTGCCATTGTGATTATGGGCGTGAGCGAACTTATTTTCCGCACTGTAGTATAAGGATTAGAGCGGAGAGAAATGCATTCATTCAATGCACAGTGCGCACATTGGAACAAAAGCATCGGACACACAAATTATCGATACGACTTATTTATTAGACTCCATCTATTATTACCTAACAGAAATTAGTCGCGCGATAGCGGCGTTTTGTTTTATTTTCCCATGATTGGTACGATAAGATTTTGGAGGTTAATTTGTTTTAGCCGGTAGGTATATGCTTTGTTCGTAAGTCATTTGCATTCAAGCGTGTTTATCATGGGAACTTAGGTAAGACTTGGCTTTAAATGTAGCATTACACAGATTCAAGGTAAAATGGTAATTTAAAATAGTTGAGAGGGAGTTGGGACTTGACATTGAGTTAGATTAGTTACATAAAATTAGATCACATTAAATATGAATGAGTACGTTGAATAATTATAATAAATTCTTTTGCTACTTGTCCCACTGTACAATGTATGCCACAAAAAAGGCAAACAAATCCAAACAAACACACACACACACTCAGACGCACGTACGCATGCAGCCGCTGGCCAGTCAACCACTTTGCTTTGCCGCATAAGCCAATAAGATCCACAAGATTGTGAGCAAGAGAGAGAGAGAGAGCACGCGCTCCACAAGAGTTTAGTAGAAACTTCAAAAAGGCTCCAACTTTATTAAATGGCCTGCGCACGCTCTCTCTCTCTCTCTTTTAAGTATTTTATTCTCTCTCCGCATTGAAATGTCATCGTCGCTCTCACATTACGCCCCGACCCCTGGCAACAACAACAACAACGATAATTCTAACACTTCATTGGAGCTGTTTGGGCTTTGCTCGTCGATGCGTCGTGTCGCTTCGCGTTGCGTTGCGTTGCCTCGCAACGAAGCGACGTCAAGTCATTTGATTCCCACACAAATCTCTGCACATTGAGCGGACGCGAGAGTCGCTCCCCATTATGGCAAGTGAGTTATGAGCCTGTGTATGTGTGTCTGTGTGTGTGCACTGCGCTTTCTATTGATTTATATGAGCTTTATGGCGCAATCTGAGTACTTTACAACGAGTACAAAGCTCAGAAAGACGAAGTTGACTACAAGTAAACGCGCTTTGAATTTTCAAGTACTGCAGGGACAAACAATGCAATGCATAATGACAGGCTAACATATTTAATTGCCAACGAGCGCGTGTTATTAACAAGCAGCAGCCCCAGTTTGGACCTACTATGTATGTAAATTATGCAAAGCATCAGCATACAATCATCTACCAGAGTTGCCGCAGTGCCATTGTTTTTTTTTCTGATGCAAAGCGTTTTGTGCAGCACGCGTCAGCATCGGCGCTCGTGCATAACGCCGAAACACTGACACGTGTTGGTTATTAATTACATAAGCAGGAGCTGCAGTTGGTAGCGAAACAAAATTCAATTTCCTGCAGATGCCTTTGGCCACTCTAACAATACTGTGAAACAGCTGGCAGCCCCTTTGCGTATGTTCACCAAGGAAGAGCAAGAAGAAGAAGAAGCAGACAAATGACAGATGGCAACGTCAGCGCCGCCGCTGCCGGCCGCAAAAGCAGCAGGACACCAATGTCAAAACAAAAACAATCGAAACAGGATTGCGTCTCTTAAGCCGCTTATAAAATACATACACACATATATAATCATTAATACACACCTGTAAAATGCAGGGAAAAGCTATTTTCCAGTGCTTGCGCTTTTCAATTTCCGAAAGCAACAAAACAAAAAATGCTTAATCACATAAAAACACAACCACGACGAAAGTTGACACACAAAAGTAAACAAATGTTAAACTGTAACAGGGTATTCATTAATTACTGTCGCCGTTTGCACGTTTTATGCCCTTTCTTCTATAGGCTGACATACACAGACACAAACACACACACACAGATGCAGTGGCGCGCGCGCGACGCATAAAAGTAAAACATAAAACCAGATTAATTTTTGTGCAGTCGACAAAAAAGAGTTTATTAAGCGACGTTGCTTACGTAGTTGTAACACTGCGCTGTTGTTGTTGTTGTTGTTTTGACTGGTTTTATATTGTTTGCTACGCCGCCGCCATTTTCTTTACTGTGAAGTCGTAAATTTAAATTGCGTTTATGTTTGCTGTTGTTTTCTATGTTTGTTTTAAAAGTGAGCTGTTAACATTTAATTACACTGTTTTTACTAATTTTGTGCCACTATTTTATAAATTATGCGTTTTTTTAATTAGTTATAAAATCCGCGCTGTAGAGCGACGCGGACGAACGACGAACGTCCAACAAGAAAACAAAAACATAACTGAGTGTGGCTGCTAAACGAAAAGAGTAAAATACCAAATACCAAATGCGATAGTTAGCAGTATCACAATATGCATGTCTAGTATATTCCGTAACACCCTGTGCGGAATAAGTATTTATTATATCATCACAATATATATTTTAAACATTTGAAAGTTTTTGTAAGCAATATAATTCATTTTATTGTGACACATGTTATTTAATTTGAATCTGTGCATATAAGAATTTATGTTAACAGCACGAAACGATAACAGCTGCAGAGTAGTATTCCAATCGATTTATTTCTTTGACAACCGATAAATATGTAAATTCTTGCAGTAGCTCAACTAATTTTCAGTATTAATCAGCGCCTTTTGTCGCTGCCACATACAGCCACACTTGTTGCATTTGTATAAAATGTTACAATTATTAAAGAGAATTGACGACAAACGATAATAAATAAAGTGCGTGCGCCCAATTCGTCAATTAAAATATGTGCCGCTTTTTGGTTAATTGTAATTTATTTTAACTGTTCTTGTGCGTGTCGTGTTGCGTTCGCATTCCATTAGCATTTTTTTGTCTTTTGTCGTTCGTCGTCGTCGTCGTCGTCGTCGTGTTGTATGTGTGTATGTGCGAGCTTGTTGCTATTGCTTTGTGCGGCATTTTTGGTTAAACAAATTACCAACTACCAGCAAAAGTAAGCATATAATGAGGTGAAATTAAGTAAATCGACAGTTTATTGTCTTGCAAAAAATTAACTGCAAATAGAAACTCGTGAAAAAAGGCCGCAACATCGAAGCGATTTAAAAAATGCAAATGAGCACAGAGCAAGAAAGAGAAAAAGAAGGTAAAAAACAGGTTGTCGCTGCTCTGCGCTACGCTTTGGCATTTCTTGGCTTGGCTCTCGCTACAGTGTTGCCACAGTTGTTGTTGTTGTTGTCGTTCCTTTTTCGGTTGGTCAATGGACGGCGTTAATTAAAGCAAAATAAATTCTCGGCTGTCGATTGTGGGCCGTGTCACTGTTTGCGCAATAAGTAAACCTCTATACAATTTTTGTTGTTGTTAATTTTTATACCGAACGTTCTAATTTATTTTTGTTTCTCTTTTGCAATGCACTGTGGGCGTAACACCCTGTTGTCGCTGTTGCTGTTGTTGTTGTTGCCGCATCAAAATGCTATGAATCATGGCATTAAAATGTTAGTTAACTAAAAATGAATGAGTGTACTTGCGCGTGTGTTAAGACAACAACAAACACCTGTGGCATGTTGTTTATGCAACTAACTGTGCGCTTAGGCCGGGGCCATGGACCGGGTGCGTGCCAAATGTCAAATGTCAAGTTTGACAGCTGCGTGGCGCATCCTCAAATGAGATTTGAATTTAGAAAGCTTGCAAGGGAGAGCGAGATGGAGCGAGAGAGAGAGTAGAAGATGGAGTTGTAGCACAACTAAAAAAGCTTGATAGGGGAACACTGTTAATCCCTCGCTGTTAAAAGAATGTTAAACTTAACAGAGGAATGTTCCCAGTACGAGATAAGGAAATGGAAAATTAAGCTACTTTAAATACAAAAGGAACTTAAGTATATTTATGTTGTTATTCATATATCATTTTTTTATTCATTTATTTATGATTTATCGTTTTATTTCTTGCAGTTCATTATAATTTCTGTGATTTTCAAACATTAAGAGAACTACTCTAAAGACAACAATATTAGAATTCTGTTAAGAATCGCCGTTCGTTCTCAATCTTCGATTCGTACGCTTCTTCTTTCCCGATCCAATGCAGAAAATGCCGTCGCAAATATTGAACGATGGCAGCGGCGCTGGCAATTTAAATAACGCCGCCTCGTTGCTGGGCACATCGCCGAATAGCATTACAGTGAAGACAGCCTATAATGGTCAAATCATAATAACGACCATCAATAAGAACATCACGTACGAAGAGCTATGCTATGAAATACGCAACATTTGTCGCTTTCCCATCGATCAGGTGAGTAAATAATTTATTTTAATATTTTCTTTCATTTAATTCCAATTTCAAATATTCGTACAGCCCTTTACCATCAAGTGGGTCGATGAGGAGAACGATCCTTGTACCATATCAACGAACATGGAACTTGGGGAAGCAATACGACTGTATGAGATGAATTATGACTCCCAGTTGGTTATACATGGTAAGCTTGAAACAGCTTTCTTATCACCATAGTATTAGTATTTGTTTATAATTTTCTGTATTTCTCAAGTGTGTGTGTATGTATTGTTTGCGAACAGACAGCACAAGTGCGATAAGCGCTCTTTAATATCTCAGGTTATACCGGCACACAGTTATGTGTCATTCTTGAGAGATTTATAAACGTCATAAAATTTTATAATTATGTGGAATATGAAAAGAAATTCCTGGAACAGGCTTTAAAAAATTAAAGTATGAAATATTTCACTCTTTCGGTAATTATAATCAATTTTGATTTAAATCACATAGAGAATATTGCTATAAGTAATTCTGTCTTATATTTTAAACCCAATTTAACGCTTGAGAAAGTTTTATGATCATATATCAAGCATTAAATAAGGGATTTTATTTCTGAAAAGCCTTAAGCAACAATTAAAACTATTATCAAGCGAGAATTCCCAACTTTTCTGTACATTTAACATATTGTATAATTTGTGTTTAAAGTTTAAGCCTCGCGTAGCTTAAAAGTTTTCACAAAACTCTCTTGTGGTTTTTGAAACAAATTAAGCATTGTACACATTAACAAGTTGATAAAGTAGTTAATTTCTTTACGAGCCTGTATGCTCGCTTTGGCTAAGAGGGATTAATTGTATGTTCTTTAAAAATACATACGCATATTATGACACGATTTTATGAGACCCCGTTGGATTGCCAAAAATAACACACACTAACACTATGTGTATCTCTAAACTGTATGTGTGTGTGTGTGTGTGTTAGAGGGGGGAGTGTTTTTGGACCGGAAAACTAAACCGAAAGTTTTTCATTTTCACCAATTTCATTATCAAAGTTTTGTGCTCGTTTTGTGGGTTTGCAGAAATGGTTCGCATTCCGCTTCCCTTTTGTTGTTGTTGTTGTAGCACAATTTAACCGCAATTTTGTGCACATTTCGGCCTGGTTAAACAATATGCTCGTTGCTTTATTAGCCCAATAAACCATCATACCACCGACGTGGTTGGTTAGTATAGTATGCTGCTGACTGTTATTGCCTTCTGGCCCGGATCCCTGGCGGTTTGCAGCCAAATCCAAACAGCAGTCGACCATGTTAATAACATAAAATATTAATTAACTCGTGCAGGCATATTACAACACACACACACACAGACACACAGAGAGAGAGAGAGAGAGGGAGATAGAGGCTTAACTGTTTGCCTTGCTGCGCCCATAAGCAGACTCTGATTTTTGTATCTTACTCGCTGCTTGGCCGTGTGAGTGTGTGTGTGTGTGTTGGTATAATATCTTCTTACTTCTTCCCTTTCCCTATGCACTCTTTGACCCCCCCTCCCCACTGAGAGCCGGCTTCGTTTATAATTCAGTATAATTAAATTGTTTGCTGGCAGCTCGCTTAGTCCTGTTTTGAAATTTAATTTTTCTGCGGCTTTTACTGACTTTTTTTTATATTGCAGGCACGCCTGAAAACCCACGCAACACACACTCATATACAACACACCCACACACACACACACACAGCATGGTTAACTGTCTGTGCTTAATTATGCTTGCCGCAAAAAGTTTTTAACTTTACTCAGTTCGTTCCCAAAATTTGCCTAATGACAAAAACAAAACGCTTTGCCAACAGTAACAGCAACAACAACAACAACAACAATAATAAATTACTGTAAACAAGCAAATGAGACAACACAAGAATACTATATAGATTTGATAATGTGCTCGAAATTGACATTGCGGTTTTGTCCAGAACTTTTTCTGTACATCGATAAAGCAGAGAAGCGTGTAGCTAAAGCCTTTGCAGAAAATTAAATTATGTTTATAACTCTATAGACAAGCTTTATACAAAATTTCAAAATTATTCTAAAGTTATTAAAGGAATTATTAATAATATTTTAGGAGTAGCTTGAGTTTTTCCAATTGCATAAAAGTAATTAGGCATTTCCCTTGCATTTAACGTATTGTTTCATTCCTAACATAAAAATTCCGTCATGTCTTGTAAATGCATATGATTTTTGTCTAAAAATGTATTTATTGTAATTAATAACTAAAAATTCTGAAATTGCTAGGATTAATTTAAGTAAGGCAGTATTTTTAATTGATATATTTATAGTTTAAAGAATTAAAGATATTTCCAAATTTTCAAAACAATACCATCGTAATGCAAGGCAAGTCTACAATCCTAAGAACTTCCCCTAACTATGTTCAATTCCGCTTAAAAGATATGTGCACAATAAAAGAGTTTTTATCTCTTTCTCGGAGCACTTTGCTCACTTCTTGTTCGAAGTGCATAAAAAATTATGTTTTTCCTTACTGAATACTTCCTTTAATTTATGTTTAAACTTGAAGTTGTTTTTCTTGCAATGCAGCCGAATGCCGTTAGTTTAGCTAGCTAGCTAGCTAGAAAAAAAACCCGCTAAATTTAATTTCGCTATGGCGGCACTCAACGAACTTTTGAGTTCTTCTGCTTTGTGCTAGTTTTTTTTTGGTTTTTATTTTATTTTATTTTTTTTTGTTAGCAGAGGATGCTGCTTCCTGACTGTCCTCTTCATATATTGCTATCCACAATATATACGGTTCTAGTTGTTGTTGTTTTTGTTGTTGTTGCTGCTTCTGGTGTCGTTTTGTAGCCACGTGTGAAAAAATGCGGCTTAAAATGTATTAAAAGCATTTTGTGTGCGGTTTTGCGCTCCGCTCCGGCTCTGTGTGTTAACGTTTTATGCACACACACACATATACATACGTATGTTTGTTTGTCTGTGTAGGCAGCAGGCAGGCCACAAAAACTCATACAAGCGCCTTAAAAGCATTACACGACGACGCGACTGTTGATGTTTCGCTACCTTTGCATGTTTGTTGTTTGTGTAGTTATTGTTATTGCCACAGTTGTTGCTGTTGCTGTTGTTGTTGTTGTTGCAGCTACAGCAGCACTGTGCTCTGTGTTGATTAGTAAATGGTAATGTGTGTGTGTGTGTGTGTGTGTGTGCGAGAGCGAGTATGGCTGCCTGACTGGCGTTTTTATAAGCCGTTGTTTTGGTTGCCTTGTGTTTTGTGTTCCACCTTCCGGTTTCATCTCCGGCTAACAATGAAGCGTCTGCCCCTTTGTTCCGCTCTCTCTCACTCTCTCTCTCTCTCTTGCATCTCTCACGAGTCTCTCTGACTCTTTATCTCTCGCTGCTGCCTGCCTGCCTGCCTGTCGTTATAATTTATGCGCCTGCAATATGGCAACGCTGCCCACATACCCGCACTCACACACGTACCTAGCAAACTTTATCCAGGCGTACAAGCTTTGAAATATGTACGTAAGGTCGATACACAAGATGCCCTTACTGCAGAGCGAGATAGTTGCGCGACGAGAGAGAGAGAGAGAGCGTACGAGAGCATAATTTCCCAGAGCACAAAAAAACAGCTGAGTGGCTGGCATTGGCAGCAGCAGCAGCATTGCCAGCTGTGAGCTTTCATAATGCTGGCAATGCTGCGCCGGCGTTTGGCTTTTGTCGTTCGTTCGTTCCAAGGCGGCTGCCAAAGTTTCAAAAGGAAATTAAATTGAGCGCAAGTGCAGGGAGCAGTCGCGCGGCAGAGGAAGAGTGGGAGAGCGAGAACCAGAGAGCCAGAGAGAGCGACGGCAGAGCTGAAGCAGAACTTTAAAAGGCGTCCGGTTCTGCTGCTGCTGCTGCTGCCTGCGTCACCTGACATTGAACAGCGGGCAGAGACACACGCATATACACATACAACCGCTCTCGCTCTGTGTGTGTGTATGTGCAAAAATATCCCTAGCAAAAGTTTTTGACTGCGTCGGCATGCGACGTCCTGTCGCAACACTCGCGCCGTGGCTGCTCGCCTGTCTGGAAGTGCCGTGCGGAAGAAACTCAAGCAAATAAAAAAAAAACGACAAAACGAAACGAGAAACGAACAAAGCGAAACGAAACGAGAAAAAAATAAAATAACAGCAAAAAAAAAGAAAGCTTCGCCTTTTTTCTCGTATTTCTTGCTGTTGCTAACGTCGCGTCGCGCACACTTATATCGTAATTTTACATAAATCAAATATATCAAATACCAAACGAGTGAAATTAACTAAAGAAAAGTATATACCCGACCCCTCAAAAAAGTCTAGCAAAAGTGTTGCCAATCATCCATACATCCATTCATCTATTTACAAACACACAACTTCACGAACTTCAACGAAGTCCAAAAATGAGTGTATAAGAAGAAATAAAAAAAAAATCAATTGCCCCTGGACAAAACAGAACATTTTGGATTGAGATTCTGATTCTGTTACCGATTTCGATGCCGATTACAGAGCCTGTGTGTGTTTGTGTGTGTGCTCTGCAATTTTGTGTGCAACGAGGCGTATGGGCAACGAGACTGCTCTGAGGGTTTTCTTATTTAGTTTTTTTATTTTTCTTTTTATTCAATTTCTTCGATTATCAAATAAGGCCCAAAAACGCTGCTAATGAAGCAAGTTTTAGTTTGGAAAATTGTTTAACTCCTTTGGGAGTGAAATTTATTATTTAAATCTTGAAATCTTGAAGTTTATATAATAATAATAATTTAGAAAACTATTGCCAAATGTTTTCCAAACTTAATTCAATTGTTTTAGACTGTAAATTGATATGCCAAAATAGTCTAACAACCTTGCTTGTTTGTCAATAAATTGTTTGCTCTATTTGATGTCGTCTCACCCCTTCTGGCTCTCCCCTCTGTTTTCAATGCTCCCCAAAGGGCGCTGTCATGTTTTACACATTTGTCACATAATCAAATTTGTTGGTTACGCCGCACAAAACGGAATCCCAATGCCGACGCTAAAGGGGCCAGGCTTGGTTTGGCCTGATGTGGATTGTGTGGGCCAAAATCGAATCATTGATTTTCATTTGCTTCGCTGGATTTGCTGCAGCACATTTTTTTTCGGCTGCTGTGTGCACACACACACACACACACACAGAATGAGACAGAGACAGAGACAGGCAAACAAACGCGCAGACAGGCGGCAAAAAAAACTAGTCACATGTGTGTGTATGTGGTGTGTGTATGAGCTTAGCTAAACTTGACCCCAGGAGGTATTTGCACTTCATCAAGCGTTGATGACGCCGTCAGTCGCCGCCAGCCTGCTGCCTGCTGCTGCATTGTGAACCCTCAAAAACAGTCTAGGCCAAAAAGATGCCCGAAAAACATTTGCTACTTGACCAGGCTTAGAAGCACACACACACAAGCCTTTGCGTGTATGTGTGCCAGTGTGTTGCCAAGACGCTGCAGGGCAAGTAAATTGCGCTCGCTCCCACACTCTTGCTCTCTCTCTCTCTCTCTCTCTCTCTTTGCTGGGCAAGCTGTCGCCTACAAATGCGCCGCCATTTAAACTTTATGCGACTTGTTGTTGTTGTTGCTGTAAGTCAACACATTTACATTTTCGCATTGCATACTTTTCGGCTTTCGGCTTAAACTTCATCAGGCAGGGAGGCGCACATTATGATTGTTTGGCATATTTTAATGATGCCATTGGGTCTAATGAAATTATTGTTAGTTCAGGACTTGCCTCAATTTGCCTACCTCCCTCCCTTCCTCTCTCTACCCCTCTCTGTCTTTGCCTCCTCTGCGCTGCTTGAACATTACTTAAGTATGCACATGACGTACATTTCTGCCTCGTTTTGCATGCATGGCCAGCTTCAGCAGGGCCTGCTCCTGCTGCTCCTCCTCCTCCTCCTCTGCTGCTGCTCTGCCCTTTTGCCAAATTGTTTTTTTTTTCTTGCCTTTACTTTTCTGCCTTTTTTGCTGCCTTCTGCTGCCTGTGTGGCATGTGATTTTACAGTGTGAAGTGTTTTCGTTTTATGCGAAGGCGTTGAAATATCTTTTGAACGCAGGTGCCAAGCGAAGGATTTACGTCTTTCAAACTCTGACGTCATTCGCAGGCAAATTTTCCATGCTGAGGCTAGTCCGAAGTGTTTCTTGGCTTTAAGCTGGACCAGTTCTCTTTTGGCTCTTTGGCTTATTTATCGTTATTATGGCATGAAACTTGAGTGGATTTCTTTTCTTCTTTCTTCGTTGGGGCGTGTCCTGTCCGTCTCCCCCTCTCTCTCTCTTTCTTGCTGGTCATCTCTTTTCAGTGCTGTAAGACCATTGTTTGCAGATACTTAAGCGCTCTTCAGCTGCCCAGCATGAATTAATACTTTGACCCGGTCGTTTAATCATCCCAAAGAGACCAACATGAATTATCATATTAAATTGAATGTATTTGCAGCAATAATTAGCAAATTATATGACACTAATTATGTCGAATCAATCATTAATAATATTTGCAAATAAGCTGCTTATGCGTATTTATTATAGAAGGGAGAGAAAATCGCTTGAAAAATATATTAAATGCAAAATATTTTTTCTTTAGCTAACGCACTGTTAAATTGTCAATAAAGTGTTGCCTACTTTTCAGAGAGATAGATTCTTATAGGCCAATCAGCTTGATAGACTCATTCTTAACATAGAGTCTGGGATTCCAACAATCTTTTGATAGAGTGTGGCATCCTGATCTTTTAGACAAAGCTAAAATAAATACTAACACCGTAGATGTTGCCATTAATTAAGGGTTTTTTGTTAGGAAACTTACTGTACATCTTCTTTTAAAGTCATTGAAGCTGGAGTACTCCATCTTTATCTCGAATTTGCCGACCCAGTGGGCTACACCTCATATTAAGGCGATGAGGGAAATTGGAAAATAACGATAGACTCGAATCTCATGCGAATAGCCTAACTAGTCGGCCCAAAGAACTGCCAATTATCGAAGAAAAATACTGAAACGCTTACCCCCTTAAGACCTTGCCAAAATTTGCAAATTGTACCCTGAGAAGCAAAAAGTGTTGCCTACTTTTAAGCTCCTGTCTGAATTCGATATTGAGCCTGCGCTCGAAAAAGTGTTGCCTACTTTTAAGCGCCAGCTTAAATTTGCTTGAGAAATATATTGCGTATACAACATGTTGGCTCGCATCAGAATGTATTAACTTAATTGCCAATCAAAGAGTTGTCAAAGCAAATTCTTTGCCATAAATACTGTATCAATTGAATTATTTAGGCTTAAAATTCTCAAATCCATAAAATATTCTATGCAAACTGAAATTTTCATAGTTTCAGCAAAAGTTTGTTCAGTTTTCAGGCCAAAATAATTGAGCACACACACACAAATACACAGAAAGTTGTTGTGGGGTTAACCACTGATTGATTTACCGTTCATTGTCACTGGGTGGGAAGAAACTAACCAACATGTTAGACCCCACTCTCTCTCTCTCTCTCTCTCTCTCTCTCTCTCTACCCAAAACGTGTTCCAACCAATATTCATGCTCCAATTGCAGTCTCCAAACACTGCTTGGGCGTAGAGTGTGTTTATATTTAGCAAACCTTGTGACGCCCCTTTGGCCCCTCTCCCCCCTCCTTTCCTGGCCAACTGCAGCATCAGCACAATACGAGTAGAAGATGAGGGATCGTCTACTCTTGGCTTGTCACGAAACCACTTGCCTCCTCCAAGTGGATGCTGCTGGGAAAGAAGCAAAAGGACTCTTAACCACATGCATGCCGCCCCCTTTTCCCTTCCCCCCACCCAACTGTGTGCAGGGCTGCAGTCTCTGGTCGCCTCGTTAATCATGCGAATTATGCATGAAAGTGGAGTACTTAATTTCAATTGTCTCAACAACAAGCTGCAGGCAGGCAGCAGCAGCAGCAGCAGCAGCAACGTCAAGCGTTTTCGATGTGACCTACCAATACACTTGAAGAAATTTTCTATTTACACTTGACTGCATCAGGGAGGGTTGCATACTTATTCGCTTGCCCAGGGAGTAAAATTTCCCTGCGCGGGCGCTCGCTCTCTCTCTGACGCTGTGGCTTGCTCACTCGCTCGCTCTCACTCTCTCTTTCTTTCTCTCTCGCTCTGGCTTTCTTGTGCTTTCACGCCTTTGTCAATTTGCAGCAACTTGTGCGCTCGTTTGACTTGGGTTCAATTGTTTGTGATTGTCGCAGCGTCGCTGTGTCTCTGTATGTGTGTGTGTGTGTGTGTGTTGTCAGCTGTTTCGCTCGCCTTGCCTTCTCCCTTGCACACTGCGCTGCCCCATTATTACACAATTTATAATTTTTTCTTTTTTAGGTGTGGTTGCTGCGGCTACAGCGCCCACACACACACACACAGACAGTCGCCCTGCCACGCCCCACAGGCTTACGCTGCAGTTTTTAATCAATCATTTTAAAACTTTAGAATTTGTACGCCAGGGGGCGCAGCTGTCGTTTGGCTTTGAAAAACTTTTGCATTGCATAGTTTTAGGCAGCCCGCAGGCAGCACTCGCTCTCTCTTTCTCTCTCCCTCTCCCTCTCTCTGCCGGCTGTAACTGTAGTTACAACAAGAACTGTAACTACAACTAGAACTGTTACTGGCGGCATTGCCGCCGCTGTTGGGCCTTGTCCCGGTTTCCATTTTCTACGCCTCCACCTCCTGGTGTCCCACAGTGCAGCACAGTGGTGCAATTGTTGTGGGAAATGAAATGCTTTCACTTAATCATAGTCTACTTTTATGGCAATTATTTATGTGTAATCCATCTTTGGCAGTTTTCTATTCTCTCTGCCTGTCTGCCTCAATTTGTAATCTTTTGCCCCACTGTAAACGCAGCTTAAGCACTTTGATTGCTTTATCTGTAAGTTGGCTTGAATCTAGCGTGTTTTATTGGCCTTTTTAATATGTCTAATGGCTTTTTTTTTAAGATTTTGTGAGTTTATTATTATTTTTTTAATGATTGCGGGTTTTTATATTATTTATATTATATTATTATTTATATTACTTATTCTATGGAAATATTACACTATAATTTACACTTGGTTTTCGCGAGTAAATGAAAAAAAAATCCAATTTCAAGGCCCTACCCACACACACGCAACACTTTTGCAGACTTTCAAAATTCAACTCGATATCTAGTCTAACATCCCACACACACACACTTTTTACCCACTGTGCAATTTCGCCTAGAGTTCTCTGCGTCGTTCCATTGTGCCGCTTGTTGACATTGCCAGTTTATGCAAATTTGCGGCAATTAATCGCTGCCAGTGCAACGCAGCGCAAGAGTCAAGTGCAAAACAAACCCGAAACGAACTGAAAACGAATCTCTAAACTAAAAGTGTAACTGCAACAAAAGCAACAACAAAAGGAAAAGCAACAACAACTACAAGAAGAAGCAGCTGAGGCACTCAAAATGGCCTGGGGCTATTGGTCCGCCACAACAGTGGATCGTGGACGTTCTCCACGCCGCTTGACGCAGTGCACCCCGCTGCCAGTGAATCTGGTGCAGCAGGAGGAAGAGGAGGAGCAACCGCCACCATGCCTGCCCCAACAGCAGCAGCAGCAGCAACAACAGCAGCAGCAACAATCGCAGCAGTCACAAACCTGCCCCAACACACCATCAGCCAATCAACAGGGCGTCGGAGGTGGCGGCGGCGGCACTCTCTGCTACAGTCCAACATGTCGATCACGCTGCTCCAGTCCGTGTCCCGGCTCACCATGTGGCTCCATAACGCCGCCGCCACCCCCCTTGCTCACCTCATCGCAGCAACATCTGCATCAACATTCGAACAAGAATTGCCCGGCCGCACAGCAGTTGCTCACGCATCTGGACTATGCGGCCCGTAGGCAATCATTGGATCAGCTGGACAGTCCGCAGGTACTGAACACGGTACTACATCAAGATTAGGGCGCTCGAGTTGTGCATGATTCGAACTCTATATGCCGATGAATAAAGACACAATTTGTGTGCACAAATTGAGCTGCTCAAATGAAGACTAGAGAGAGGGTAGAAGGAAGATGATTAGTGAGTGCAGGGAATACAGAAAGAATAATATACCATATAGAACATAATTATATATGTATTAACTTTGAATTAATTCAAAAGATATGAAAAGAAAGGCATAGAAAACATTATTGAGAAGATTAGATACAAGAAATATATTTTAATATGCAAAAATAATTTTTAAAATATAAAAAAGAAGTAGGGCCGGAAAATATTTAAAGAAACGCATAGAACTACTTTATTAGGAGGAACAGATAAAAAGAATTATATATTAATTAATGTGCAAAAAAAAATTTTAAAATATAGGAAAGAAGTAGAATTTTTATTGCCAATAAGACCATACCTATGATAAAAGGAAGATACGAGGGTCGTTTGATAAGTCCGTGACTTTTTGTATTTGCCGCGCACCTGCTCTAAATACAACACTGCTCCTGTCAGCAGTTATCGATTAACAGCTGACTGTAAAATTTTGAGAAAGCTGCGTTTTTTGGTTTGCGTTTTATAGGCATTGAAAGCAGACGATCTCGTGAATTTTAACGAAAATGGAAAAAAGTGAATTTCGTGTGCTAATTAAGCATTATTTTTTGCGTAAAAAATCCATCACCGAAACCAAGGAAAGACTTGATAAATATTATGGGGACTCTGCACCATCAATTTCAATGGTTAAGAAATGGTTTACTGAGTTCCGTTGTGGTCGTACCAGTACAAGTGATGCCGAACGTTCAGGTCGCCCAAAAGAGGTCGTCATGCCAGAAATCGTCGACAAAATCCATGGAATGATATTGGATGATCGGAGAATGAAAGTGCGTGAGGTAGCTGAGGCTGTAGGCATCTCAACTGAACGGGTACATCACATTTTACATGAATATTTGGACATGAAAAAGCTTTCCGCGCGATGGGTGCCGCGATTGCTCACACACGACCATAAGCGCAACCGTGTGACCATTTCAAAGGAGTGTTTGGCGATGTTCAACCGCAATCCAAACGAATTTTTGCGCCGTTTCGTTACCGTAGACGAAACATGGATCCACCACACCACACCAGAGACCAAAGAACAATCAAGACAGTGGGTTTCTCCGGGTGAACGTGCACCAAAGAAGGCCAAGGTGGGTCTGTCGGCCAACAAGGTCATGGCCACAGTTTTTTGGGATGCACAAGGTATCATTCACATCGATTACCTTGAAAAGGGTAAAACGATCACCGGCGAATATTATTCAGAGCTTTTGGACAGATTCGATATTGATTTGAAGCAGAAACGACCGCATTTGGCGAAAAAAAAGTGCTGTTCCATCAGGACAATGCACGGGTGCACACGTGTGTAGTCAGCATGGCAAAATTTCATAAATTGGGCTACGAACTGCTACCCCATCCAGCATATTCTCCAGATTTAGCCCCCTGTGACTATTTTTTGTTTCCAAACATGAAGAAATGGCTCGGCGGTAAGAGATTCGGGTCAAATGAAGAGGTCATCACAGAAACAAACGACTATTTTGAGGGCCTTGAGAAAACCTTTTATTTGGAAGGAATAAAAAAATTGGAAAAACGCTGGACTAAATGTATAGAGCTAAAAGGAGATTATGTTGAGAAATAAAACGCTTCTTTGACGAAAAAAATATATTTTATTCAAAAAGTCACGTACTTATCAAACGACCCTCGTACTTATGCAATAGAGCTGCTAGGAACATGCTATATGTATAATAAAATAGAATCATGATCCAAGCAATATATATTTATATAGAAATATTTAAAAAGTATAATTTATACGAAATAGAGTTAGTTATAGATATATTAATTTTATACTATAGTTTCCAAAGTTTCTCTAGAAATATCTTGAGGGCAGCTCAATTTGCTAATTGTATCAAAATCAACTTTGCTTTATTCGAGGCCACAAATGTTGTAAATCATGCACAGCTCTTTAGAGGATTCGATATTCTCAACTGACAGTCTTCTGTTCTGTTTCACCCTCTCTCTCTCTCTCTCTCTCACACTCCGCTCGCTGGGACAGTCGAAGTACTTTGATATCCAGGCCAATCAGCTGTCGGACATCATGTGCCGCGGCGCAGTGGTCAGTTCCATACAGTCGGCGAATAATACGTTGACTCGCGGCGTCTCGCTGCACAGCCGCAGTGGCAGCGCCCATGGCAGCCATCATAGTCATAGCCATCATGGCAGTGCACATGGCTCGCTGGGTTGCCTGCAGGGCGGTGTGGGCGTAGGCGTGGGCGTGGGTGTGGGCACTGGAAGCACGGGAAGCATTGGAATGATCTCGGCCAGTCATATAGATACGGGTGATTATGATGTACCGCATCCGCATCCGTATACGCATCATTATATGCAAACAACGGCATCGGTGACGCCACCACATGCAACATTAAGCAGGCCAGGATCGGCTGGTGCCGTCTGTACGGGTCATGACTCCGGATCGGATTCAAGTCAGGGCTGCGGTGGCTCCATTATGGGAGGCATGCTGGTAATGGGTCATGCCGGGCACATGGGCAGTCTGGGCCATCACAGCACAGGCAGTGGTTCGCTGGGACGCTGCTCCAGTCGCTGTCACAATACCACCACCACGGATGACTCCGGCGGAGGCAGTAGCGGAGGCGGTGGTGTTGCGATTGGCCCTGGCAGTGCAGCTGGTGCTGGCTCAGTTGCCATGGGCGGTGGCATGCTCATCGACTATCATCATGGCCATCACAGTGGCAGCGCTGGCAGCGGTCTCAATGGCTGTGGTGGAGGTGGAGGCAGCATCGCCGGTGGCAGCATTGGTGGACGCAGCAGTGTCCTGGGTACCATACACAATGGACACGGGCATCATCATCAGCAATATCATCACGAGTGCATACACTACGAACGTCTGCCCATTCCTGTGCCCATTCCCACGGTGCCCATGGGCGTAACGCAACAACAGCAGCAGCAGCAGCATCAGTTGCCTCCGCAACAGCAGCATCAGCTACAGTCGGAGGAGGAGATAGAACCGGCCTATGCAACAGGTAATTGTGTGTGTGTGAGGAAGATGCTATAAGCAAAATGATATAGCAATTTGTGGAGAACCTGTAAACCGGTTCCTCAATGAGTTACGAAAAGTTACAATATCTTAGTGAATTTTGCGCATATTTATAATATTTTATATATGATTTAAGTATCATAAATATTATTTCTATTTTAAATACTACTAGCATTTCATTTTAGGTTTATATATTTTAAATTTATAACTCTTCGCCCTTAGAATTTACTAAAAAAACATTGATTATACTAAGTTTTTTACAGTTTTTTATCAGTCTGTTGGTATGAACTCACAGATCTCAGTTATTATAAGTGGTAGTGTTATCAAAGTTGGTATGCAGCTCTATGTATATTTTTTCTGCTATTAGAGTGTATTGAAAATGTAGTATGTCATGAGCAAAGCCCCTGCAAATACATATTTTATTCTTTTTAATTCGTTTCCCAAGCGACCAATTAAAGATACAACCTTTTTGCTTCTACATTTAATAAGCTGATTATAATATATTTATATGCTGCAAATTTCGTTTCATTTGAACTATAAACATAGAAGTTATTTAAGTTAAACTTTGTCGACCCCACCTCCCCTGCAAATACATATTTTATTCTTTTTAATTTTTTTCCTAAGCGACAAATTAAATTTACAACCTTTTTGTTATTACATTTAATAAGCTGATTATAATATGTATATATTCTGCAAATTTCGTTTCATTTGAACTATAAACATTGCAGTTATTTAAGTTAAACTTTGACCTAGTTTAGGTCTCATGTTTAATTTAATTATATTTTTGTTTTTGGATCATTTGTAACTCGTTTAATAATTATTTAAAACATTTTAATCTGTCAATTTATTTTTATTTAATCCATAAGTATTTTCCCTCTCTCCTTCTCCCTTTTTATTGAGTGTATCTCCATCCCTGATCGTATCGCTCTTTGCCATTCGCTGCGCTCTCACTTGCTCCCAATTAGATTTCCACTCGCTGTCACTATCGTCGTCGTCGTCGTCGTTGTTCGATTCTTGTGACAATTCAATAGCCCACTTGAGGCTTATGTACATACGGCTATACTACTTATAAGGCTGTTGTTGTTGTTTTTCTTTTTCTTTTGTTGTGCTTTTTGATTTCGGTTCTTTGCCCCAACGGCTGCTACAGCCGCAGTTCGCAGCTGAAACTCGTGCGTTGAGGACGCTCTGTGCGCGTGCTGAAGCCAAAGAAAAAAAAAAACTAGAAATATACAAAAATAATTTTTTAAAGTGCGGAAAAGAATCCAATACATAATTTGCGTGTTTTGGGCACTCGAGTAGTCCCTCGTGTCTTGTGTGTTGTATTCAATTTGTGGCCCGCGGCAGCTGTCTGACCTGAGCTGAACTCCACAATGATCATCTGGAGCGGCTTCTGTGAGGCAGCGCATATTTACAGCACACAAACGGCATCGTTTATGACTGGCGGTGTAGCGCGTTAGTATTGCGTAGCGGGGGCAGGGGGAGGTAGTAACAATTTAAGGGCGTGGTGAGATCAGTGAGGCAGGCTGACTCGTGTTTATAAGACTTTTGATAATGTGCTCGATAGCGAAACGACGCCATAATTAATGAAAGAGTGCCTGAATTCCACATTTATCACAAATAGAGTCCACAATATTGTACAATTGAATTAGACTTCCCACTCAATCCCACACACACACACATCTGCACGACCTTCACACCTGTTGCCCACACTCAGCACAGTGACTAACGAACTGCATAACGCATATATTCCATATATATAAAGCTTGCTTTATTCTATTTCCCAATACTATTTCTATCTACATAGTCCATAAATTTGCTTTGTTATCTCCCGGCAAAGCGTTGGTCACACTCACACACACACACACACACATGTACAGTGGCGCAAACCAAACAAATTTTGTCATACATTGCTGCTGATAAGGCAAGAGCTCAGCAGAACCCTGAGCAAGAACCCTTCGTATGCCACTGATAAATACCTAACCAATACTTTATATATATGATTGGGTGGGGGGGGGTACCGTGGGTATTCTAGGTCAATGTGGCCAGATTGTGACAATGTTTATGGCCTTGTAGCGAGTCAAATGCTGAACCCAGAGTTGGTCAACTAATTGAATGTGAATATGAATACTATGAGTTAGTATATATGTGAATGAAACATCATAACTCTGGTACGCTATGAACAATTGAGCTCAATTGAGGCAGAGAGACACTCTCATTCTCATCGTGCATCGTTGTGTCTGCCTGAACCATCCAGGAAAAACTTAATTAACTGTGGCAATATTCTTGGAAAAGCCTCGCAAACGAGGCGTGCTCTCTCTCTCTGTCTCTCTCTCTCTCGCTCAGTTTTTGTTTTCTTTTATTTTACTGTATTTCGTACATGGTGCGTGGACGTTGCAGAGAGATAAGAGAGACGACGATTGCGAACGCCTCCACAACTGGAGAAGGCCTCAGTCATTGAGTTGGTTCTGTCATGTCAACAAGTCGCATTAGAATCGCAATCGACGGCAAATGTGGCTGGGCAAAAATCCGTTTATAAGTAAAAATTAGAAAAAAAAACCACACTTTGATTTATACCAAGAAAATATATATGAAATCACACATTTTGTACGGCCATTAAATAGATAAGGCCAGGCCAGGGCCAGGCCCACAGCCATGGGCAAACCGACTGGCCGTAAGCATGACAAATTCAATTTAAGTGGAAATTTCATTAATAATTCCAAAATTTCATGAATTTCTTTCTTTCTTTTTAATTTCATTTTACAGTATTCCCCAATGTTCCTCAAGCGCCGGGCTTATCCTGCGATGGTGAAGATCGTAAGTGTATATATAGTATATAGTAATTATTCAAGTATTAATCGTGTATTACGTTTCCAGGCAGCATCTACAGACGAGGCGCACGACGTTGGCGCAAATTGTATCGCGTCAATGGGCACATTTTCCAGGCCAAGCGTTTCAATCGCGTAAGTACGTGTGTGTGTGTGTGTGTGTGTGCTTATGATATCTAATAGATACACACACACATTGCACACTGGAATGGGGTCAATGAAATGTGATATCTAATGAAAATATAAACAGTGCATGGGATTGTTCAAGAGACAAGGTGGCAAAATTATGAAAAAAAAAAGAATTTACAAATATTTGCATAATTTAATGTTAATTTGAACCACGGTGCATAAGGCATATTTTTTTATAAAGCAAAGTCAATTAACAAATTAAATACATAATTTATAAATAAACATAATAATTCAACAGTTTCATGTCTGCCTCCGCCCACTGTGCGCAGTTCTAATCTAATTTGTGACTCTTATACACATGTTTCTATTTGTTTTTGAGTTTACAGATAACTAAAAATGTAACAAAAATCAATATTTAATTGAATTTAATTTAATTTAATTGAATTTAATAGTTTAAAAATACTTTCTTATACTTATTCTCTCTTCTCTTCACCTGCAGCGTGCCTTCTGTGCCTATTGCCAGGATCGGATCTGGGGACTGGGTCGACAGGGTTTCAAGTGCATACAGTGCAAGCTGTTGGTGCACAAAAAGTGTCATAAGTTGGTGCAGAAACACTGCACGGATCAGCCGGAACCGTTGGTCAAGGAACGTGCCGAGGAGGCAAGTGATCCGATGCCGGTGCCATTGCCTCCGTTGCCGTATGAAGCAGTCGGGGGCAGTACCGATACATATGAGCCACACGAACATGCGCACATTGTGGTGCCGCCACCGCCCGAGGATTCCCTGGAGCCGGCCACCCAGCGTCAATATTCATTGAATGACTTTGAACTGATACGCGTCATTGGACGTGGCAGCTATGCCAAGGTGCTGATGGTCGAGCTGCGACGCACACGTCGCATCTATGCCATGAAGGTGATCAAAAAGGCGCTGGTCACCGATGACGAGGATATCGATTGGGTGCAGACAGAGAAACATGTCTTTGAGACAGCCTCGAATCATCCGTTCCTGGTGGGATTGCATTCCTGTTTCCAGACCCCATCGCGCCTCTTCTTTGTCATTGAGTTTGTGCGCGGTGGCGATTTGATGTATCACATGCAGCGACAACGTCGTCTGCCCGAGGAGCATGCTCGTTTCTATGCTGCGGAAATCAGTTTGGCATTGAACTTCCTGCACGAGAAGGGCATCATTTATCGTGATCTAAAGCTGGACAATGTGCTCTTGGATCATGAGGGTCACATCAAACTGACGGATTATGGCATGTGCAAAGAGGGCATACGCCCAGGAGACACAACCTCCACATTCTGTGGCACACCAAACTATATTGCCCCGGAAATATTGCGTGGTGAAGATTACGGTTTCTCTGTGGACTGGTGGGCACTGGGTGTGTTGCTCTATGAGATGCTGGCCGGTCGCAGTCCCTTCGATATTGCCGGTGCCTCTGAGAATCCAGATCAGGTATTAATATACGATATATTGTTAAATTGTTCTAATACTTTTGTATTCCTTTTCAGAATACCGAAGATTATCTGTTCCAAGTGATTCTGGAGAAGACCATACGCATACCGCGTTCACTGAGCGTTAAGGCTGCTTCCGTTCTCAAAGGTTTCCTCAACAAGAATCCCGCTGATCGTTTGGGCTGCCATCGCGAGTCCGCATTCATGGATATTGTCAATCATCCGTTCTTCAAAGTCATCGATTGGGAGATGGTAAGTCCGAGGCCAACTAACTGAGTCTCGAAAATGTGTGGTTGATAATAATGATGATGATATTTGTAGTATTCCGATTTTTATGATCATCTTAAGTTTATTCTGCTAGTAAAATGCAGAAATGAGAATGAGTTAAGATTATTATTTACAAAGTTGAGGAATGAAAACAAACTTTATTCACTTCAAAAACTATTCAAAATTGAATATACTTTATTTGGAAATCATTCAATTTCTTAAAGTTTGACATTTCTCTGCAATACTTTATTATTTCTTGTTTTCTTGGCTAGGGAATGTTTTGTTCTTTTTAAAACTACTATATAATCATGTATAAACCTGTGTTATTTCGTGTATGCAAAGATTGCACAAAAGGAGGTACAACCGCCTTTTATACCAACCCTTGATCCTGGCGATCCGTATATGACAACAAATTTTGACGTTCAATTTACCAGAGAACCGGCTGAATTGACGCCAGACGATCCGTAAGTTTTGTGTCAAGAAAACAACCCACTAAAAAACAGAATACGACAAAAAAAAAAGAGAATCCCGTTTTTAGCTTTCATTATTTTGTTCTATCTGTGTAACGAAGCATGAGACAATCCCCCGCCCTAATGAAACTTATAGCATTAGTGCTCAGACTAACTGCAGGTAATAATCGTTCTCAGCCACATTGTGACCCCCCCTCCGCCATCAGACCGTTGCCCCACTGTCTATGAACCCCTACCGCTACCCAGCTCGCTATCTATCTATTTATCATCATTATCATCAATACACTGAGAGAAAAGTTTCACACGGACATGCATTTTAATTGTGTCCTCTAAGCCTTTAAAAAAAAATTCAATTTTATGTTTGCCTAAATTGGCTGGCAGAACTCTTTTTAGCTATAACCGTATTATTTTTACTATCTTTGCATATATCCTGCTCACGATCGAATACACCAATTACACACACTCACACACACACACACTCAAACACCACCTGCGCACACCTCAAACCTTCAACATCATGCAGCTCGAACGCAAACAGGTTTCGCCACCATTTAAGCCACGCCTAGACTCAGATCGCGATTTGGCTAATTTCCCGATCGAGTTTACCGGCGAACCGGTGCAGCTGACACCCGACGATGAGTAAGTCCTGTATATAGTTGTTTTTCAATCAATTCTTTCAATCGATTCCAGCAAATAGAAATCCATAAGGCATTATTTAAATTGAATATATTAATAACAATATTTCTTTACACGTCTAGCCATGTTATTGATAACATTGATCAATCGGAATTCGAGGGCTTTGAGTATGTTAACCCCTTGCTAATGTCGCTTGAGGATTGCGTCTGACACCACGAGACGTGTGATCTGCATCCCTACAATATGCGTGTAAGTAGCTGAGGAATATATATCAATACGTATATATAAACTATTTGTAAACCTGCTTATTTGGCAGCTCTATGGCGAGGACTCCAGTGATTACGATTCTGTGGCTGACGATCTGAGCCTTCTGCACTTGAATAACGCGGCAGGTACAGCCAATAGCAATAACAACATTAGCCAACAGCAACATTATCGCCAGCAACAGCAGCCACAGGCGCAGCAATATCATCCATACACACAGCAACAGCAGCAGCAACTACAACAACATCAACAGCAGCAGCATCAGCAGCCGCCGCAGCAACATCATCATAATGGTAACAATAACAATCATAATAATCAAATGCAAGCAAATAATAATAAAAGTCTACTGCAGCACATGTTTTGCCTTCCATTGAACTAATTAAAATTACGAATTAGATAATGAACAGCAAGAAGCAGCAACTGCTGGCAGACAGCAGCAGCGGCAGCAACTAACAAAAGCAACAGACACAAACGAAATACTAATGCAAAACACTTATAATCTTCTATATAAAATGATGTCATAGAAAGAAATGAACAACAAACACAAACACAAAAATATATATCTAATTTAAACAACAACTTTCATACCAAAAATAAAAAAAGACAAAAAAAAAAAAACGAAAAAACTGTCACAAGTTGCAAAAGCTATACACTAAACTACAAACGATTACTTTACTATTTAAGCACCTAGACGACTAGGCAAACTCTATGCATGCTAAACAAGAACAACAACAAATGTAACAGCAACAATTTCAAAACTCAATGCAAGACTTTTCAGCAAGTATGATAAAAAGACAGTATGCAACATTAAAGCAAAACAATTTTTAAGCTAATCAATCTACAAGAAAATTATACATACATACATACGATACTATACATATAAAAATATATACATATATAATTTTTAAATATTTAAAAAAGCAAGACATTTAATTTTACTACAAAAGATAGAAAGCAACACAGCAAAAAAAGAATGAAAAAAAAAAAAACAAAAACGAAAATCAATCTAATTATAACTTAAGCGCGTAATTAATATAATATGTGAAATGTATGTGTGTTAATGTTAGTGAGCAGAATGGTTTTTAAAGCAACAGCAACAACAATTGATAAATTGAGATGATTAATGATAGATATGTGTGTGTAAGCAGAAAATGCAGTAAAGTATAGAAATAATTAACAACTGGCAAAATTATCAAAATCTTATCAAAAATCGATTATGCGAACAACAAAAAACGTTAAGTCGCTTATCAAATTTATTCTAAGCAATCCGTAATTTATTGTATTTTCTGTATTCGTATCTGTATTTGTATTTCGTATTTGTACCATGTATTATGTATTAAATTTACACAAATAGCAAAGCATCCGTCTACTGGCAATATATATATTTTTGTTAAGTATTAGGAACTTTATGTTGTCAACACATTCCACACTGTACTTATTATACAAAGTTGTTGTTAAATTATTGTATTGTAAATTATCGATAAGTAAAACTAAAGAGAAATTTTTCCAGCAAGCAATACAAATCAGATTATTGACACTGTTCCCCGTTTATTGTTAATTAAAATTGAAAGAAATTTTCATTGTTTTGCATTGCCCTAGGAAAAAATTGTTCGATTTCCGTTTTATGAATCGAGAAAGCAGCTATTAGAAATATACCTTTTTAATAATTAAAAAAAAGAAAGGAAAATAAAAAGAGAATTGTAAATTATGTTTTTATTAAACTTAAATGAGTAGAACTATTTAAATGAATAGACATGAACAGAAAATAAAGCAGAATTAAATTAGTATTAAACAAATGATATCATTGCGTTGCTTTAACCCCAATTCAAATGAAAATGATATTGAGTTTTCTATAGTTATCTGAAAAATAAAAAGATTTTCGAATTGAAGCGCATAGTGTATGATGAAACCAATGTTAATTGTTAATGTATTCAAAGTGACAACACATTCAAGCAATTTTAAGATTATGAAACACTCCATGGACAAAAAAAAAAAAACAAAAAAGACAACAACAAAATGAGCAAAAACACAGTTTTTGATTAAACCAAAATAATAGCAAACAATCAATTAAGACGTAACATACATAGTAACATCATTTATATACATGCATACATAATACATACATACATACCATGCGTAAATACGTTCTTAATATGTAAACAGAGAAAGACGACAGAGAGAAAAAAACGCAACACTTAACAAATTTAGAATGCACATTTTTATTGTAAAAAAAAAAACGTAGAGACAACAGCAATGGCAATCCAGCGAGGTGGTGGGGGGCACCCATCACTCTCAATGGAATTTATATCTAAAGTTCTCCAGTTGAAATCGTTTTAGCCAGCAAAATAATTATTTATACTAGATTTTCTACATTTTAGACAGCTACATATGTTTATACTACTATGGCAACTGTTTTTTTTTTTAAGATTAAGTTTAAATATACCTATATACCGTATACGTATTTGTTTACTACACTCAACTCATTGTATGCCTCTTTCCAAACTGCTGTTTTCCAACTCGTATATGATTATTTTTTTATACTTTCGATATGCATACTATTGTATAACTGCACTTTGAGTACTTTGAATGCTAGCAAAATGTCAAACGAAATTGAGTACGTAAACAGATTGCGTTACGATTATGCATATAAAGAAACGAATAAACTACTGTGTAAGAGAAACTCAATGCAATGCAGTTACTTATGGCAGGGGGAAACGGAATTACGGCTGTACTTGAAGACCCTTTAAAGAGTTTAGACTTTCGAAATCATATTCCACTTTATTCGTATGTTAGGCTAATTAGAAAATAAATATGAAATGCTTATGTAATCCATTCTTTTGTTTAGTTGAGTATTCAGCTCAGTTCGTCTGTAATATCGATACGGGTTCCTGCATTATTTGCTGTATCTTTGCCTCCGGCACGAGTTCCCCATTGGCGAGCAGAGTGTGCACGATGCCGTCGTGTTTGTTGCCACTGGAACGTGCCTGTAGCACAAACTGTGTATCCTGTACCACGAAACTGGTGTCTGTGCCACCATTCACGAACTCAGCCTGTGTGGGAGGATGGATGTAGCACCCACATTAGAGCATAGTAAATAGGTTTGGAGTCCCCTCCTTACACTTACCGCCTCCTCGCGCAGCTCATCGTTTACATATAAGCTGAGCGTATCTAGCTTGAGCATTATACGATATTCCTGTGATATATCGCTCGTTTCAGCCGGTTCACTTGCATAGAGCCAGAGACGATATTGTCGTGTTAATTCCTCGGTATACTGATCATATGGTTTGCCATCTATACGAAGCGAGTACTCGTACTTGAAACCGGGCGCAGGATCTACGCGAATTATGCAGCGCGACTGGTCAATGCTGAAGGTATCCTCGCCCACCAGTTTGAACATCCAGTCGCGACGCAGCACCTCCTGTAGGGATGGTATTGTAGGAAATAGTATGTTAATAATGAAATAATAATTAAACTTAGAACAGAAGAACACAGATATTATAGGAGCTAGCTAGAGAGGGCTCATAACTTATGCATATACTAGTATAATTTATTTCAACAGGCGAATTGCGATTATTGTACAAAGTATTAAAGTAATCACATAAAGCTTTATCATACACATAGATGAATACTTTATGCATCTGTCTAGCAAATTTCAAACCGAAAGATCTATTAACATAGGAGCTATAGAAAGTACCGTGCAGAGCTGCCTGCGCCTAGAGCTTATGCTATAGTTTTTGAAAAATTCCTTTTTTAAATGATTCTAAAGCTTTTCCTCAGCTAAGTCCAAAGTTGTATAGAAATTTAATCGTTATATAGTATTTAAGAAACTTTCCTGCAATTCGAAATAGTTGTGGGATAGTTAAGCAGCTGTTTAAAGCCACGAGAACTGCCTGTGTCCACCTTTGAGTGTGGAACACGGCATTACTTCATGTTAATTCATTCGAACAGGAAACGGGGGGGAGCAGGGACTGGGGGCATGGACAGGGGTCAGTCTACCCGTCTGTAAAGTGCATTCACCACTTACCCGACCGTTGACCCAGATCATGCGCCGTCCACTTGTGGTGCCATGCTCCAATTCAATGCGATACATCTGGGCGAAGTTAATTAAATGTTAATCAATTCGTTGGGCAGCACAGACCAAAGGAGGCAAAGGGAAAATGAGAGGGAAAAGGGAAAAGGGGGAGAGGGTAAAGAGGACTTGGAATGAGGACTAACTTAGCGAACCTTGCCATTGATGGGTGCACACCACTGGGCGACAATGTTCTCTTTGTTGTATCGCTGCGCCTCGGGCACATGATCCAGACTCATGATGGGCTCGGCGGGTAGATTCTCCAGTCGCAGCGAGGGCGACAGAAAGGACATGTTGGTGGATGCACGCGGGGCTGCAGTTGCGTTTCGCGTGCTGAAAATCGATGCGAGTTTAATAATTATTTAACAAATGCATTAGAAATGCAGCAGAAGAAACTAAACTGATTTGTTAGGCGAACTAAATCGGTTTACATACTATATATATTATATATATACTATATTATATATATACCAACCACTTCTTTATTGTTTTATTAACACCTTGGCTTTAAGCGCGATTTATAATGTGGTTTATTTTTAATCGCAACGTAACGTAAATGCCACAATACGAGGAAAGACGACGCCAGCAGCGACTACGACGAACCGTCAGCGTTCAGCGTCAATGGCACACTAAGCTACAAAACTGAGTATAAAGCGCCAAAGAGCCGAAGAAAATTTGTATATAGTAGTTGGCCTGGCTTGGTCTGGCCTGGCCTGAGGGGGCTATGTTTCTGGTCGAGTTGCGTTGTCGATGATGGCTCGTTCTGTTGTGGCTAGAAAAAAAGCAAAGTGCAGAGTGCTCGAGAACGAGACTGGGACCGAACCAAGCGGTGCGGCCAAGTGGCGAGAGCAAGCGCCGAGCATGGCGCCAAAACAGAGTTGATTTGTTTCGCCTCGAGTGTGCGTGCTCGTGTGTGAGTATGTGTGTGTGACTAAGCCCACACTACTCAGCACTTTGCTATGCGTGCGTGTGTGCGTGCAATGTGTGTGTGTTTGCGGTGTGTTAACATTTGCACACATGTCCTCGTCGTCGTCGTCGTCGTCGCCGTTGAGCATAAAAATAAACTTTACTTTTGCCAGCGCCGCCAAGTATGCAATTGTTATAGGACTCCATCTTGGATTAGCACAGTTCATAAGTGTAGCACAGATGGTATATAACAGCAATTGAATTGCTCAAGCAGAGCATATGTATAATAGATCCTCTATGCATGCATATGCAATTTATAACATTTGTATAACACATGCTGTACGTATAACAGCAATTGCTCAAGCAGAGCATATAATAGATTTGTACATATAAGAGCACATATCTGCCCATTTTTGTATATGTATGTATATATCTCTCCCGTATTTAAGTAAGGGTATTCCCTAGTCCCTGGTCGCGCACAAATTGAGCGTAAGACAACACTTTTTTTTTCGTTTGGCCAACAACATCAATTGGCCAATTGGCTTGGCAAGCATTTGCCGCACGAATGTGACAATTATATTGCCCGCGCTATACGAGTGGCAACCGGGCGAGGGGGAGGGGTGGAAGGGATAGGGCTGCATAAATTTGCGCCAGCGCCAAACGCGCTACTCCTGGCTCTCCTTTCGTATTCTCTTTTCCTGCTTTCCTCCTCTTCGTTTTTTTTTTGTGGGCGTCGCAAATTTGTCGCATTTTGTTGTGCTGTCGGCTTTATGGCGTAATATTTTGCGGCCATAAATACACGCCGAAAATGCTAATGACCGCCAAACGGGGTGGAAGGGGAAGGGATAGGAAGAGAAGGGCAGGCAAACAAACAAAACGAGATGGCACTCTGTGTGTGTGTGAGAGAGAGGTAGAGAGAGTGGGAGGGCAGATACACGGCCAGATAGTGTGACAGTTTGCGTTAGTTTTGTATTTCAATTTGAGCCAAAAAACAAGTATTGATAAATGTTTTGGGCGCACAGTGGGCCAAGCGGCACATCATATGTCAAATTGCAAGGACCTTGACGAATATTCTTAGCACTTCGATTATGTATGTGTACGTGTGTTTGCGAGCGGGTAAACAAAAAATAAGAGAAAAGCGAGCATTTTCCACACGCGAAGGTCAATCCAAAACGCCGCTTGAAGCCGCTTTCGTCGTATGTACTTTTCCTGTAGTTATAGTAGTTTTGTTACCGCTTAACTCAGCAACGCCAGCAAGAACTGTAATAATAACAAAGGCTACAGTCGAGCACGTCCGACAGTAAAATACCCTTCGTCCAATTTTCAAAATCTGTTATAAACGTGTAATTACACTTCTGATTTAAAACGAAGTGTTCTGCACAACTTATTCTACTACATATGTCTTACTCGATCTTAAAAATTTTCGATTTAAAATTAAAAAAAAGTTGTTGAAAAATCATAGGGGGGACCCTTACCTAAATTTCAAAAATATCGAAAAATTTCAACAAATCCATTTTGATATTTTTACCATTCGACCATTGAAATGGTCAAAAAAGGTATGTTAACTTTAACATGTATGTAACAGGATAAGGAGGCGTGGCAGACCCCATGAAAATCTTATATTTTTTTACTCAGGATCACTAGCCGAGTCGATTGAGCCATGTCCGTCTGTTTGTCCGTCTGTCCGTCTGTCCGTTTGTCCGTCTGTCCGTCTAGTCTGTTTGAGACAACGGATCTCAGCTATTAAAAAAGCTAGAGACACCAAATTTGGTATAGAGGTTCCTAAATTTCGAAAGCAGATGAAGTTTATGTTAAATGTTTGATGCCACGCCCACCTGCCCCGCGAAATCGGTAATTTGTGATTATTAAGCAAACTATTAAACTTATAAAGTTGTGCTTTGGTATGTATAAAGCTATATACCATACGAACATATTCTCCAAATTACAATCTGATCGGACCAATAGCACAGAAGTTATTGAAGTCAACGTTTTCAGTACAAATGCACGTTGAGCATGTAGCCTCGCGCTAATTTTTTAGTCCATTTCGACATGATTGTCGCCAAACTTAACGTGCGTCGCTGTTTAGAGTGAGCGATTAAAGCTATAATTGTAGTAGTACTAATTTTGACCTCGCAAAATTTTCGTTTGAAATTAAAAAGTCGTGGTTTAAAATTTAAAACAAAAAGATTGTTGAAAAATCATTGGGAGAAGGGTATCCTAAATTGTCGGGAGTATCGAAACTGTAGCCAAATCCATTTGATTTTTTAAATGTAGTATCACGCAGGTTGTTAAAACATAAACAAAATGTCATTCCGCGTGAAAATCCTTTGATTTTTAAGAAAGTTACGATCGGTGTAAAATGAGGGTATCATTGCATTCAGCTTTGTATATATTGAAGCAGAACGTAATGAGTTCAATACTTTGCTTAATAATTGATTAATCAAATTACTGATTTTATATAAACTTGATCTGCCTACGATATATAGCAACATTCATACCAAATTTGGTGTTTTTAGTTCATTTTAATAGCTGAGATCTGTGTTCTCAATCGACTCGGTTCCTCCTCGGCCTCCTTGTGTCTGTTAAATACATTTTCATAAAATTAGTACACCCTTTTTGACAATTTTCAATGTTCGAAGGGTACAAAAACAATTACAACAACAACAAGGTCCATGGAGATAACAAAACGAAACATGGCAAGGACAAGACCCCCAACAGGGCAGGAGAAAGAAGCAACAAAACCAGCGGAAAAAAGCGTGTTTTTAGCCAATGTGGTTGGGTGAGTTGTGTGTGTCTGTGTGAGGGAGACAGTAAAGTGTTTTAATGTATGTCACTGTGTGCAACTATCATTACCACACGCTATTTATTGCATATTTGTCGCTTAACCCATAAACCTACATATGTACATATATTGCAATGTTTCTTACACGTAATTATCATATTTTGTCATTTTAATAATTTAATTCCACATTATTATTTTCAAAAACATTTCCAATTTAGTTTTCAAAACTTTCACAAAAAGCTTAAGAATATCATATTTTATTGGTAATTATCCTTAGAAGTCAGACTTTCCTGTACTCTTCTTGTAAATATTGCACATAATTCACTATACGCTCATCTTGTTCACGCAGTGTATCGGTAATTGTTTCATAAATATAATTATTGAACTTCCAAAAGTTACGATATGATGCATTTTTTTCTTGTACCCTCTTTTCCAGCACATTTGCTGAGATCCAATTTTCTTGCTTCAGTTTTCCCTTAAAAATACGTAGTACAGATCGCGGATCGATGGTACGCGACCAGAAATAATATGTATTAAGCTTGTGCTTAGTAACATCGGAATCCACATTTTCCTCAATTTGAATGTGATAATGTCGTGTCTGAGGATTCACTTGAGTCCATTGCAATGTGATATATTGTATGAATTCCTTTTCTTCTTTCTTCGGTACATTCGGCGTACCCAAAATAAGTTGCTGCAAACGCGTTTTGAAGGTCTGCTTGAAATTGAAGGGTTCCTTAATCGACGAACTTGTCAGCCTATCGCTAATTCTCAATACTTTTGATTTGGCTCTAATTTCTTTATTCGTTTTTTCCATTATTCCTTTTGTTTTTAATTTTAATTATTTCGACACTTTGAACTACTGCGAGGAAGTAAACAAAATCAGGGAATGAATGAACTTTAAAGCTTTCTATTGCGAAGTTTTTGCAATTTCGTAAGTCACAGAAATTTTTTTTATTCACAAAGCTCGGCGGAATGAAGAAGCTTCAGTCAGCTGTGCACCGATTTTTATTATGTTTGTAAATAACTAAAAAATATAGAAGAAGTAAGATCATTTAAGAAAAGTTCATACTTGTTCAATTAACATTATTCTTATATGTATACAACCTGCTGAAATTTCTGCGAGCCGGGTGTAAATCACAAAGAAACAGTGAATATAAAAATTGTGTGGACACTAACTATCATATTAATTATTATTATTTTTATTTTTATTACTGTTTTTGTTGTTCAATTAACATTATCCTTACATACATTCCTCATATAAATCAAATATATACAAAAATATAAATTTAAATTCTATAAATTGAAAATTATTAGAAATTTCTTTCAGTAACTATCCCGTATATTTTTAAATTTGGCACAGCATAATATTACATGGTGATTTATTTCTGTGAATCACTGTTGCGCTGCGAGTTCAAGTTTTCGAGCACAATCAACTGTAGCTTTCTTAACACGCTTTATCAATTATACGTTAGAAAGCTTACGAGCTTCTGTTGTGAAATTATCAACTTGTATTTCATTCAATATAAATGTCACAACATTGAGAGCTTTTGCTAGTCACAAAACTCGTACTCACGTAGAAGTCAGTCAGCTGTTTGTTTACGTGAAGAATAAATAGCAAAAAAAAATAAACAAGAATAATGCAAGAAACGATCGCTGATAAAGACACATGTAAGAAATAATATTACTATTTATACCCTTCGACCATTGAAAATGGTCAAAAAAGGGTATACTAACTTTGTGAAATGTATGTAACAGGCATAAGGAGGCGTGGCAGACCCCATAAAGTATATATATTCTTACTCAGGATCACTAGCCGAGTCGATTGAGCCATGTCCGTCTGTCTGTCCGTCTGTCCGTCTGTCCGTCTGTCCGTCTGTCCGTCTGTCTGTTTGAGACAACGGATCTCAGCTATTAAAAAAGCTAGAGACACCAAATTTGGTATAGAGGTTCCTAAATTTCGCAAGCAGATGAAGTTTATGTTAAATGTTTGATGCCACGCCCACCGCCCCCGCAAATCGGTAATTTGTGATTATTAAGCAAACTATTAAACTTATAAAGTTGTGCTTTGGTATGTATAAAGCTATATACCATACGAACATATTCTCCAAATTACAATCTGATCGGACCAATAGCACAGAGTTATTGAAGTCAACGTTTTCAGTACAATGCACGAGCGCAGCCTGCGCGCTGCTTTCAGTAGTTGACGCCGACGTCGTCGTCACTCTTAACTGCGTCGCTTGTGGAGTGAGCGAGAGCTTTGTGTGAAGTATTTGTGAAATTTTGTTTGAAATTATGGTGTGGTTTCACGTTTGTAACGGATTTTAAAATTGGGAGAAGGGTTCTACTTCGGCGTTCGACTGTGCCCCTTGTTTTTTAATATATTTACATATCTATTTAAATATAAATATTTTAACTTAGCTGCTGCATCGAGAGTGACATCATCATTCAAAGTTTTGAGCATTGGTGATCAAGATGAGAATTCGACGCCCACGAAAAAAGCGGCTAAATATGAGCAGTACAATTTCCAAGAGGATTTCAAGAAACATCTAGCTAAGCTTTTGGTTGAAACCAGCATTCCCATTCCCATAGTCGAAAACTGGGATACGGTGGAGGCCTTTTTCGCCGCTAGCGTTAAGGAAGGCAATCAGCCTCGGCGGTATTATTTCTATTGTGGTAACGGACGTACTTTTCCCCGATCAGTAATAATCAGTGGACCCACCTATAGGGCAGTAGTGGTTATGCATGAACTCAAGAAACTATTGAGTGGAGAAAATTGGGTTGAGGATAATTGTATAGAAGCCCCGTTGAGGGCAAAAGAAAGCAAAGAGTATTATAACTGCGATTCGTACATTCAGCATATGGTTTCGCGGGCCCTCGATGCAGCATCAAAGCGACTTTTCGGATATATTTTCTATATGCAACAGCAACATATTAATAAGAATAAAAAGTTATAGAATAAGCTTAACTCGTAAACAATTTGTAAGACTTGTAGATTATCGAATTTCGTTTATTGTATTAAAGAAAGAGCTTTTTTCATTGCGAAATTATTTCTTTTTCATTTTCTACGGTTCAATATAAAGCGCGCAACTTTGGGTGCTTTTGCTAGTCACAGAACTCGTCATCAGGTTGAAGTTGGTTAATCAGCTGTGCGGCGATTTTTATTTTGTTTTTTTAATTTTAAGAATAAACAATAATAAATAAGAAGTATGGAAGAAACGAGCTCTGATAAAGATTCGAGTAAGATATTCTTAAAATTAATATTACTACATATTTATTAATCATAAAATAATTCTTCGATTTAGCTGCTGTGGCCAGTTTAACATCAAAAGCAAAGATCTTAACTATCGGTGATAAAGACGAGTCTTCGACGCTCACAAAATCTGCACCCAATTTCCAAGATGATTTCAAGAAACATATGAGTCTACTATTGCTTGGAAGTCGGATTCCCATTGAGATAATAGATGACTGGAATACGGTGGAAGTTTTTGGCATGGCATGCGTAAAAAAAGACAACAAACCAAAACAATATCATTTCTTCTGTGGATCCTATGCACGTCAGTTTCCCATAGCGACACGAATGACAGGACCCACGTTAAATGCAAGAGGAGTTCTGAAAAAACTCAAGGAATTGCTCTGTGAAGAAAATTGGATAGCCGATAATGTTATACAATCGCCGTTGAGAGCGAAATTACCCAATACATTTCATTACAGTGATTGGTACATCCAGAAAATGGTTTCCGAAGCTCTCGATTACGAATCCAATCGTATATTATGGTATATTCGTTATTTGCAAGAGGAACATCTTAAGAAAAGAAGAAGATAGATAGTACAAATTTAAATATGTATATATAATATAAGTAGTTAATTTAAATGAACTTAATTAATCATTACTTTCCCATTGTCAATATTATTTAAAACAAATATGAATTAAATAAATAAATACCACAAATTCCTGGGTAGCTCACAGCATGTATCCTATGTTCAAGTCATACATGACGATAATATGAGACCGTAACAATTAATTTCCGTAGATAATTGCCTGCCGATAAGAACAGCAGAAGAAAAACCATCGTATCCTGCAGCATGTAACATTAATCAAATGCTTAGAAGGAGATTTCTTGCTGCTGATAGATTAAATCACTAACACAAGGACAACAAAAAGTCGAACGAGTCAAGTGAAAAGTTGTGTGTTTATTTATTATAATTATCGTTTGCTTTTATCTTTCGGGTGATTTGTTGTGGCGCGTCGTATTAACAAAATTCAATCATCGTCGCCCTTACAATAGTTAGAATTGTGTTGGAGATGTTTGTATGTATGTAAGTATGTTTGTGTGTGTAATATATGTATTTAGAAATAGCAATGTTTCTCAATGATTAATCAGCTAAAAATAATACTGTTCACAACGCCAATTTGTATGAGAGAATTTCAACAATTTGCCATAGAAAACCAATATTGATATATGTAGATAATAGTAGATACAGATTCTCACATTGTAATGTATGTATTTAGAAATACATATATATATAGAATTTTGCACTGCTGCACCATAACAACTAACATAAACAGCTAATATCCTTGTTTAACTTTAATCTATGCACATAATTAATTAATTTTGGAACAGATTTGAACAACGCTGGGCGTAAAGTAGGCGCTAGTTGTAAATATATTATATGTATATATTTA
The DNA here is from genome assembly GCA_018904105.1 of Zaprionus tsacasi. NCBI lineage: Eukaryota > Metazoa > Arthropoda > Insecta > Diptera > Drosophilidae > Zaprionus > Zaprionus tsacasi. The sequence continues at coordinate 14,739,753 of JAEIFR010000295.1, forward strand.
TGTATATTGTATACTATATAAATATTAGAGCACATGTACACATCCGTCTGTGTACCTGTTGTTACTGTTTGTAAATGCTGTCTATATGGTACTCGTAATCGTATGTACGTATAATCAACGCTAATTGCACTATTTATTTTATGTGTGTTTCGTATGTTTGCTATGAAATTACACTGGAGGCCATTAAAGAGAGGGCACAATTTGTGAGATTAACGTAAAACTAAAACTTATATATGTGTGTGTTCGTTTCCATTTGCTTCTTTTCAAATTACAATCTATAAGAATTGAATACAAATAAATATTTTAATGTACATCTTCAAGTATTACAAAATAAACAATATTGTTGCTAATCTTTATATTTAAGGTATAAAATAATAATATTGCTTCACTTTAATTACCAATCGAATACTGGTCCACTTTTCAACATTAACTGAAACCTTAATATAGCTAGAAAACATAATCATCATTATTAAACAGTCATCGTGTTGTCTACTTCAAGTAACAATTTCATGAGGAGTTTTAAAAAGGCGAGTGAGAAAGTTCTTATAGAGTTAGGAGATGACTTCAATTATAGTTCGAATACTTAAAATACTTAAGTTTTGCTTAACGAAGAACGCAATGGTAATCCAATTCAATGGAAAACAATGATAGATAATGGCAGTTTAGTATAATATGTATGATTCAATCTGAATGAAATGCAACAACTGGAAGCTAATAATGTTATTACGATTAATGTATGTCTATAAGAATGGCTTCAAGGCGCAAGTGCAAAGGACAACTATGGCTTTGAAATGCAAATGCTTATGCTTATGGTACGTTGGTTTATAATAGCGTATTTCAAAATTGCTTTAGAAAAAATTCGCAAAAGTCTTCGGTCTCGATTCGGAGTGGATTAGGGGCGTATTTTGGAGGTGCCATCACTTGCGTGATAGCATTATATTTATAACTGTGCCGCAATTAAGTAGCACACGTTTGGCATCGCTCAGATTGGCATTGGTCAGGTCATAGCCGTCGATCTCTAGCAGTTTATCGTTCAGGCTCAGCAGTCGCGCGGCGCTTGAATTTGGCGTAATTGCACTTACAAAGATGCCCACCTGGAATCAAATCGATTAGTAAAATCTGTCACGAAATTCGATAATACAAAACTCACCTGATTGAGCAGCTCGGCAATGTCAAAGCCGATGCTATGCTCCCATTTTAGGGTCACCTGTTTAACCGTGGGATTCTTGTGCACACCAAAGATCCATGTTGATTTCCTATTGCTACCCTTCGATGTGTTATTGGTCGCCGTCGAGTTGATTGAATGCTGCGACAACGTATCATCCATATCCATATCCATTTCTTGCTGCTGCTGCTGCTGTTGTTGTTGTTGCTGCTGCTGCTGCTGCAGTTGCTTCTCATCCTCAGCTTCTCGTTGCTGCTGCTGCAGTTCGAGCTCAAGTGCCAGTTCAAGCTGTTCCGAACTCACATTGTTCTGATAGTCCAGTTGCTCTGATTGTACACCAATGGCCGTGGTCTTGAAATTGCTATTGAGAGCATCTTGATAACTGTTGCTTTGCTCGTAAAGCGGTTGCTGCGTAGCCGACAGTTGCTGCTGCTGCTGTTGTTGCTGCTGCTGCTGTGCCTGTTGTTGCTTGCGCTGACGCATCGATTCGTATAACGTAAGATCCTCGGGCGTTTTCTTGGTGTACACACGCGCTATGTGATATGGCGGCGGTTCCATACGTGGTGGCGGCACCACCGCTTGCGGTTGCAGTGGCTGAAGCTCATAATTCTGATCACCATTAGACAAATGTGTTGTTGGAAGCGGTAACGTGGTAGCATCCACATAGAGCTGCTGATAATGCGCCTCGTAATTGACCAGCGGCAGCCCGTAATATTCCTGCGTAGACTGTTGTTGTGGCTGTGGCGACTGCTGTTGATACACGCCATAGATGTGCGCAGGGTCAGAAGCTACGCCATATATTGCACTGGCTGAGGCATGATCCACAGCATCCTGATTGTTATCACAGTGTGGTGCGGTAACTTGACCATTTGGCACCACGACACGTGCTTCTCGCACTTCACTTGCCGCCGAAGCGGCAGCAGCGTTTGCAGCTTGCGCTTGCCGCATATACTTGGCCATTTGGCGTAGCTCCTTGGGATATGGAGTGGGCGAACGCATCAAACGCACTGAATTGCCAGCGGGCAGCTGTTCTGGAGTGGGTGGTGCAGCCACATAGCTGGCAGAATAGCTGGGAGCGGGTTGCGGAGCGTTGCTGCTGCTGCTGTTGTTGCCTGCACTCAAAATCGTCGTCTCCTCGGCAAAGCAAATGCGACGCGAGGGACTCGACGGTTGCTGTTGCTGCTGTTGTTGATGATGATTGGCATAGACGAACTCGTACTGATCCTGCACCTGTTGCTGCTGCTGCTGTGCCTGCATTTTGAATGTCACCTGCGGCAGCATAAAGCAAGTCAACTGTGTCTTGCTGCTCGCGTCCAGATACTGAAGTGGCACCAGAGGCTGTGATTGATTATCGCTAAGCCACAGCGATGTGAGATTCACCAGACTCAGCATGGAAACGGGCAAAGCATTGATATAGTTATTCACTACATTCAGCACCTTCAGCTTGGCCAGATGGCCGATGTTCTGGGGCAACGCTGAGAGTTGATTATTTGCCACACTCAGCACACTCAATTGGCTGCAGCTGCAGAGCTCGTCGGGCAGCTGCCGCAGCTGATTGTCATCGGCGAAGAGAAAGCGCAGCTTAGTCAACGAGCCAATTGTGCTTGGCAGGCGCATCAGTTTATTGTGACTCAGCACCAGCTCCTCCAGCTGCTCCAAATAGCTTATACTGTCGGGCAACTCACTGAGTCCGTTCGACTCACACTTGAAGGTGACTAGCGATTTCAGCATGCCCACGCTGAAGGGAAACGCTTCCAGATTATTGGAACATATGGATAAAACTTCGACATTCCGCCAGTTGCTCAGCTCATTTGGCAGCGCGTCCAGCAGATTGCCATTGGCCTCGAAGTGCTGCAGTTCACGCAGTTTGCCAATGTTCGGCGAAACGCGTCGAATTTGATTGAAATCAATCCACAATTCGCGCAGCGATTTAAGTTCTCCAATGACCTCAGGCTAAGGGGGAGAAAAAACAATTCAAATAATATACATAAATTGGTAATTATGTTCTAGAGATCTTACCAACTCGGTGAATTCATTGCCGCCAATGTCTAAACGCTGCAAGTTGACCAAACGCACCATAGACTTGGGCAACGTGATGAGATTGTTGAGACGCACCTCCAAGATGCGAAGATTGACCAGACGGCCAAAGTTTGCGGGCAGAAACTCCAAGTAAGTTTCGTTTAAGAGCAACTCCTGCAGCGATATAAGCGACGTTATGGCATCTGGTAAACGTTGTAGGCTATTGCAGCTAAGGTCCAAATGGGTGAGATGCTTGCACGCCTTAATCTCCTCCGGCACATTGACGATAACTGCAAACGTAGAATCAACAATTGAAAGAGAGATCAAATACACCTCGTGACCACTTACGATTCCTGTTGAGATCCAGATGCTGTAATTGCCGCAACGAGCCAATAGCCTGTGGTATGCTCTCCAGATTATTGCTGTTCACCTGCAGGACACGCAATCCCTGGCAGTAGAACAACTGTGGCGGCAGGGTTTGCAGCTAAAAGTATGCGGAACATGGGATAAACTAAAGTATGAATTGGAATTTATATGCTACACTCACCCGCGCATTGCTCAGATGCAGCTCCTCGAGAGTGCGCTCGTGTTGCCAAACCTCAGGGAAGGCATCCTGCAGTGGAGTATTACTGTAGTCCAGCTTGTCAATGACCTCTTCACGTTTGAATTTAAAGCAAGGGAAGCATTTGGACAGCAGCGGCATTTTGCCAACGTTTTTGTTTTTGTTATTGTTATTGCTTTACGTTCGATATTAAGGCACGGCCGTTCTTAATGTAGTTGTTGTTGTGGTTGTCGTTACGCTTATTGCGGGCTACAAATATGCATAAGTTACATGTGTACACACACACACACACAGAGACACACAGGCACAAGCGAATTGCCGTTCGCTCCACACTCAAGCTTGACTCGCATAACTCACCTATGATTCATCGCTGCTTCTGCTGCTGCAGCAGCACAAAGACAGCGGCCGCATTGAACGCTGGTGCTCCGTTACAATTCATTGGCATTTTGTGGGGCTTGTTATTCTTCCAACTGTCTCACACACGGACACACACACGCACGGGCATAAACATGCACACGCATGCACGAACACAAACAATATTGGGTCTACGTATGCTTGGAGCCGCTTGCTTACGTAGCCGGCACCTCGTAGACCTTTGCCAATGCTTTGGCTATACTATCTGCGTCTTCTGCACGTATTTTATATTTATTTTTTGCACCCGTCTTCGGTTTTCTTTAATGTTTTTTACTTTTACGTAGAGGTGCGTGATATTTACGTGCTTGTGACATATCACAAGTATTTTAAAGTCACGTGTAACCAGTCACGTTACAAGAAAATATTTAACAGGCAACTTACAACTTTACATTAATTAGTTTTAATTTAGTTGCTACGTAGACATAAGATTTAATAAATTGCTATTGTTTATTAAAAATTATTAGAATATATATTTGGTCAGATTATGCAACTTGAAGCATTGTTAATCCATAAGGTGGGGGTAATATAATATGTTTGTTATTCTTCTCACTTATTCTTTACCAAATTTTATTTCATAAAAGTCATTTAAAGTTGTTTATTTTAAGTTTAAGCCAGAAGGATTTAAACAAATTAAATTTCACAGACAATCCATTTTTAATTTGAAAATATCATTCATGCCTGCAAGTAAAACTATCGTTTATCGTTCATAAAAATAACATTTGGCGCACATGTTATTAACAGCTGTTGCATGCGGGGTAGATTCATCGATGCTTAACATGCGATAGGTGGTGGAAACGATAGTCTGCTAATATGAATAACATGCGATAGTGCTTTTCGATAGTCATAGCACTGCACACAGTCACTGCTTAGTGCTCCTGCGTTTGTTAAATTTGCAAGCAGTGCAAAGCAGTGACATAACGCCTGCATTATCAGCACTTTTTTAAATGAGCTTAAGCCCGAAAGTCGGCAATGGAATTTTTAAATAAAAGGTTGCACTACGCATGCCGAATGATGGCGCCACTAACGATCACTGATAAGCGCCTATCGCCACACAGCTGTTTACGCTTCATACAAAAAAGTATCGGATTTTTGATATATCGCCAAAACCAATATCGCGATATAAATTATATCGATTTGAAAAAATATTCGATATTTCCGACATCCCTTCAAAAAAGCTTGCAGTAATTTAAATTCTTGACTTAAAATTAATTCGAAACCCAGCGCTGAATGAAATGCATCAAGCGCATGATTGACTTGAAACCGTAGGCAAATCGCAACCGTCTCCTAGAAGGAACAAAACCTATGAAAATTGTCCGTAATATTTACTGAGGGCGCGTAACTGTCAATTTTGAAAACGCGCTTAAACAAAACTCTTAACAAAATTGCAAAGCTACTGCAAACACAAATAGTATTGAATCTAATAGTATTTGTTAGTTAATATTTACCATACACTTCCTGACTGCGTAACTCTCTGTGCAAAGAGAGTTAATCACAAATACCCAACTAACAAAGTGCAGAAAAACAATCAAGGAAGTGCAAATTGAGCGCGTCGAGCTTAGAGGGCAAACTAAAAATGCTAAAATGCTAAAATGCAAATCGACTAAAAAGAAAAAAAAAAAAAGGAAATAAAATCAAACACTCAAATCGCATGCAGACTTTGACCCACCCCTTGTGCATGGGTAGTGCGAAAATTAAACAAACAGCGTCCACTTTTCGTGGACGTCGTCGTCGTCGTCGCGTTTTGACGAATTTACACTTCAAACAATTGTAAAATTGTACAGCGTAGTGTGTAAATATAAGCGCACATAATAAACATAACCGATTGTTGTTGTTGTTTTTGTTGGATTTTGCAAGAGATAAAAATTTACTTACTAACAACAACGAACGAAACACGGAGGAGAGAGAGACGATGACAAAATGCAATTGGCTTTTAGGAGCTCAGTTTTGTTTTTAATGCCGTGCAATGCAGTCGCTGATTTTTTAAGGTTAGTCGTATTCCGAATTCGGCATTAGTTTTGGATAATTTGAACTTGCAAGCGAGTGTCAAGATTTTTTAAAATCGGCAATAACTCAAATTCAAACCAGTTCGTTAATAAAAACAAATAAAATCGTTGGAAAATATTCCTATAAGTGAAAAATCAACAGAACAAATACGAAAATGATGATTAAATCAATTGAAATAGACACACACACATCTATGCAAATATTGATAAAGCAATTCAAATTTGTTCGACTTAAAAATAGAGTTTTCAACACACCTAAAAACATTATATATACGACATTTTCCCATCGTAAACAATGTTGGAAACGTGTACATGACTGACAGACAACAAAAAAAAAAAAAAGATAGTGTAAATATGAATTAAAAATTAACGAGCAGCTGTTAAAGTTCCCTGCAAGCAAATCGTTCATATGCGGTATAACATCATGATACAACTTTTAAGTGGGTCGAACTAATAAAAGCTATTTGAATTTGACCTCCCCGCTTCATTTTTTTGTATAATTAAAATCACCTGTCGTTCACGCAATTGGCACGCACGAACCGTGACTCACGCGAAGGAAGCGTCTAAAGCGCGCGTGCCCACAAAGTTGCCACCCTATCGCAGAGAGAGCGAAAGCCACCCCCACGCCGCAGAGAGGAAAAGATACCGAGAGAGAGAGATAGAGTGCGAGCGCAAAAAGCGCGCAAGCGCAAGAGCGAAACGGTTATGCGTTTTCTTTTCGTTTTTAATTTATTTTGTTGTCCGTTAAAATTAGTGGATTCCAGAAAATTTTAGAAGGATTGGGATGTCGTGAAAAATTGCCTTGAGAGCTTCATGTAACTGAATTTGAGCTACATGGTTATTTATCGGATTTTCAGCCAGTATATAAAATGTTTTTGTCCTGTTTACCAAAATGGCTGATTTATCATTTTTTCTTCTTAGATTTTGATTTACTTTTAGTCTTGTCTTTGGCCTTGGGAGCCTTTTCAGCAGATGCAGAATCGTCTACAGGATCTATAGTGGCACCGTCCAAGGGGGCAGCACTCGAAGCGGGTGCGGCATCTTTTTCATTCGATTTTTTCGAACTTCGCTTCTTTCCCGGCATTTTCTAGTAAAATGTTGGACAAATAATATTTAATGCGAAAAAAAAAGAAAAAAATTTATATTTTTTATTATAAGAAAAGTGCTGCTTGGAAAATTTAGAAATGTAATGAAGTTTTTCTATGAAAATCATGTAGTTGTTGGGCATGTCCGTCATGGCAAGTTTGGCAGAGCCAGCTGAGTATTTTGAAAATTAGAAAAACATATTCGTATTCAATATGAATCATGATGATGCTCTTATTCATTTTATGCTCTCTCTCAACCGTTTGGCAACCGTTTCGCTTTGCCCCAACCCCAAATTGTTTGCGTGCGAGTGCGTGTGCGAATGCCTGTGTGTGTGTGTGTGTGTGTCGTGTGTTGTCGTCTGGGGGCTGCTCTCTCCGCCCCGTGGGTTGCTGACACTCTCCCTTTGGCTACTCTCTCTCTGTCTCTCCCGCTCTCTCAGTCGGCACGCACTCGAAAGCGAAACGCGTGCAGCGGCAGAGGCAGCACAGTACCAGCAGCAGCACCAGCCGCAGCTGACGGAGATTATTTTAGTGGAATTTCAAAATTTCTATTTTAATTCAGTTATCAGCAAAAAGTACAAACACACACACAGGCGTCAAGGAAGTGCGATTTCGAGTGTTTTTTTATCCGAGTATTTAAATATATATTTGAGCAGCAAATGGATTTCTAATAAGCACAGCCCCTGCACTTGAGAGCGCAAGCGTGTTTTTTTTTCGCACTGAACAGTAGGCGAGAACAAAACAAAACAGAAGAAGAGAATCGATTTTTTTTTTTTTGTTGCTTTCCTTTGACATCTCCGCTCATAAAATCAAATCGTACGTCGTGCCGGTGTGCGGTGCTTCGCCTGTGGTGCAGTGTAGAGTAAAGCGCAAAAGTAGCGTAAAAAAAAAAATTGTATAATGGCAGCCAAGCGGAATACGGTGACAACACAAATACCGGAATCGCCGGCGCCAGAGGGCACTGCGCTGACGCTGGACACGCGTCTGACGCGGCACGTGGAGAGCGTCATACCGAGGAAGCGGTAAGTTTTGTACAGGGCACACCTGTGGTGGCCAGGGTTGCCAGACCCTGCGAATTTATCACGCTCTCTCTCTCTTTCAGGCAGGAGGCGCTCAAGTGGTTTGGCTGGGGCTACAATGATACGGGATTCTATGGCAAGGATGGCATCATCTGCTTCAGAGGCGACAAGTGAGTAGAGTGGAGCTGCGCGCCCTTTTGTAGCATAGTGTAAATATTTATGAGCGCAGTGTAGGAGTAGTTTTGTAGCAGTTTATATAAAAAATACAAAATAAAAAAATATATGTATAAAATATATAAAATTAAAAAAAAAGGTTAATCTATGTAGCACAGTGTAGACTATATGCGTGTATTATTATATTACTAAGCAAAGTATTTTTGTAGCATATTACCTTATCACAAAGTGCGATAATTTCTGTAACAAAGTATATAGAATTTATTTTATCGTATGAATACTTTTGCAGCAGAGTGTACATTACTGCAAACTTGTAGTAAAGTGAAAAATATTTGATCAGAACTTGAAATTATTATTATTACTATTATTATAATTATTAACTTTCAATTATATAGCAATACACAAGGTCTTTGTAGCATAGTGTAATGCTATTTGAGTCACGAGCTTAGCTTAATTACAGACTAAATAAGCTTTCACTCTATGACTAAAGTTAGTGCTCATATAAAACCGAAAAAACAACTACATAAGTATTCGCATAATTTATCTCTACATGCTTGTACAATACATATATTATCTTTCTATTCATTACGATGGATCTTCCACGATCACAAAAGATAGAGATAAATGTAAACATAAAGCGAAACAATTGGAAATTTGTCTCTAAATTGTACGGGGTAGCTATAATACAACCCCTAATTGCCGTAGAGCATAGAAGGACCCTTCTTCTGGCTAAACATCTGTTTCAACTCTCTCCCTCTTTTCGCAGGTACCCGCTGGGTGGTTGCGAGTTGCCCACCTTTACGAAATGGGTAGAGGAAAAATTCGATATGAAAGTGGATCCCAGCAAGAATTATCCACAATTGCCGGCAACGTACCCGAAGCCCGTGCTGAACACGACCTTCCTGAATGAGTTATGCACCAAGACCAAGGTGGAACATTCGCAGGAGGGTGTCGATCGTCTGGTACGCTGTCATGGGCAGACACTGGACGATATCTACAGTCTGTGGCACAATAAATTCCAGCGTATACCCGATTTGGTCGTCTGGCCACGTTGCCATGATGAGGTAGTGCAGCTGGTACAACTGGCACATCGACACAATGTCATGATGCTACCCTATGGCGGGGGTACGAGTGTGTCGGGTTCAATCACCTGCCCGACGCAGGAGGATCGCATGATCTGTGTGCTAGACACATCGCAAATGAATCGGATGCTCTGGCTAAATCGAGAGAATCTCACCGTATGCTTTGAATCCGGTATTGTTGGTCAGGATCTGGAGAGGGTACTGCGAGAGCAAGGTCTGACCGTGGGTCATGAACCCGACTCGTATGAGTTCAGCACACTGGGCGGTTGGGTGGCCACCCGTGCGTCTGGCATGAAGAAGAACGTGTATGGCAACATTGAGGACCTTGTGGTACGTGTGCGTATGGTCACCCCGACGGGTACATTGGAGCGTGAATGTAGTGCACCACGTGTTAGTTGCGGCCCGGACTTCAATCACATCATACTCGGCTCAGAGGGTACGCTGGGCGTGATTACCGAGGTGGTGCTAAAGGTGCGTCCCCTGCCGCCGGTACAACGTTACGGGTCTCTCGTATTTCCCGACTTCGAACACGGTATACTCTTTATGCGTGAGGTAGCACGACGTCGCTGTCAACCTGCCTCGGTACGGCTCATGGATAACGAGCAGTTCCTCTTCGGGCAGGCCCTGAAACCGGAGAAGAGTTGGCTCGAAAGCTGTCTGGATGCTGTGAAACAACGCTATGTGACCGTCTGGAAGGGTATCGATCTGCAGCACATTTGTGTTGCCACCCTACTCTTCGAGGGCGACGAGAAGGATGTGCGGCGACAGGAGGCGATCATCTATGCCATCGCAGCGCGCTACAAAGGATTCGCCGCAGGTGGACAGAATGGGGAAAGGGGATACGTTTTTACCTTTGTCATCGCCTACATTAGGGTGAGTTTAAGTACAGTAATACGAGGTATTCTTTTGCCTATAGTGAATATACATATGTATATATTCTTGTTCCGCAATGCACTTGGCATTTGCATTTAACCCTATAGCCATGTACTTCATGTACTTTCCTGATAAGAATTACTAATTTGGCTCTATAATTGGATTACGTTATTTTCAAATTATAATGCAATTTCTTGGTTTTGAGTCCCACAAAAGGTTAAGCTACTTTGCTAAGCATTGATAGGGATATAGGGGGCATTATCTGCAATTCTTTCTTTAATTATATTTTATAACTATGCTGCCTAAGTTCTATTTATACTTGTATTTATTTTTATAAGCTTTTTTACTTGCAAGAATGATGTTATATATAATTATATGCGTTCATTAAGTCTATACACCAATTTTTAGAAGCATATAAGAGGCGTAGGCAAATCCTAAAACTTAATGGAACTGGAAGCAGTTATTATACATATTGTCAACAAATTTGATAGACTTATCTTTTACAGTCTCTTAGATATAGGTGTTCATACAAACAAAAAAATCTAACATCTTTATCACCTTCTAAAAATAGCTGACTTTAATATATTTAATAAGCAGAAATTTATATAGACTATATATAAAACTAATTCTACCTTTTTTCTCTCCCACAGGACTTTGCCATGCACCAAGGTATTGTTGCAGAATCGTTTGAGACCTCCGTACCCTGGGATCGCTGTAGCCTGCTGTGTCGCAGTGTAAAGCAGCGTATTGTATCGGTAGGTGTCACTTGCTAGAGCTAGATCTTACAATACGATTCCAACTGATCACGTCTTGCTTTCGTTTCCTTTTCAAGGAGTGTTCCAAGCGCAACATTCATCATTATACCGTTTCCTGCCGCGTCACACAGACCTACGATGCCGGTGCATGCATTTACTTCTACTTTGGTTTCCGCTCGTTGGATATACCCAATCCGGTGGAGGTTTTCGAGGCCATTGAGCACAGTGCACGCGAGCAAATCCTCGCCTGCGGTGGATCTCTGTCACATCATCATGGCGTGGGCAAGATACGTAGTCATTGGTATCGTGATGCTGTCACCGAGACGGGTACATCGCTCTATACCGCAGCCAAGCAACATTTGGATCCACGCAACATCTTTGCGTTGGGTAATCTCTTGCCACAGCAGGATCAACCACAGCCACAGAAGACGCAACAACAGCCTCAACCTCAATCCACAACGAAAGCCAAACTCTAGATACATTTTTATAGCATACATAATACGTACTATGATAGCTGATCCTAGTCTAATTCTTATACCTATATGTACTTCAATTGATTTCCAGCCACTTTCCTTTTTGTATGGGGTGTTATCTTTATAGATAAATAAATGGTAAATTTGCAAGAAAAAAAAGAAAACTCAAGCCTGAAGCGGTCACTTGCCGGTGGTCTTCAGTCTTCGATGACAAGCCGCAAAGGCAACAAACTTCAGCTTGACTTAAATGTCGTATCAATATCATGTGCCTGAAATCCTCCAGCAATTCTGTGGCCTGAGGTAGAGTAGGGTAACTATAACAAGAGACTTGTTGATTTTGTTGGACATTGGAAGAAAATGGCAAAAGAATCAGATCAGGGAAGTTTTTTCTTGTTAAGAAAAATCAGTAAACTTGGTTTATATACCATATTCTTTTAAGTACATAAGCTAATCTTATATAAAATTTAATTTAAACTTATTTTCAAGATACAGTCGGGATTTTGTGAATATCTATGCTCTATTTCTGTGTAAGGTTTGTTGTAATATTTTTAAATGATTTGAAACATTGCTACAAAACATGAGATAATAGTAAAATAGGCTTACATTGGAAATATGGTTCTTAAGCTAGACTTATCTGACTTTATGATCGTTTATAATTTTTTTTCCTTGAAAATACCTAATTTAAACTTATTTAAAAGATATGGGGCAGGGCTTTGTCAATACTCATGCCTTATTAGTAGTTTTCCTAAATCATCTTTGATAGTACTAGAAACTTGAACATATAAATAGTAATGCTTGGTATATAGTCTGTTTCCATAAGGAAACCTTTTCGAAGCTTCAGTTTTTTTTAGACATATTTTAATTATTATTTTTAAATTGTACCCCATACACAGTACCATATTAATTAATTTCGTAATGATTTATAGTGTAGCGCCCTGCTGTGTTCATATGGCTGTGTCCCACTGTGCGAAATGAAGCTGCACCGCTCCAGCGATCTGCATGCGATCGGTGCTGTGTGCTGTGTGCCGTGTGCTGTGCTGTGCGTGCCTAGACCCAAATCGAGACTCAAGACTGACCGATCGCCGGATCGTCTCATCTGATCATTGCTGTCAATTGCGGTCTTTGGCTTGGCGCTCCTTCGACGTTGTTGTTGTTGAGATCGTAGCAAGAGCCAAGAGATCAAATGTCATCAAGTTGTCAACTTCGTTAGCTTGCCAATGGTTACAACAACAACAACAACAACAGCCACGGCGAGTTGCAAATCGCTTTTGGCCTGCTCCTTGCGCTCGTTAATGGGCAAACAGTGGAGGGGCGGAGAGGAGGAGGAGGAGGTAGTTTGGGATTGGGAATGGGAATGCAACAGCAGCAGCAGCAGCAGCAGCTGCTTATTGATGATCTGACTGTGCCTTGTCTTGTTACCGCGCCGGTGCCAAGTGGTAGTTAGTGCCCAAAAGGCTGTGCACACGCAAACACCACACACACACACACATGTAGTAGAAGAAGAAGAGGAAAGAGAAGAAAGAGCAGCAAGACAAACACATTCGTACACGCATGCGAGGCCTATAAATAAAGATTAAAATCGGCGAAGCTGGCCAAAGACTTGCTAAGCCAGCTCCCTCTCGCTCTCCCTCTCTTCTCTCTCTCTCTCAGTTCATCTCTTTGCTCCCTCTCGTTTTTGGCCTCTGAAAATTGTCAGCAATTAACCCCAGGTCAGGCACAGTCAGCTAGTCGCTGCAGTCCTGTGATTTATGCCACAAAGTGCCTTCAAGTCAAACACAATCAAGTCCGTAAATTTATGGCAGCCTGCCGCAGTCCTGCAGAGAGCGCGAGAGAGAAGACAGAGAGAGAGAAATCAAGTATGGCCGTCCCTAGCTCTGCATATTCATTCATACCGAGTATAATGTCCATTCACATCATACGCTTGTCACATTACTCAGCCTGCGGTGCTCTCTCAACTCACAAACTCTCCTGCTGCTGCGCTGCTCACGTAGGATACGTCTACCTGCGTAAGCGACGCATTTGCATAGTCATGTGTGTGTGTGTGTGTGAGTGCGAGAGAGCGCTGCTTACTTTGTGCACAGATTAACCCTTTTTAGTTAAATGCGTTTCAAATGAAATTCAAAATTCTCTTTAAATTCTTAAAAATAATAATTGCCTTCGTTTGTTTTTAATTTTTTAAAATATTAATACTTTGTGCTCTACCATTTTTCGCAGTGTACTCGCTGCGAATTTCAACTGCGCATGCACGACAAAACAGGCATAAACAACAAAAGCAACAACAGAGCAGTTAACCCATTGAAGCCTATGCTACACATACACGAGCAATTACAGCCACACGTACAAACTGAGCGCTCAGCGACGCGTCGCAGCAGCAGCGAGTGAGCGCCCAAGCTGCGGCTGCGGCTCAGTTACGTTCGCACCTGGCGCTCAGTTGTGGGCAGCGCGGCCAGCTAACAACAACGGCAAACAAAACGCAGTCGCGCGGCATACAGTGTTCTCATCTGCCTTGTTGTTGTTTTAGTCAGAACTTTTCGTTTGGAGTTTGCCTGGGCGCCGACAGAGAGCGCCACTGCTACGGAGAGAGAAAGAGAGTGAGTGAGTGTTGAGAACACTCGTGTACTCGTGAGGGAGAGCGAGGGAGTGTTTGCATGCCTCTCTGTGTGTGTGTGTGATCGAGGCTGCCAGCAGCAGCAGCAACAGCAGCTAACTGCAGCTTCTCGTCGCCTGGCTGCATCAGTTTTGCTTCGTGCGCGCTGCCTGTAACATCGAATTTCGCTTGTCTTCTTGTTTTCGATTCTCGTCTCACGTTTTCGGCTTCGACAGCGGCTTCGTTCGTTCGGTTTTGCTTTATTTGGTTTCGGTTTCCGTTTCGCATTGTTATTGTTGTTGCTGTCGCGTTGTTGTCGCGCTGTGTGTTCAGTGTGTGGGAAAAATGCAACGAAATTGTTTGTCCATTAGCCGTAAATGTTTTGGCGCTTGTAATTGGCGGCGCAGCTCGTTTGTTCTGCCCGTAGTGAAACAGGTGCGTCGAAATCGAATCATTAATCGATACACTAAATTATCGATTAGGAAAAAAAAATAACAAAAATAAAAACTAGAAACAAAATGAAAGCAGTAAAAATGCATTAGAACTTTTCAAAGCAGCAGCTCAGCTCAGCGGAAATTCTAAGTGACAGGCAGACAGACAAAGACAGTGGGACAGACACCTGCAATGACTAGTAGAAAATTATCTGAAAATCTATGTATGCACTCCACTGCACTAGAATGGATCCTCCAGCTTCTCCCGCTCTCTCTCTCTCTCTAACTCGTTCATTTCTTTATTTCTCTCCAACTGAGTCATTTAGCAGATTTCGTACTAAAAGCGTAGCCCACGCCATCTCAGAAGTGTTTTTTTTACCCATATATCATGTGCTTTTTTAGGACTTTTACGACCGCCCATAAAGCCGAAATCGCAAACCGATAAAGATTTCAGTTTAAGTTTGGTTTCTGTTTTTTGCGGAATTTCGTTGATTTTGTTTAATTGCTATGGGCTTCAAAAAGAAACACTACCTGATTTGTTAGAGACACCAACGCAAATTACGAGAAAAATACGAAAAAATCCACTTGATTCTAGTCCACTTTAGCTGACGCTTGTGGGTTCTTTGTGAGTGGGTCTATTAAGTGGAAACCTTGTAGTGCCCAAAATCATATTGTTAATCACATGCGTAACATGAGTTCTCACTTTAATTGTTGCAATTGAGGAATTTCTGCAGTATTGTAGCGTGGGTATACTATAAAGAACTTGGATTTCATAGAGCTACCTGCTGTATAAAGTTTTAAATTAGGTTTTTCTAGTAAAAACTTGCAGATTTTTAAATGAAACTAATTTAGTTGAAGTAGGTTGTTAAATGAACGTGGTTGCTTTAAAATTACGCTTAATATTTGATTTATTATTGACATACGGAGGCGTGGCCAGGTTTGGAAAAAACCCCTAAGTTTAAGTTATTTATACGTGTGTTATTACAAAACTTGATAGCTCTAGCTTCTATAGTCTCTGAGATTCAGGCTTTATTGGAAAAGACATTGCCTATGCATATTTGTAGTTTATAGGGCTGCTGAAGGCTTTTGACTGCTTAATAGAACAAAACTATAATAATAAATAGATAAAATATTATATGACGTTTGAAATGCAATTTCATAAAGTAATGTTTTTATAGCCATCCAAGAAGAAGAATGCTTTATTATTCATAATTATTTTTTTGGGGTTTCCATAAATTACGTATTTCCAATTAACCTATACCGTTACTGCTACTCCACCAAGGGCCTTGCATAACTCCAATCGGTGCGATGAAGCATGACTTTATGATATTACTATACTATATGTATACCACGTCTCACGTCTCTGGCTTGTCATAGCTTAAGTAATTTATCTAATGGATACTTGAAGACTGCTCATCAAGTTGACATAAAACAAACGAAGTAACCACAACGGCAACAACAACAATAACAATAATAACTTTGTATTGCAGTGAACTACAGCAGCAACATCAACAACAACAACAACAGCAACTGTTGCTGCAGGCAAATGCAGTCAAGGCGCGCTTAATTAACATGCAACTGGCAAGCGACAACAGCAACAACAACGACGACAAGCTAACCGACAACAGCACGTCAAAAAGTGCAATCGAAGATATCAAAAGAAACAACAACAGTTGCCGGTAAGCAGCAACAGCAACAGCGGCAGCAGCAACAGCGACAGCAGCGACGTCGCGCAGTCTGAGTAAAGTTCGCCAATGGAGACGCAAAGACCTTGCCCTGCAGTTGCTAATTAAAGCGCAACAACAGCAGCAACAATTGTCGACAGCAACAGCAACATCACTCACAGCAACATAACTTACAGCAGCAACAGCAACAGCAGCCACAACAGCAGCAGCAACATGTAAGTATCTTTGACTTTCTTTCAGCTGTTGGTGACTTTCTAAGCCAGTTGCCAATTTGGTGCAATGGCAAGCGTCAGTTTTGGCAACAGACTGGCAACTGGTAACTGCCAGCAACAGCAGCAACAGCAACAGCCACAACAGCAGCAGCAGCAACAATTGTTTGCCGGACAGCAATGGATGGCGACTGGGTCGCGTGTTTGACACAAATGCCGCGCATAGTTTTGAAGGCGGTTTGGAGCAACTGCGTCTTATGGTCAAAAGCCGCAAACGGAGGCACAAACACACACACACACACCACACACACTTACACGCCTCAGCGGCAGCTTCCTGCGCTGATTGCATTTTAATAAGACCGTCGCGTATCTCTCAGATACATTCAACCAAATGTGTTGCATGTTTGCTTAAGTAGTCGACGAAAAAACAAAAACAAAGCAAAAAGCACAAAATAATAAGCAAAAGACCCGGGCACGCTAGCAGGGGCGTAGGTAGGGGTAACAGGGGAAAGGGGTTATGCATCGCGTGCCAATGGCATGCCACGGTTCACAATGGGTTAAACGAGCGCATAATGCGGTCATAAACAATCGCAGTAAATTCTTGTGAACAGATGAAATCTGTTTTTTTTCGCGATAGCAGGTAAAAAAATATCATATACTAACGATAACAATCTGATAAATAGTTCTGTATATGGCGAAAGACTTTAAAAGATATCTAATATACGAAACTGGGCAATAAATAATGTGGTTTCAGAGAAAATTCTAAGAAATCACAAGATCTAATTTAGTATATCAATTTTTTAATGACATCCAGATGATTTCTTCATGAAACTTTGCCAGGTTCAAGTAAGAGTCTCATAATTCTGTAACTCAAATCTTGTTGTATAAAATATTTTCTTAAAATGATATTTTGTGATATCAAACTGATAAATAACTCACAAGTGGCAATAAATAATGTGGTTTTATATAAAACTAAACGAAATCGCATTCTGGAAAGTATTTTCTTAAGAAACTACGTCAAACAGAGGTTCCCTTGTTAGAATTAATATTAAATTACAGACTTGACAATATCTTAGTATTTAAAACATTCAAAATTGTTTCTAACAATGATATTTCAGAGATTCTTTTAAGAAAGTTGCCTTGAAAACGATTAACATATATTAGAAACAATTAAAATAATTTAAAAATTTTTTTTAAACGCAAATAAATAGTCATATAATGATTAAGTGACTTTATAAATAATGTACACACTTTTTGTACACTTTGGCCCACTGTAAATCACATTTCTTTCCCATTGAGTGGCGGCTACTTTGATGCAAAGATCTCGCTAGCTTCAGTTTCGGCTTTGGCTTTGTCAGCCAACATCTTGGGGTCTGTCCAGCTGGTTGGCTCAGTTGATATGGCTGGTACTCAGCTATTTGGCAATTTGTCGATCACACATTAAGAGTAAAAATGTTTTACTATTTGTCTGTTGGCCGTTTGGCATAGTTTTTCCTATTTTTTTTTTATTTTTCTTGAAAAGTATCTTTTATAAGCTGCGCTGGCGTTGCACATGGCTTTTAATAGGCTTAAAGTGGTTGAGCAATGCAGCGGCGGCTTGTCTGACACTCTGAGCACTCAGATCTTAGATCTCAGCTCTCCGGTTATATCCATCAAGCCATCAATGAATGAAACACGCCTCTATGTACTATGTACAACTGAATTAGCTGGGAACAACAAAAGCCACAATTGTTGACCCTCAAGCTGAGAAGTCTTTGCCTGGCATGAACTTGGCTAACGAAGAAATAAACAAACAAAGCAAACAAGCACAACATGATCAACAACACAAGCAGCCAATAAATGTTCAACAGTGCAAAAAGGCCATAATAATAATAAACTAAAGTAAACATACAACAACAACATCGACAACAACAACGAAATCTCGTAGCATAATGTGAACAAATTTGTGCGCTACAGCAGCAAGTTTTTTATGTAGCTTTTTTGTGGCTATTTAGCTTTTTTTTGTTTTTGTGTTCATTTGTAAGTGTCAGTCATTAGCCAAAAAATATGAACACCATAGCCTCGCACAGTAGTAGTCTAGTTCTATTAATTTGTTTAAACATAAATTTTAAATGGTTACACTTAGCAAAGTCAGGGATTCCAGGAAAACAAGGTCAATAGGGCTTGATTCAAGAACATTTAAGGGGGAATACTTACTGTACAAACTAATAATACCCTAGGATAATAAATATGCTTGAAAATTTGTATAACAGCACCTAGACGAGTCAATTTAGCCATTTCCGTCTGTTTGAACGCACAGATCTCAACTAATATAAAAGCTAACGTTATCAAATTTGACCTGCAGTTTGCTATATATCATATGCATATGGATTATAACTCAAATTTTAGATATCACGCTCATAGCCTACGATAATCAGTCATTTGCGTTTGTTTAGCCAATTTCTTAAGTCTTAACACTCTTCATTAACATATAGATAGATCATTACCATATGTTTTGATAGTGTGAACAGTTTTCAAGTTTTTTCAAATTTCCCTATAATTTTATTATTTTGATGTTATTGGTTTTCTTGTTTCCAGCATCATGTGTTGCTTAGCTTATCAAAATGCACACGTTTTTCTTATCACTTAACTGAAATCTTCATCAGTTTCAAAACGCATTGTGTGGTTTTCTAATACCTCGAAGCAACGAATTCCTATAAAAGTTGCGCGAGTCGTGCTTGAAAAAAGAAAAAGAGAAAAAAAAAATTGCTTTGTATTTTATGATTTTCGTTTTCTTTTGAGCTTTTCGCCCCTCGCTTTCCCCCGTTTCGTTGTAGCATTGTTTGAGCGATTTGTTTGAATTTCGCCGACGCCGGCGACGATTGGAAACTTAGGGAAGATGTCTCGCCGTCTTGGGGGGCGCGTCGAGACTGCGATTGGGGTACGAAAGACTTCGAGACTTGGAACAGCATCGTCGTCGTCGTCGTCGTGTTCGTTTTGGCCCTGTGCGATGGTTTGGCATTTTATCCAGTCACGCTGCAAAGCAGAAGTTATTTGCGTCGTGCCCAAGAAGTTTCTGATCTCTCTCTCTCTCTCTCTCGCTCTGTCTCTCTCGGTCTGTTATTATGCCAGCCGGTGGTTCCATCATCGTTGGTATCGTTTCCATCGTGAGTGAGGATGGATGGATGGATGTGGAACGCTTTGCCCTGCAGTTTTGCAGGGTTTGTAATCGGAGCTTTAATTTTGATTTATGCAGTCGGCAACAGAAATTGTTGCAGTGATCCTTGGGAAAGGGTATGCTGGGTTAGTTTGCTCAAGGTTCTTGGGAAGATAAGGCACGCTACTAACTTAACTTATTATGTCTGCAAGTAAATATGAAACTCAATTTACATTTATACAATATTTCTTGAAGATCTTTTTAACTTAAAACTCTTTTAAATAGTAATATTATTTTATAAAAGTATAATAATGATATTTCATAGTATTTGGTTAGATATTTCATTAGAAAAGTGCATATATAAGTCGACTTGTGTGTTTGTATGTATTTTCTGCTTAACTGGCTGATTCTGCTGTGTGTTTATAAGATGTATTGGGGGAGCTTAACTCAATTCTGCACTTGTTGAATTTTGATATGTTGTGGGAAAGTTGCGCAGCTGCCTCTCTCGAGAACTTGCTGAATTTTAATTCATATTTCCATGTAGATCTCTACCGCAGCTGACTCAGTATCAGACTCATTTCGTATGCAGCAGCTGTTATACGAGATTTGGTGCTACGTTTTCGGTTCGGGGAGACCTCCCCTCCCTCTTGGCCACATCTAACTACCCTACCTTATGTATGAGTATGTGTGCAATTTGCAAGTAATTTGAGTCGTTTTGAGTCTTTTGGATGAATGAAATCAGCAGCAGCAGCAGCAGCCTTGGAGACAACTTCCGTTGTTTACCCACTCCGAGTGCGACTACGAGTGATGCCAATTGTGTGAGCCACTTGTCCGCCGACTCATTCTCTATTGTCTGAAATGTGTCGGAATGCCGCCGACGGCATAATGTGCTCGATGTCCAATTATAATTTGTACAATGCGGCAAAGTGTTGCCACTTCACAGAAGGTTGCCCCATTGTCGTGAAATTTCGCTCAAAGTAATGGGCCGAACTCATCGTAATCGTAATCGTAATGGCATAATTATAATGCTCTGGGCCAATTGAAACTTTTGCGCAGACAGACATGATCATGATGTTGTCGTGGGGGTAGGGTAGGATTATTTCATATCATAGCGCTTGTGGCACTTGCGGTCAAATGATTATGATCATTTATTTGCCTGCACTCTGCGGCTTTATAGCTATTATAGTTATGGATAGGTATCGGTTAAAGTGTTGGCAGGTGAGAAGATCGCTTACAGAAAAAAAAAAAAAAACGATTTAACGATCAACGCGGATAAGATCTCAGATTTCCCATTAAACTCTGAAAATATTTTACATATTTTAGCTAAGGCAAAAAAATATCAGAATCCCTTTTATACACTACGCCTCTGCTGGGAACTGGTTTTGTTTTTGTTTTTTTTTTTTGGGGGCTTACTGCGAACTGTCAACATTCAGCATGCTCATTATTTACACTCCACATAGTTGCTATTTTTGGGCTATCGAATTTCAGTTTCAGGTTGTGCTGTTGTTCTCGCCTCGTCTCGTTTGCATATGACACAAATACGCTCCATACACATACGTACACATTCTATATAAATACCCAGATACGTGCATATTTTTCTTACCTAACTGGCGTTAGAAACTTTAACGAGTTGTCACCAACAAACAATCCGTGCGATCCGCTTTTGACCTCAACATATTTGCATATGATTTCGGTCTTCTCGAAATGCTGTTCCACCTGCTCAATAAACTTTTTGCTTTAATCGTCGTAGAACTTATCGAATTGCGACGTAGAGCTGGAAGAGGCTGCTTGAGTTATTTGAAAATTTTGTTTTGTTTTTTCTCGTAAAAAGCAACCATGTTTTTTTATGTTTTTTAGTTTTTTATTATTTTTTTTTGCATTTATGCGGACACGGACGTCGTCGTTCAATGAAATTTGCGACTTACTTTCACCGCAGCGCAACCATTTGAAATTTGAAATTCAATTACGGAACCCAATACGCCCAGGTCTTAAAAGTCGCTTCAACTTATCGCTAGCGGGTAATCAATGCAATCGCGTAAATGTTTATTAATTGCCCCGGTAACGGGCATTGCGAATGGGGAGTTGCAACGACTAGTGGATTACCCTCTAGTTGGAAACTCTAAAAAGATCGAGCAAATCATACTACGCTTTTATTTATTTGTTGTTTATTTATTGTAGGGCTTTCTATTATACCGGATTAGTTAAATATTACCAAAATACAGTGTATTTTATTTATTTATTCATGTACAAAGTTCTCTTATTATTTTCTTCATATTTAGAATTATCTACTGCATTAGATTGTTTTTCTAATCTCAAACACAAGCTGTTTCATTTATCGATTAATTTAAAAAGTTTTCTCATCTCTAGCTAGCTTGATTATAGACTTATTTTATTTTATTGGCTTCACGCTAAGATCTAGCATGATTTTCTATTATACACGATTATTTTTTTTAGCTGCCTCAGTACTTTGCACATGCCTCTGCAGTAACTTAAAATGCAGCTAACTTAATTTTTTTTTAAGGAAAATAAAGATTTATTTCTTTATAACAATGTTAAACATAAAGGAACTGATAATTTATTTTTGAATAAGTGAATTGATTAAAACACTTTTTAAACTAACTTAAAATAGTCATTTTTTGCAATACAGCTGAGTTTATATGTAATTAAACAGCTTGTCTTCCATAAATTCAGTTTTGCAAAACTCATCATTATTGTTTCGCATAAAATGGACTTTAAAGCCTTATTGCAAACCCATCCTTAAAAAGGACGCTCAGTATCGTCCACATCTTCATCACTATGGCTTTTCGTTATCGCTGTTTTTGCATCTTGAACTAAAGAGCGCACGATTTCTCATCATCTAATTGACCATGGCAAGCCTCATCTGCATCAACATTGGTATTTTCCAATTAATATTAATGTCAACTTCTACGCATTGTTGTTTTTTCAGCAATGGTGTCTTCATTTCAAACTGAACTTAAATCCAGCCTGAATAATAAATTCGTTATTTGAGATACATATTAATAAAAATTCCAAAAAAATTGGTTAATTTTAATTTTTCTTTAAATTAGATTTTTTTAAATTATTTTAGTAGTTTTTACCAAATACCTAATTTGATGAGTGATAATACCTTGGTCCAGGTTGAAGTGGTTTTTTGGTACATTTTATTTTTCAGTCTTACAGTCGTGTGACTATTCATTGTATAAGATAAATCTTTCGATTTTGCTTTTCATTTCTTCGTCAAATCCTTCATTATTTTTCCAAGATCCTTAGATCCAGGCCTTCTTATTTGATAGTACGGATGCACATGCATTCTTGAGATCGTCATTTCATCTGCCGATTAAAAGTTTTGTATGTCCAGTTGCTTGCATATAACAGCAAAGTAGCACTCTGATTCTGGCCATTTAATTGCTTTCCCAGTAAAAATGTCGCATTCGCATTGCTTTATAAAGAGTGCGTTCGTAAGCCTTTAGAATCCTGGCAAATATCATTTTGTACCATTTGCTGATACGGAATCATTTGTAGCTTGCCGGTATTGCCATACTTTATATTTGCGCTGCCCAGCCGCTGGCGTCGGTCAAAGGTAATTTTGAATTATGCGGTATCTATTTTGAAAATGTATAAGGTTTTTAAGTTTTTTTTTTTTTTGTTTGTTTTTTAAGGTTTTATTTTTTTGTTTTGTTTTTTTAATATTTTAAAATTTAATAAAGTTATATAATTTTTAATGTTTTTTATATAAAATTTTTTTGTATTCTTAAATACAAGTTTGCTTATTTATCGATTAAAAGTTGTCTCATCTCTAACTAAGAGACGCTAGAGATGTGACTTTCGTGGGAGAAAGAGAGAGCTTTATGCAATTGCTTGCGATACACTCACCTTTTGCAGCGTCGTCATCGGCTTTGGCAAATGCAAATTACGCATACGCCCCGTGTTCGAGACGTTAGACGAATGTCAAACTAAGTTTTATAGCATTCAGTTCAGCTTATTTTGCTGCTCCCCCACTTAGCGTCTTTACAGTGCGAAATGTTTATGCAATGATGCAATACACTACATGGGACTTGCCTCTGATCTACAATCCAGATACTACTACGTGCGATCGGTCATTGAGATTGCGAACAAATTACGAGGAATCGTGCTGTCGTTTATTTTTTTTTGTGGCAACTGTGGGTGGGCAGGTCAGGCCAAGATGATGATAATGACCGCTTTGTTGCTCACCTTTTCCAGTGCCGCCGCCAGTCAACGGCAGCGATAGGCGCCTTGTTTTGCCCCTGCGCCGATTGCAATCGACGTGGATACTATATTTATGCCCGTGCCTGTGCCTGTGCCCAGTCTGCCCCTTGGGCTCAGTCAGGCTGCCCGGACTATATCATAATTTACGAGAGGCGTCAGGCTTCAGCGCACGCGTGTATTCTCTGTTTTCGATTATGCGCAGTCGCAGTCGCAAAGTTATCGACTCTGGCCTTGCAGCCGCCTTTGGCCAGTATCTGTATCTTATGCTTGCATCTTGTATCTTGTATCTCGTAGCTAGCCGCCGTTTTGCCTTGCTGACCACATGACCACATGGGGCAGCAGGAAATTTGTTAGCCTGTCATAAACTGCGCCGAATAGCATAAATTATGACCGGCAACTTGCGCGGCAATCGCTCGTTTATCGATAGGCAAAAAAAAGACAAAATAGACTCAGCGAAAGTGTCGAACACGGTTCTAGGAAACTTTTGCCAGCCCACTGTAGCCCACAGGCAAAATAATTTCTTTTAATTAATTTTCAACATCTCCGACGAAAGAGCGAGTCGAGCAAGTTGTCTAGACGCGACTCGACAAGTGGAAATACTTCACACGCCAACGCTGGCACCGTGTGACAGGTGCTGATTGAAATGACCCCAAAAAAAAAAAGCGAGACGTCACTGTGCACGTGTGTGTGTGTGTGTGGAAATAAAGATGAAGCTGCAACGTGCTTGTTACAAGTTCAGAATGAAAGACACTTTGTTTGAAACGAGCTAAAGAACGATGAAAAAAAAACAAATTAAACACTTAAACAGGAAACGTAATTAAAGCTTGATAACAAAACGATGGGATACCCTAGAAAAATGCCAACTATAAAAGATTATAATCATATAATAATAATAATAATAATCATTATTCACATTTAACGAGTTGAAAACTGTATTAAACTGAACTGAATTTAATTAAATCGTAGTAGATACACATGTTTTTATATAACATTTGATTCTTTGGGCACTTTAAAAATCTTCAACACGCACTTTCACTTGGTTTCTTTTTAGTTGAAGAAATCCTTAACAGCATCCACCAGATCATCCTGTGGAATGTGGAACATTAGTTTTTATTACTCTCTAAAATTTCACAGATTTTCCAGAGAAACTTACAAACTTATCGGTTATGTCATCCCATAAATCCGCTTCCGATTGTGCCACACTCAGTGCCAAAATAATAGTAGCGATTGCAAAGAAATTTGTACTCCATGTTGTTTATTTTATTATTTCCGTACTACTCAGAGCTCTCTAGATGCTTCAGATGCTGCGGTAATTTTACGACTGTGGGCATATCTGGGGCTTGTATATTAATAAATAGCTCGACAATGGAAGCGCTAGCGATAAGACGTAATTTGTCAAAAAAATAAATAAGCGCATTTTTCTTGATTATGAAAGTTAGCTGGTAAACTTATACCCTACTTTTCACAGTCGAAGTATTTATATCAAGACGACAACTTCAAGAAATGCCTGGCTTTTTATTATTGTAAATGTAATGCAATATCATTCTTTTCATAAAAGTTAAGCGAAACTTTCAAGCACGTTTGCTCAAGCAATATTTGAAGAATGTCTCTTACAGGGAATTTAATAGTTGAAAGAATATTCCTCATATTCTTTTTTCGAAGTAAATAACATCAACTGCTCCTAAATACATACGCATATGTACGTATAGTATATATCAACGTACTTAAATCTATTTGTACTTGTATTTAATCAGCACAACAAGATGTGTCTACTTAAGGAAAAACAGATTACGGGAATATGGCATACTTGACTGGGAATACTCTTGCTTTCAATATAGTTGAAGCAATTTACTATGGTATAAGTATTAATATTGATTTTATTTATAAAGTTACAATGTTTTCAATAAGATTTTATGGGTATAGAGTGTACTCGTCGTGAAATCTTTTATTTATTTCCTGTTTTTTTTTTTATCAAGAAATCAATGTTGATAGTCCAAATCAGAGCACATTATACTTATTATATTATGGTTTTTAATGCTTGTCTTTTTTTCCTGTTTGCGATAGCACAATATTTTGAACACTTTCTTCAACTTTGCCCGCATTCTGTAGCAATTGTCCAGTATTTTTCACACCTTCGCCAACGGCAATCTGATCAGAAATAATATACATTTCTTTCCTTTTTTCAAAATCATACACTTACCGTAGCAGTTCCTATAGAGTCCAGTAAGCCAGCTTGGGCCAGTGATGACACAGTAATAGTCAGGAAGAAGGTAACAACTATAAAAATATTGAAGAATTTCATCTTGGAACCTTTTCTACGTTTCGAGTTACACGCTTCGAATGTTAATGCACAATTGAATGATCAAGTAAAGATATCAGGACTTTTTATAGGAAATGCCATTGGGTTCTATAAACTCAGAAAGGCCAATGCGATGTAAAGATATAATTGTTTATTATATTACTAATTATTTGATTTGCCTGACTGATAATATATAAAGTACTTACATTCTTCGCAAATAGGTCGAGTTTATTTGCGATTCTTGAAAAGATCTTCGACACCAATGACGCAAGTCACATTATTCATTTAGTCGATCAATATTTGTGTTAAATCCCAATCAGATTTACAAGTCAAACGGTAGTTCAAAACTCGACGGGGTTTCCTAAACGAAGCTGAGTCGCCAAGCATTCTAATGATCTAATGAAAAAGGGGAAAAGGTATAAAAAAAATAATGGAAATGACAAGCGCTATAAAAATGTAAAAAAAAAACTGATCAACGCCGGCGGTCAGACGAGAATGATTTTCAGCCAAGGCGGCAATAATTTAAACAATACAATATTACATTCATCAATAAAACATTTTCATTGATTCCACGACTCTCGAAACTAGAGATTGCAGATGCCTCGGGCTACAATCGATTGGGTGTGACGCATAAATAATTGCAGTCATTTATTTAAACATTTGCGTTGGCCGCGCATTGTACAATTTTCATTGGTTTAACAGGATTGTCTAACGCACAATTAAAAGCCGTGAAATCCGCAGGCAAATGTGTGAAACTTGTTTATGAAATCATAGATACCAAAAAAAAAAAAAAAAACACTATGATATGCGATAGATGAATACGAATTGAAACCGGCTCAGCTGGCAATACTCATACTCGTAAGTCGCAGCTATTTGGTATCTACTTGGTCTCGAGGGTCGCGACAATTCCATAAAGAATATGAATATTGTGGCCAATTTAGATTGGGCATGAAATTTTCGTAGCTTTGTGGCTCGTTAAAAGCGTTAACAGTTTTTGGGCGATCCAGCCGAAAATTATACAATATTTATACGTGCTGGCTTTACATTAGCATAAATTTTAAATATTCAGGTATATGAATCACAGCACAGGCTTTAATAATGTAAAATAAGAATACGATTTCAAGCCAGTTGTCATTTTGTCGTAGTGTCTCTCGCAGATCTAGTAACATATCATATAAGGCAGCAATTGTGTAAATAACCGACCATAATGATAATGAACTATTGATAATTGTTGTTACACGTAAACATTTAAATTTATTTTACAATTCAAATAACAAATTCATTAACAGTTGCCAAGATGTTGTCATCGATTGGGGTGCTCTATGTGGACTCTACAGTTCGCGTATGCAGATTAGTAGTAGATTAGTACTACCTAATGTAGTAAATTAGTAGTAGAAATGTAGTCAATTAGCAATATACTACGAAAACTTAATTTAAAGAGCTCTAAACTCGAATGAATGACTGAGATAACCGGCTCTACATTTTAATTATGCCTTATATATAATAAATTTAGAGTTTTAGGCTTTGCATCGAATTTAAAAAGGATTATAAAAGGCAGGAGTCATCTGCGAGTCTCTAAACTATATATATTCCTTAACAGCATATATAGCAAAGGCGTTTTTAATATATCTGTCTGTATGAACGCATAAATCTTAGAAACTTTATAAGCAAAAGTCATCCAATTTTTTGAGAACATTTATTTATATTGTTAGTTTATTTTAGAATGTGAACACGTCTACTTTTGCAACCGCAAATCGATAAAAATCGAATTCAAAACTTAATTTTAATTTTAGAAGGTTTCAATATAATTAGAGACTGAATTTGTATAGATTTTAATTTCATTCAAATATCATTTATCAAAAATTCGATTGAAAACAAAATGCAATCGAAATTTAAAATCCCCGTTGCGTCGACTCGCTTTGAAGCATCATTCAGTTCGCTTCTCTCTCTCTCTCTCTCTTTCTCTCACGTTCGCTGTCTCACTCTGGCATACTTATTGTTGTGTTAATGCGTGTCCGCAAACAGAGATGGAGTGCACACACTGACAGACTGCATGACATGCAGTTCGACACATTGTAATGACTTGGAGTGTTTAGGAGTTATCTTATCTCGGGTCTGTCAATGTTCGCACGAGTGTGTGTGTCGATGTGTGTGTGTGAGAGAGGCAGGCAATGTGTTTATTTATGTGGTATTGTTTTTGGGGGCAATGCAACAATTTTCTATTGAGCTTGGATCGCGTCGCGTCGCGTCGCCGCGTCGATCGTTGTTGGCGTCTGTTGTGGTTGTTTTTGCTGTTATTGATGCTTGTTTTGTTTACAAAGTGGGCGATTGCAGTCGATTGTTGAACCTATACTATGTAGAGACGTCGAGTAATATAGCGGTAAATATTATAAAGTCGAACTACAGTGTAGAAACTGTAGAGGGAACTACTCAATCAACTAACTTTGTAATTGTCTTGCTAGAAATATTTCTGTATTTTTTCAACTAATTAGAGATCATTTAGCCGTTATATATAGTGTAGCCAATAGGCTGACAGATCTAAGAGGACCCAAAAAAAATTCTGGCTTCATCAATCACATGCTGAAGGCGCGAAAGAAGCAGCCGCTTAATGACGCTTCTGTTCCCAGCACTTTTATTGGGTGTATCTGGCAATACATATAAAGAAACTCTATGAGTGTGAGTGTGTGTGTGTGTGCGTGTGTTATAGGTACGCTTATCGGGCATGACGCTCTTGTTTGGGTGTTCCAACAAGTTACAACGTCGTCAACTTGACTAACTGACGCATTGACTAACTGACAAACCATTGAACTGGTTTGCTGCGTCTCTAGCTTACATGTATTTATTAATTATCGTATCGATAACTCTCTCGCGCTCTCTCTCTCTCTGAGCTTGGGGTCTACAAAAAAAACTTCCCATTTGCCATTGTTTCGGCCAGAGTTCTGGCTGAGATTGCTGTGTTTGCCGCTCTTTTTTGTGGCCGTCAACAAACACAATAAAAAATAAAAATAAAAAATCACAAGAAATACGAAAAAATACAGAAAAAAAGCAAATACACCGCGGCACTCAAATACACCGCAACTCACACACACTTATACTCACGCGGCACACTCACATACACACACAGAGAGAGCATAAAGTTCAGCCGGGCAACTCGTAAAGTTTTTCTCTGTTTTGTTGAATTCAGTTCGATTCGAGCGATTTTCGAGCGCGGAGCGTGCACTGACTGTTCCACTCTTGGCCAAAACGCATACAACAAATTAGTAATTAAATAAATAATAAAAAAAATAAAAAATTACACAGCAAGACGTGTGCAAAGTGAAGTGTTGAGTCAGCGTAAAAGTGCAGAGTATAATACTATAATAAATATATATGATATAATAAAGAAAATTGAATTTCTCATGCTCTCAAAAGTGTCGCCATGGCGTGAAATTGTATAGTCAATTTCGGCATAGAATTTCTCCGATTTAATTAATTAATTAGCTGACCAAAAAGTGCCATATTTATAACGTGCATGCAGCATGAGTGTCAGTGTTGATATGGGTTTAGTTGGTGGACTACCCGGCAATTTGATCGGTTACGATGAGTCAAAATTCGCTGAGAAGATAACGCACCTGACGCCTACGGAACAGGAAGCCGTTAAGCGCTTTTGGAGGTAAACAGAAAACAAATGAAAGATAAGCCAGAAACCGGCATCACGATCTGTAAGATCGATAAACTGCCAGCATAAAGTGTTGAAGGTCGACCGAGAAAAAGAGAGAGAGAGAGAGAGAGAGCAAGAAGTGTTGGTTAATTAATTGGGCGCAGTTTGACGAGATTAAAGAGCCGACAGTGTTGTTTTTCGTACTTTGATTGATTGTACGTGTGTGGGTGTCTAATTTTGTTGTTTTTTTTTTTTTTTTGATCAGGGTGTGACTGCAGTTTCAAGTGCAAAAATGGATGAAAAAAGCGAAAAAGATACCAAAACAAAGCAACAAAAATAATTGAGCAAATCAAACATATTGACAAATTGCTTTTAATTAATTAACCCAAGACTAATGGCAAAACCAGTTAGACAAGATATCTTTAAAAAAAAGATATTGTTAGCACTGGCGTAGTTTCGTATATTATTGAAAATAAAAGATAAGCTACTTTATGTGAAATTTATTTAATCTTTTCTATATATAAGCTGGAGTTTTACGATATATTTGAACTTTTACGGTGTTTGTGTTTTATTTTATCAAATTGTGCTATACTTTTCTTGGTTCTTAACTTACTAGAAATTTCGCTAGCTTTTATAAAGATTTTCTTTAAAAATTAGGTCGTCTTGGCACAATTCAAACAACGCCTACGACAATTTATATTTAGTTAAGTTACAGGAACTCAAAGTGAAAAATTGTGTAAGTTTTCGTGCTCTATTTTGATAGGGTTCAGTTCTTATAATACATGGCGACAAAAAAACGCGGGGAAAACGCTTACGAAACGCGCGCAACGCTCAAATTTGTTTGTTTTGCTATTGACAACTGTTCAAATAGAACTTATCTATCAGATTTATAAATAAATCAATGCATTGCCGGCACACACAAGTTGAAGGCACTCGTCGCTGTAGAATGCGACAAATATGCGTGCAACGTACTATAGATAAAGATAGAAAGATACACGAAGATACAAAGATACTTTATACTAGACTTGTGCAGCAGTTGTGCTGTGGCAGGAAAATTATAATAAAATATATCAAGCTGTCAACATTTTGAGTTCTGGCAGAGCGCGGGCCCTTTTGTTGTCGTCGGTATTTGGAAACATCTTTGGAACTATGCGCGCCACAAAATCCACAATAATCTGTTTGCCATGCCATAAAGTACCAGGAGGGTTGCACTCATTAGTGAACTTTGTCGCCCCTTACTCCCTGACTGCCTCCCTGCGCCTCCAGCTCGAATGTTTTCCTGGAAAATTGTACATGCGTGGCGCATTTCTCATTTTCATTTGTGATGCAACGGAAGCTGCAATTATTTATAATTTGTTTTTCATTTTTCTGTTTTTCCATTTTCCTTTTTTATTTTTTTCTTTTCTTTGTCGCAGTTCTTAACCTGCTGCAATTAGCCCAAAAATGGCAGCAAGAGTCGCGTATCTTATTAGATTAATTGCTTGTCATGTTTTCCACGCTTACGGAAAATACAACGACAACAAAAACAACAATGTTGTTTTGTTGGCGATTTGAAAATAAAATAAACAAATCATGTTGAAAGCCGTCTTGCAATTTGCTGCCATATTTTTCCTTCGATTCCAAAATTTATGTAAAATGAAAATTTATGCGTCAAGTGATTTATGCGGTTTTTCCGTATCGCATGCATGACAGAGCCCAGCCAGAGCGACAGAGACCCGTTCGGCCATCCCCCACTATATTTAATCCGGCCCCATTCCCCAGCACCTCTACCCTTCTCTTTCTCTGTCTGTCTGTCTGTCGAGTTGCATCCATGTGAGACGATCGTCATCGTCGTCATCGTCGCTTATTTTTGGAGTTGCAGACCAAATTAATATGTATGTTTATGATTATGATACACGTATCGTTATGCTTGGGCATAAATATTTCTATGCATCTGCAACAACTTTGTCAAGAAAAATCGTTAATGCGTATAGAGGAGCC
This sequence comes from Zaprionus tsacasi, assembly GCA_018904105.1. NCBI lineage: Eukaryota > Metazoa > Arthropoda > Insecta > Diptera > Drosophilidae > Zaprionus > Zaprionus tsacasi. The sequence goes on from JAEIFR010000295.1 coordinate 14,771,571, forward strand.
CCAACATATACTATATATGTTATACAACATTTTAATCTAAATTTATGTACAAAATCATTTTGGATGAACGTTGTTTTTCGAATCCTTAGCCAATTAGTGTGTGTGTTTTTGGAATATGCTCTTTCCGAGAGTCTTTTAACTTTGAGATGCATTGTAGAAATTTTAAGAGATATATAGATATATACCTGAGAGTTATGCAAGATGTAAAGCCTTTGTTTAGTGTAAGATCATTAGATCTATGCGTTCTATAGTTTTTGTGATTATTCTTTTTATTTTGGATTTTGAAATGCTCTTTCCAAGAGTCTTTTGATTTTGTGATGCATTTTACAAGTTTTTAAGATATCTAGATATATTTCTAGAGATATTTGCTGGATTAAAAAGCTAAAATTGATTGATGGATAATATAAGATTTAGATTTAGGTATTTAGCAAGCTTGTTCTGCAATGGTTATGCTTATGGCACTTTGTTTTAAATCTATCAAGCATTTATTACAACCATATCATATTGTATATTGATTCTTTTATTTCTTATGAGCTTTAAAGAGTTATAATTTATCAACCTCAGTTATAATTAATGCTTTACTCATTTCTTTTTGAATTCTTGCAATGTTTACTAACTTTTCTCATTCTCTCTCTCTTTCTTCAGGTCTCTGGTTTTGCGAAGTCAACGCGCCTTCATTGAGGAAAATGGTATGTATAGTACACACACAGAGAGACGTAAAGCCGCTTGGCGTGGGCATTTATTTAGCTATAAAATCGTGGCCTAAGCCCACACCATGGGTACTCGGATGTGGGTCAACTTGACGCCCGCACAGCGCAGATGCGAGTGGCAACACCCACCAACAACATTAAGGCGAAATGTCTTTGCACTGCGCGAATTTGTCACAGTGTAGCAGAGGGGCAGAGGGCAGGCTAAGGAGTAGGGAGTCAGGAACAGTTTCTCGCTCAGATTGGCGATAGTTTTTCCGTTGCAGTTACAGTTACCTTAGACGCACTTTCCATTGTCCAGAGACAGACGCTGCCCACGCAGCTCAGCTTCAGCCTCAGCCCCAGCTCAGCTGCAAGCGGCTTATGCAAATGCCTCGGCACATAAACGCCCCCTAGCGACATTTGCGATTTCAGATATTTTGGCTCAAAAATACCAAAAGGCATAGAAAAAAAGCGTATGTGACTTTTAATTAAGCCTGAAAAGAGCCAGAGCCGGTTTTGGGGCACAGATATTTGGTTCATATCGATAAAGACACTTTTTTTTTTTTTTGTAGCTTTTTTCTTTGCTTTGGAGGTGGCCAATTTATGACAGCGGATATGAGTTGACAGTATTTTTTGGTATGTTGTGGGCGTGTTCACTTTGCTGGCGTTAATTGAGGCAATTAAATGCGAAACGTAAAAGCCAACTCTACTGGCCAAGTTAGTTAGTTAGTAAGTTGGCCACAATTCCAAATTAAACTCATTAGCCACACGCATTTTACAATATTTCTCTCCCTTCTCGGTTTTTTTTTAACGACCAAAATTTATGACACAAAAAGAAACATATGAGAATAAAGACAGACGGCAGCAGCAAGAGTCTTGCATTAATTGGGTAATCAAATGCGTAGAAGAAGTCATAAATTGGCCCACTGCATCGTGGCCCGTGGGGATCACTTTAAGCCAAATCAAAGTGAAAAGCAATGGAAAGTCGAGAAAGCGCAGCAATTAAGCTAAAATGGCTGCATGCGCTATTAAATTTTAACTTCTACTTCTGCTAGTTATCTATGATATCTATACAGATTTTTTAAGTCTTTGGTAAAACTTTAATATTGTAATTTCCTTTGTTACTTGCTTGCGATTAATATGAAATTTTGAAAATATGTGTATATAATATTTTTCTAAATATATATCAAAGCAGAAAGTTAAGACTTTAAAACTTTACATATAAAATTTAAATAACTGTTTTGCAGCGGATCAGGCATATAACCCAAAATCTAAAAATGTAATCAGATGCATATAATATATATATTTCTTCATGCCAAATTTGATATCCCTAGCTCTTCTAATAGTTGAGATCTATGCATTCAAACAGACAGATAGACGAACTTGGCTAGATCTTAACTAAACTATGATAAATTTCAATCATACCTCAGTCTCAACTTGCGCTACGACAGCTCAAGGTGATCTCAGCTGAAGCTTCTATTGATATATCAATAAAATCAGCTATAATAAATCGTTTTCTTTGATTGCCTAAGCTATAAAGAAAATAAAACTTAAATTAACTAAGCAATCAATATGCAACAAATTCAAAGGCAAAGTATCAATTTTGATAAATGTTTTTAGTATATGTTTTTGTTGTTGTTGTTGTTATTGATAATTTACGGTTGTCATTTGGGTTGTGTCATGCAATTAGATTGTACAGCGCCTGCACGTGTTTAGCATAATTAAGTTTCGGCACTTTACAGTAATTTGCGGTAGTTGTAGTTGTTTTTGTTGCAGCACCGTTAGCTTCATTAGCTGCAGCTGCACAGACCCCCTTGACTCCTTGATATATGTGCAACATTGTTGCATACGGACAGATTGAACTAACCAGTTTTTTATTTTACTTGGTCTTTCTTTTCGATTCCTCCAATCGAACGAAATTCATTCACAAGTCGCCTTCATTTCGTATGCCAGACATGATCTCGTCATCATCGTCTTCATCTTGTGGTCATCGTCTTTGACTTCTCAAGCAGAGCCGCCCACACTGTAAATTTAGTCATTACAATCGGATCCCAGCCAGCTCATGACGATGATGATGATATGATGCTGATGTTAATGAGGATTTGCTTGGTTTTTTTTTTTTATTTTGTCGGGGTCTGACTTGAATACGTTTTGCAAAATCGATCCCATGTTGGAGTCGGGGCATCGTAATTTACCTCTTACTCCGCTGTCGTACTCCACTGGGCTAATTTCTTAATTTTTATGTGCACCGAGTGCGCGATTTATGTCATTGTACGTATAAATGGGCACCTTATATGGCAGGTCTGTTTGTGGGGATTGTGTAAATTGAGTTGCACAAAGTGTGCACGGCAAATGTTACAGTTACTGTAGATTGTTGGGTGAAGGGGAAAGGGTATATATCGCTTACTGTGCTATAACCCAGCTAACTTATTTATTAAACTCTACAGACTATATATGGGGTAGCACCCCCATATGATATTACTAAGTCTGTGAAAACTTGTTAACCAGCATATTCAGTTAGAATACTATCTTAAATGTGATTATCCGTTATAATATTTGTAAAATATTATAGGAATATCATAGAAAATATTAAGAATATTTTATTTTTTATATTTTTCATGCACTTTATAAGTTTTATACCATTCATACGGATAGAAATAATTGCTAGAAGCATGCAATTTTAAATTTATATAAGACATATTATTTTTATGCATTTCTTGTCAAGTTTTATGCACTCAATTCTTTGTTATATTATACTTATAAGTATTCATACATACATCTCTTAAGAAATCTCTTTAATGCAAAATTATATTTGTTTATTTTGTTGAGATATCTTAAGTGCCACATGAGATCATCATATTTTTTTAGTATGCCGCTAAACAAGTTCCATGTTTCAAGTTGATATAGGTAGTATAGATTTGTATAGCATATTAAAATCTATTTGCTGTCATTGATGAACTAACATGCTCATTAGCAGCTGACAAAGTGCAGTTCCAGCTAGCAGATTATACCCAGTAACTATGGAACTAACTATAGATAGAACTGTCGAGTTGCAGAAATGAGGAAGTTCGCAATCGACAGGCTGATAGACAGGCACTCTAGCTAGACGAGGCAGACAGAGTCGGGTAATTAGGCGACATTAGGCAGACCGCATTCTTGAGACGCCCACAACGCCCCGAAAAGCAAACACAATCTATGGCGAAGTGAGACTGAGCAAACAGCTGTGATTATGTGTGTGTGTGGGAGTGTGCGAGTGTGTGTGTATGTTTGGTGTTAATTAAGCCGGCAGGCAGCGGGGCAACACGCCCCCGCAGTCACCCGGCCATGGTCATGGGCTGCTGTTAATTACAGCGTCAAAAGCAGAGCCAGAGACTCATCAATATGCAGTTAATCGGCCTGGTTAACAGATCGCTGCCACTTGCTGCCAGACAAAAAAAAAAACAAGTATACGCCGCGTGTTGCAGCCAGATACTTTCACAAGCAACGCCTACGAAGCGAAGAGGCAACGACGCCCACAAGATATTATGATTTTATGAATGAATCTTACGGAGTATATTGAAAGTGAAACCCGTTGGGTTTCTTCTCGCAGAACTGACACTTAGATGGCGCCACACAGCAAAAGCTTTGTAACTATTCTTCTTTATCCGCTACGTTGGTCTACAACTGATAAGGGCTCTGAAAGTTGCCTATCTTATCGCCAATTAACTGCATGATGATGGGTTCAACAAAAATTCGGATTCTTTAGCGTCCAGTTAGGGTGAGGACGTGCGTTCCAAATGGTCGATAAATCGAAGCGCGTTCAAGGGGAATTTCTAACGTGTATACATATATAGTATCTCCCTATCGGTTCTCCCGCCTATATATTGGGGCTAAGGTCACAATCGCATAGGCAAATGCTTTGGAATCTATTGTGGTTGCTTGTGCTATGGCTTTGGTATGAGACCAGGCGTGGTCCGGCTGCACCGCGTGCAACGAGTGAGTGAGAATAGGGTGGCATATCTACCCTCTATATATGGCATACTTGCCTGAAAAAGTGCAAAAGATAAACATAATCGCTTAAGAAGGGGATATTAAAAATTTTATAGAGAAGAGATATAATATAATATGATAAAATAAAACGTAAAATAGTTTCTAATTAATATTTGTGGTTGCAAATTATAAATTTATCAATTTATTGTTGTTCTGTCGATTAGTTCAAGTGATTGAATAATTCAAGTGAGGTGCATTGATTGCTTTGAATTATTATAGAAATTTCTTTAAGTGAGTTTAATAAGTGTAGCTAATTTGAGTTATTTACTAGCGCAATTACCTATTATATATCTAGAGATTTTATGTTTTCTTGCATAACTTTTGCGTTTATTGTACGATCAGTTTGAAATTTGGAGGAAAGGTTAATATATTATAAAGATATATAAAGCTCAAAGAAGAGAATTCAAACTTAAGAAGTTTGCTTAATAAACTCAAATTAAAAAAATTGTATATTTTAATTTACTTGAGCCCCAACTATTCTTAAAGAAAACTATAGTATAGACTTTATAAGAAAAAACATTATAGAGCATATGGCAAAAGGTGCTTCTCAACTGTAGAGAAGAGATGAATCAACGTCGTTATCTAAATGAAACAAAATTAGTTATTATATGACGCAATTAAACATAAATATGGCCAGGCCAAATCACACAGATTTATCTCACGAATACGTTCGGAGAAGAGCGAAACGTGTTTGAGGCAGAGCGAGCAGGTGTGGCAACTGCGGCTTGCCACGCACAAAAAAACTAAGCCAGACGTTGCCACAAAAAATGAGACACAACATGGAGTGTGTGTGTGTGTGTGTGTGTGTGTTGCCAATACCGAGAATCGAAAGCAGATGAACTTAAGGCGACGCGACCTTGATAGTGACATTAAGATACAGATACAGATACAGAATGTTTTCTTACTTTTTTATGTGCTCATCCGGTCTTCCCTCCTCTCTCTCTCTCTCTCCCCTCCTGCAGCTCGTCAAATGCCAGGGAACAACAATGATTCGGCCAACTCCACATTAACCCGCTCGGTGCGCAGCTGCAACTGCTGTCCCTATGGCTATCACATCGATCTGGATTTTGTGCGCTACTGCGAGGCGCTGGCCAATGCCAAGCCCAGCGAGGAGGAACTGCAGCGACGCGATCGTCGACGCTCGAGGAAATCCATGGAGTTCATGCTGGGATTCGAGAGTCTTTTCGGTGGCGATTGGCAGGCGGAGAGTCGGGTGCAGCCCAAGCTGACGGAGGTGAGTAGGCTGGCGCCTTTGATCTTTGAAATTGTCACCTGTTACGCTCTCTCTCTTTCTCTCCCTTCCTGGCACAGGCGGCACATGAAAGTGAACCAGATTCGCCACACTCTGGCGCTGAAGTTGGGCAATCCGTTGGCTATCGGCCACGCTCCTCGTCGGTGCCACGCTTCAGCTATAATGGCAATGGCAACGGTCATGCGCCACGTAGCGAATCGCCCTATGGCACCGCATCCTCCACCTGCTCCTCGCTGCGTGGTGGCATCGAGAGCGATGCGGGTGTCTATCAGCCGCACAAATACAGTAACAGTAATTATGGTCAATACGTGGCACCAGCACGTCCGGCCAACAGTCCGCCGGAGACGCGTGCCTTTCTCCATGAGGCACTCGATGAGGTCTGCAGCGACTTCGAGCGCACACTGGAGCGTGCCTCGGCCAAGCGACGCAAAGCGGGCGCATATAGTTATAATGGCAATGGTCACTCCGCCTCCCACTCCCTCTCCCACTCCATGGATCGCAACAACAATAGCCTGAGTCTTAGTCTGAGCCTGGGAAATGGCTATGGCACGAGCAGGGATGCCAAGGAGCTGCGCGAGCGACGCATGGGCAACAGCACGTGGGATCGCTACTTTGATGTCGCAGGTGAGTGAATCTCTTGAAGAAAGCACGAAAATAGATGAGGAAATACTATGACTCCCCATGCTGGGCATGATTCATAGCTGTGCGACGACTTCACTTGTATCTGGCAGATACTTTTGCTTTCTGCTTCTTTTCCTTTCTCTGCTCTCATCGCAATTAGCGATGGCGCGTCGCATTTGACACTTTTACGCACGAAAGTGTGAATAATTCTGCGCAACTGTTGGAAGTTGTTGAAACGACGGACAGTGGAGCAAATAGGTTGGAAAGTGCACAGAAATTCTATAGTTCTTAAGTGTATTTTTAGAGAATGTGCGTCACAGGCAGCAGAAAATATCTTGAACTCTATATTATCAACAGGCGAGTCTATTCAGGCATTTATGTTTGTATGAAAACCTATTTCTCAATGACTATAAGAGCTAGAGCTCTTAAATTTGGTGAGAACAATACTATTAATTGTAGTTTTTATTTAATATAAAGCCAGGTCCCTAACGCCTACATAAATCTATAAAAATCGAAGTGTAATTTTTATTTTACAGCTAGTCTGTGTATTTTTGCTGTGTACAATAATTATCAACACCCAAAAATTAATTTAAGGTAATATGCTTATAGTAAAATTACTAATTGATCTCCTTGTCATTTTTGCGCACTCAGTTTCCCTCTTTGCCCCACTGTACACACGCACATGAAGCTGTCAACTCAGCACGCCAGCAGTGTTAGATCAAAGCAATCTATATGCGTTTGCATATAGCTTTAAAGACTGTCAGTCCTCGCACAGTCTGTCGTGTTGTGTCACATTGCCAATGCATAATTCAATTTCAAATGCACAAAAAAAAAAACTACAGAAAATTGACTTGCAGCTGGAGAAAAACCACCACCATGATTGCAGATACTATTTCATACCTATAGATCTCCCTCACATCGATATACATAGATAAAATCGTTTTGCATCTTTGGCATTTCGAACTCAATTGGAGTTTACATGGGGCCTGCCATGGTGTGGTTTCATGTGGCGTGGCAACTTCAAGGCAATTTGAGGCATTCGTATCTTAAATCAATTTTGAAATGCGCATTTGGCGCTCAATTTGCATGCAAATATCCGACTTGTTGGTGTGGAGATTTTGTTGATTTTTTTTTTTTTTTTGCGACTGGCCCGTTTTTCTTGTATTTGTTTATGCCATAAATTTGCCATAAAGTATGTGTGTGCGAGTGAGTGTGTGTGTGTAAAAAAGCATGCAGAAACATGCAGGCAAATAAACAAATCAAATTGTCGCTTTACACTCTGCCAGGGGCCAGTTTAGTTGGGGTTAAGCAGCCATAGAGCTATAGAGACAGCCTTAGTGAAGTGAGCTGACAATGATAAATGATCATTATAGCCGGCTCTCGCGTATATGTGATATAAGCGATCGTTTAGGCCTTTTTATAAATGACTTAACGGCAGTGTCTGGCAACATAATATAATATTCAATTCAATTCTTGCCAAGAACGAGCCCAGAAATCTATCTAACAATAGAGAGAGAGATAGAGACGAAATGCCAAGTGCGTATAGAGATATTATATTTGGTAACCTTGGGAGCAGGCATAGAGAGGCGTCTATTGAACGATAAAAAAAACCTTCAAATTGGGGGACGATTATCGATAGAGTTCTCCTTATTAGTTTTCTTGATAACTTCGGCTACAGTGTTTTATTTTGCAAATATATCCCTCGATTAATCCATCTTCAGCACTTTCGCTATATATATACAGTATATCATTATGTTTAACTATTTGGTATGATCATAAAGTCAATAATTATAGCTAAAATTAGCCCACATAGATATGGGTGAAGGAATTTGATTGATTAGCAGTTCGTTATCGTTGGTACAATCGATATTGATCGATTGCAGGCAAGGGCGTTCTCGTTTTGGAAAACCCTACAAATGGCAAATAGTTGAACAATATGTTTACTGTTATTTGCTTGTAAAGTGATCGAACAAACTAACCTTGAAATTTGGTCACACTTTGGTCTTAATATATATTACAAAATCTCTACGCTTTTCGTTCGCGTCATCATCATAATCAGCATTATCATTTAATATTGTGCATTTAGCTTATCTGCAAACTCTTGTCTAGTTTTCATTTGTTGTACCCATTGTTGTTGTTGATATTGTTGCTGTTTTTCAGATTGTTTAATTTGTATTTGCTGAGCGAGCGACGACCTTATCGCTGGGGTCTCTCGCCGGTGCTCTCTGCTGTTCGCTGTTGTTGTTGTTGCTCTTTTTTTGTTAGTAATATATAACAAAAAATGTTGAGCTGTGTGTTGCTTTTGCACAAGAGCTGTTAAATAATAACAAAAACGAAAAACGAACAACAAAAAATCAAAAAAAAAAAAAAAGAGCAGCTGCTTTTTTCGTGCCTGGCGGCAGTTCGAAAATCTCAACGCAGTTTGTCGACGACTTTCGAACGAAAAGCATAAAATGTGTCTAGCAGCGAGAGAGACCCTACTAAATTTGCGAAATGGTCTAAACGAATTAACAAACTAATCGAAGAATAAAGTGCAAAATGCGAAGGAAAACATAATAAAAAGAAAAAACACAAAACTAACACGCGAAACACGAAAGCATCGACAAACCGACACGAAATGTTCTAAAATATATATAATATGATATTATAATAATATAATTAGTAATAAAGAAATGAAAACTAATTAATAAATAATAAAATCCATCGAATTCGGAAATAACTCGCATAAAACCCAATCAAATATATTCGAAATCTAAAAAAAAGCGAAGGAAATTCTAAAATAATAAAAAAAAAAGGAAAATCAAAAATATATAAAAAAATATAGAAATCTCACCCACGTGTAAAAATCCAAAATAAATCAAATCGAAACATTTTGGGAAATAAATTTGAAACGACACACAAAGCAATTGCTAAGACAACAAGGAATTGATCAACGATATATAATTATAGAAGATAATATATATATAAATGAAAAAAGCGATATATTTATACGCGATCGGCACAATATATTTATTCTCAATGCCAATGCTTACGATTTTGAAGAGAATCAAGCATGAGTTCATGCTGAGTGAGTTGTTTTCTAAGTGTGTGGATGTGTGTGCATATAATGCTGAGCAGCACTGTATTAAGATAACCGGCTGATGCTTTCGCTTCAATTCGACTTTGCTGTGTTTTGTTGTAGAACGTCTATCAAAGCAAATCAAATTAATATACCCGATTACTCATACACTCCGAAAGCTTTAATTAACGCAACAACTAAAAGTCGCATAAAAATCTGAGAAAAAAATAAAATAGAATTTTGTTTCGCTTTTGTTTTGTGTTGTGTGTGCGATTTTTGTACGCTTTTTACCCACTGTCAAAGTGCAATGAATTTTGCTGCCTTGAACGCTGTGTGCGCTGTTAATTATGAAGCTGCTGCATTGCTGTGCAATTACTTGTGCTATTAACCAACTAAAAATCAATAATTACAACAATAACAATAATAATGTTTGCCACGGCCGACGATACGCTGTCGCTGCGACGCCACAAGAGAGCGATCAAAATGAAGGCGGAGCCTCAGGCCAGCTCAAGGAGCTGGTGGCATGACTGTAGGTCCATTAGCTTGATCACACACACACACACACATTTGCCTATTCATTTGTATTTTCATTTAGCTAATTTTCTAGCTCATAAATGTTGATTAATTATGCGCCCGGTCAATGCTACCAAAACACGCGACTCGCGACTCTTCTGACCATCTTGCCTTGACCATCTTTTTTGTTCGCTTGGCTCAGCCAACTTGGCACCGGCCACGGCAACGAAAACGAAAATAAATAGAAAATGGAAACGGAAAATAGAAAATACAAAACGAACGAGCTCGTGTTGAAATTAAGTAATAGTAGCAAATGGAGCAGCATCAAGTAAAATAAACAAAAAATAGAATAGAATAGAATAGATAAAAAAAAAAAACAGAAAAACGCAGGCGATGAGTAACAACTGTCGTCGGCACACAGTGCGTATGCGCATTGCGGCTCATTTAATGCACAGCAACAACTGAGCTGTCACTTTGAATGCCAAAAACTTGGCTAAAACTAAATAGAAAATGTTGAAATTAAACTAAAGATTTAAAATAAAAATAATTGCACAGCTGCTTGAGGTATAGAAACTCGAGGCGAACATTTCCTGCTACATTTCCCGCAAGATTTTCTGCTCGTGTTCTTATATTTGTATCCATAGGTGTATGGTTTATATTAGGACTCTTCACATTTGATAAGCGTCATGGGAGGGGGCACAGTGTGTCTCTTATATAAATAAACGTGTGTGCAATATGTAGGCAAAATCAATATTGAATAATAATAATAGCGCCAGGCGGGGCGACTTATCAGTTGGGGCCGACAAAAGACATACGTATACAGCTACAAGTACTTGTAATATACACACATGTAGAGTATACATATGAGTGTGTGTGTGTGTGTGGACAGACAAAGAAGGCAACCCGCGTCAAGTCTCGTTTGCCTTTTTTTTTGTATACACTTACAGCGGGTATATTCAGTTTGTGCAGATGTTTGTTACGCATATCCTAAATATTTTTCGAAGAAGCATCTATCCTACTGATGTCTAGCTATGTCTGCCCGTCTGTCTGTCTGTTCGTCTGTCTGTCTGTCTGTTTGTCTGTCTCTCTATCTGTCTGTTAGTCTCTCCGCCTATTTAAGCGCACACTGGTCTCTTAATTTAAGTGATATCTTGATGAAACTTGCCACACACGCTTCTTATTATATAAACAACTTGGAATGAGTTTATTCGTAGCCATATATCATATAGCTACCTTAGTAATTAGCAGCTTATTATTGTTATTATGCTAGATATAAGCATCAAATTAATCATATGTATAATTTTTAATGTTTATAATATAATGTTAAAGTTTTATTAATATCGCTTCACTTTAACCTATAAAACAAACGCGTGAAATGAGTTTTTTTTTGCCTAAGGACATGCATTATTATTCCAAATAAATCAACTTATCTTTATCTAATGAAATTTTAAAATAAACTATATAAGGCAATTTTTCTTTAACTAGACCACTATATTATATTGTTTTCATTGGAACAATCAGTTAAAATTGTCTTCATAAAAAAGAGTTCCTTGAACTCTGAGCAAAACTCCCAGTAATAATGTCAAGATTCATTGTACTATATACGAGGGTGTTTGATAGCCGTGACTTTTGAATAAAATATATTTTTTTGTGTTTATTTCTACATAATCTCTTTTAGTCTATACATTTGTAGCGTTTTTATTTTTTATTCCTTCAAATAATAGGTTTTTCAGGCCCTCAAATAGTCGTTTGTTTTGTGATGACCTCTTTTGACCCGAATCTCTTACCGCCGAGCCATTTCTTCATGTTTGGAAACAAAAATAGTCACAGGGGGCTAAATCTGGAGAATATGCTGGTGGGCAGTTGTAGATTTATGAAATTTTGCCATGCTGACTACACATGTCCGTGCATTGTCCTGATGGACAGACTTTTTTTCAAATGCGGTCGTTTCTGCTTCAAATTATCGAATCTGTCAAAGCTCTGAATAATATTGCCGGTGATCGTTTTACCTTTTAAGGTAATCGATGTGAATGATACCTTGTGCATCCCAAACTGTGGCCATGACCTTGTTGGCCGACAGACCCACCTTGGCCTTCTTTGGTGCGTTCACCCGGAGAAACTGTTTGATTGTTTTGGTTCTGGTGTGGTGGGTGGATCCATGTTCGTCTACGGAACGAAACGGCGCAAAATTCGTTTGGTTGCGGTTGAATCTTTGAAATGGTCCGGTTGCGTTGGTCGGGTGGCTCGCGTGGGTTTTCTTCAATATTCATGTAAAATTTAATTTACCCCTTTTTTTAAAAATCCTAAAACCCCAAAAAACGACTTTCTTTTATCCAATATCATTCCATGGATTTTGTGACGATTTCTGGCATGACGACCTCTTTTGGGCGCCTGAACGTTGGCATCACGTATGGTAGAAAAGAAAAACATCTTTAACCATTGAAATTGATGGTGCGTCCCATAATATTTATAGTGAAAAATATTGATTTTTTTTTTTCTTTCTTTGTTTAGCCTTAAACGTTTTTTTCTTTCAATATAATAATAATGAATAATAATATTTGAATAATATATAAAGGGTATAAAAGCCTCGTCATTTCTTTTTCTTTCTTGTTTTCTGTTGTCGCCTTTTCTCCCCCACGTTCTCGTTCCCTCGTTCTCGCACAGTTTCTGTTTGGTTCGCAAATTATGCGCAGTGTGGCTGTGTGGCACAGTTTTTGCCTAATGTTCCGATAGCATACTATCTTAACTATCAGGCAAACTACCCAGCGTATTCTAATCGAATCGAAGTTCGCATGTCTGTCATCGCACAGTAGTCAAATGCGATTGCTTATGGCGTGTTTGCAAATCAAAATATTTCTGAGCAAGCGAAACGACAGAGCAAGTAACCGACATATAATACTACCGATATATCTGCTATATCTTTTAACTACATTTACTCTAATCTTTCTTTCTCTCTTTGACAGACTCCTGCATGGCGGGCAACCGCTCGCCGCGTCTGTTCCAGCGCTCCAATACGCTGCCACTGCAGCAGCGACCCAGTCCGGCGGAGGTGCAGTACGAGAGCTATGTGCAGGCCACGGTGGCAGCCAATGCCAAGTCACCGGTGGAGCAGCTGGAACAGACGAAGGCAACGACACAGCCGACGCAACAGCCGCCGCCGCCGCCGCCACGTCGCCATCATCTGCTGGCAACGCCCAAAACGGAATTGGGTAATGGCAGCCCGCTGCAGTCGCCAGTTGGCTCTGAGGCGGGTCAGGGCACGGCGGATGCGCAAGCTTTGTGCCAGATACGTGAGCAAATGGCCATGAGCCTGAAACGCTTGAAGGATCTGGAAGAGCAGGTCAAGGTCATACCCGATATGGAGGTGAGTGCGATAAAAGAGAAGAGATTTCCAAATGATTCATTTACCTCCCTTGCAGTCGGAGCTGAGCACGCTGCGTGCAGAGAAGCAACGTCTACAGCGTCGCAATGAGGAACTGCTGCGTGCCCAGCGACAGACGCCATCGCCACCGAGTCCGGGTGCCAAGAGCGCCACTTCACCCGTCCAGTTTACGCCGCAACGCATCAGTCCCGTCTCGCTGGAAAGTCTGGGAGCGCGCATGCGTAGCAGCTCCATCTCGCCGAGCATTATACGACGCGATGTGGGCACACAGGCGGCGGATAAGGTGATTGCCACCAGGGATGTGGCTGTGGGTGCTGCCGTGCTCAGTACACGCCATGTGGGCACACAGCAAGCGGATGCAATCTACTCCCAGCTGGAGCTGAAGCAGAAGATTGAACTGGCCCTGGCCGATAGCCATAAGCAACGTTTGCGTCATCTCATCTCGGTGGGCACACAGATGTATGTGCCACAGCGGGAGCAGAGGGATTCGGGCATGCAGACTACACCAGAGCGACCGGTACTCAAGCACAGTGTGGGCAGCACAGCGAAGCCAGCGACGCGGGAGAATTTCACCAGCTGCAAACCGGATGTGCGCACGGTGGGCAGCTCCGAGCATCGCATAACCGATGTGCTCTGCGAGAAGTGTGCGGTGAGCAAGCGTAGCGTTGCCTGTGGCACTGAGGAGTCCATGGAGAAGTCCAAGCCGGCGCCACAGTTGCCGGGACGCAGTAATACCTTCAGTCTGGGCGAGCTGGATCCCCAGCTGGCGATCAAACGCAAGACCATCGCTTGCCAGACAGCTGCACCGCTGGTGCACAGTGCATCCAGTCAGACCAGCAGCGCCACGTTGCGTTCGACGGCAGCGCAAGTGCAGCCGGAGCTGCAACAGGCTGGCACACAGTGTGGCGTGGAATCGACAAGTCGACAGACCGATACCGTGGGACTGAATCGCCTGACACGTAGTGCTACGAAATCGGAGCAAGTGGTGGCACCGCTGGTGCGTCCACTCACTTGTCACACCGCCAGCAATACGGATGCACCGCCTCTGCCCAAACCGGAGACGAGAAATGTGTCTCACTCTGCCTGCAATACGGAACAGGTGCATAAGCGGGATGTGGGCTGTGGTGACATTGTCAAGCCGCATATATCGATTGCCTGCGCTGCCAATTACTGTGATTCCTGCAAGGAGGCCATACAGGTGCTTGCCAAGGATTTCTCCAAGGCAGAGATTGTGGAGCCGGCGGAGACTGTCGCTACGGTGGCTGCGCCCACAATCAGACGCTCTGCATCGGCAGATTCGCGTATACCACGTCCCAAGCATCTAACTAGTCCCAGTCCGGTGCGAAGGCAGTTTCAGCGTCAGAACACATACACGTTGCCCACGACGACGAAGGCAACGTCCACGACGTCCACGCCTACAAAGAGCCCAAAGTTGGAGCGAAAAACACGCTTGGGGTGAGTACAGAAGGGTTGGGAAGAATGTTAGATATTGCTATTTATTACTATATACATCGATTTTCATTAATTATAATTTTATTTCATTATTTTATGTATTCTACGAAAATTTTTGCATTTTATTAATTATTTGTCTATTCAATATTATTTTCATATCTATGCATATCAAGCGATTTTCTTCGGGTATATCATTTTATTCATGGTTTTAGTTCTAGAATAGAATGGCTTAATAGTTTTTGCAATTTAAAACATTCCAAAAATTTTTAATTTTACTGATTTTTGTAAGGGTCCCCCCTGTGAAATTTTTAGAAAAAATTTTTTTACAAAATTTAAAATCGCCAGCTTTTACTTTTAATCGATTGCGGAGGTCAAAATTAGTATAAAACAAGTGTTTAAAATTGTTTTAGAGGATACTTAATTTTTGCCAAAAATCATGTCAAAGTCGACCAAAAATTTAACATACAAGACCCTTCACAGGGTCAGTATCCTCATTTTCCTCACTTCATAACTTTCTTAAAAATCAAGCGATTTTCTTCGGGTATATCATTTTATTCATGGTTTTAGTTCTAGAATAGAATGGCTTAATAGTTTTTGCAATTTAAAACATTCCAAAAATTTTTAATTTTACTGATTTTTGTAAGGGTCCCCCCTGTGAAATTTTTAGAAAAAATTTTTTTACAAAATTTAAAATCGCCAGCTTTTACTTTTAATTGATCGCGGAGGTCAAAATTAGTATAAAAGAAGTGTTTAAAATTGTTTTAGAGCATACCTAATTTTTGGCCAAAAATCATGTCAAAGTCGATTAAAAATTTGACATGCAAGACCCCCGACAGGACCAGTACACTCACTTTCCTCACTTCATAACTTTCTTAAAAATCAATCGATTTTCTTTTGGTAAAACATTTTATTCATGATTTTAGTTCTAGAATAGAATGGCCTTATAGTTTCTGCAATTTAAAAAGTTTCAAAAAATTTTTAATTTTTGTGATTTTGGTAAGGGTCCCCCCTGTGAAATTTTTAGAAAAAATTTTTTTACAAAATTTAAAATCGCCAGCTTTTACTTTTAATCGATTGCGGAGGTCAAAATTAGTATAAAACAAGTGTTTAAAATTGTTTTAGAGGATACTTAATTTTTGCCCAAAAATCATGTCAAAGTCGACCAAAAATTTAACATACAAGACCCTTCACAGGGTCAGTATCCTCATTTTCCTCACTTCATAACTTTCTTAAAAATCAAGCGATTTTCTTCGGGTATATCATTTTATTCATGGTTTTAGTTCTAGAATAGAATGGCTTAATAGTTTTTGCAATTTAAAACATTCCAAAAATTTTTAATTTTACTGATTTTTGTAAGGGTCCCCCCTGTGAAATTTTCAGAAAAATTTTTTTTTCAAAATTTAAAATCGCCAGCTTTTACTTTTAATCGATCGCGGAGGTCAAAATTAGTATAAAAGAAGTGTTTAAAATTGTTTTGGAGGATACTTAATTTTTGCCCAAAAATCATGTCAAAGTCGACCAAAAATTTAACATACAAGACCCTTTACAGGGTCAGTATCCTCATTTTCTTCACTTCATAACTTTCTTAAAAATCAAGAGATTTTCTTCGGGTATATCATTTTATTCATGGTTTTAGGTCTAGAATAGAATGGCTTAATAGTTTTTGCAATTCAAAACATTCCAAAAATGTTTAATTTCACTGATTTTTGTAAGAGTATTATTGCAGTCAGGTCATTTTTATATAATATTTTTTATATTTATTTTGCATTTAATTTTATTTCTTAGCAATTATTTTATTGGATTATTTTTATTTTTTTAATTAAGTATTCAATATGTTTTGATTCTAAAATAATTCAGAAATGAATTCACACCATTTTCTACTATACGCGTGTCACTGTCACTTGGCCGCTGAAGCTTTCACGCGCGCGTAGCAAAGCACAAAGCTCTCTTTAGCCAAGACACAAACCAGTCAGTCGACCGTGACATTTACGTGACATGCGCACACTGACTGACTGCAGTATGTTGCCTGCCCCTCGCGGCGCTTGTTTTGGATTCGGAATGCGCGCGACTCCGAAATTCCATGCGACCTGGTCGTGGTGACCTTCAGCCTCCACAATTTTTTAGTTTTCTCGTTTGCTTTGGCGCGTCTGTTTGGCTGTTGTCGCTTCCTTTGTATCGCCTTGTTTTGTTTATTTTTGTTGGCTTTTCGTTCGTTTCCCGTTTCAATGGTGTTTTCCATGTTTTCCGGCCTGAGCAGCTTCACCTGCTACCCACTGGTGGTCAGCGGTTGCTCGGCGCTGCTGCTAACGTAGGTTTCAAGCCGGAAAAAACCCTATACAGTTCAGTTTAATAAACGTTTCTTTCTCTCTCGCCCTCACAGCTCGCTGCAGGAGAAGCCACCTAGCGTTGATGTGCCCGGTGCCTCCCCCGAATCCCAAAGTTTCATCAAACAGCCGTCCAGCAGCGCCCAAACAGTTGGCTACTGCTTCCAAGGATTTGGATTACAGTCAACTGGGTGACGATGAGTTGATTGTGCGTGAGGAGAAACGTGTGAGCATCAGTTGGTCACGTGATGCCTCCCCGGCGCCGCTAATGAGCTCCTCGGCCACCACAAGTAGCAGCACCAACAAATCCGCCTCGCCGGAGCAGGCAGCGTTGCTCAGTGCATCGATGGATTCGAATGTGGAGCGTGAAATTGCGCAGGGTGCACGCAAAAAGTCCAGCACGCCCCTCAAGTCTAGTCAAAGCGAAGAGTCCCAGGAGACGGTCATCGAGCGTGCAAGGGTGGAGGAGGAGCAGGTGGAGCGTGCGCCGCCCACCAAGGCACAGCTACATCAGCTGGCACAGGCGCCCACGGAGCCGCGCAAGAAGTGAGTAGCGAGAGAGATTCCCAGAAGCCATAGCCAGTTGTAATTTACTTTGATTCCTTCACAGAACGGAACTGCCCAAAGAGCTGAAGGATGCACTGAAGACCATCAATGAGTCGCTGCTCAAGAAACTGGGCTCCAAGCCCTTCTCATCGTTCAGCCTGAAGTCGCACAAGGCAATCATTGGGGAGCACTGGTTCCGCATCTCTAGCACGGCCAGCTCCGATCCCCACGAGGTTGAGGATTATCTGGATTACTTTGAGCTGCAGTCGGTGCCACTGCTGGAGTACTGTGTGAATCTCTGCGATGATAATGTGAGTGCGACTGGAGATTCCAAGCCAAGATATATACTAATATCTTTTCATCTCAATCCTTTCCAGGGCAACACAGCAATGCATTATGCGGTCTCACATGGCAACTTTGATGTCGTATCCATTTTGCTGGATTCAAAGGTTTGCAATGTAAATCAAATGAATAACGCGGGATACTCATGCGTCATGCTCGTATCGCTGGCCAAGCTGAAGCAATCGGCACATCGAATTGTCGTCGAGCGACTCTTTCAGATGGCCGACGTCAACATACGAGCCAAGAAGGTAGGTAAAGGCAGTCCCTACTCCCCCCCTGCCAGGTTGTTAGCTAATCTGAACTGTATCTCTATACTAACCCATCCTATCCGCGTTCCTCCCTCTCTCTCTCTCTCTCTCGAATCTTGCAGCATTGCCAAACCGCACTGATGCTGGCTGTGTCGCATGGTAACACGGACATGGTCGCCATGCTGCTGGATGCCGGTGCCGATATCAATATACAGGATGAGGATGGCAGCACGGCGCTCATGTGCGCCGCCGAGCACGGTCGTGTGGATATAGTGAAGCATTTGTTATCGCAACAGGATTGCGATTCACTCATACAGGATGTGGTGAGTAGAGAAGGGTCTCCCCTCTCTCTCTTTGATTGTAACTAATATGTTCCCCCTCTCTCTCTCTCCCTGCAGGATGGCAGCACCGCCTTCAAGATCGCCTGGCAGGCTGGACATCGCGATGTGGGTCTGTTGCTCTACGTGCACGAGCAGATGCTGCGCAGCAAGCAGCCCAATCGCAGTGATCCGGTACGCAAGAGTTTACCCCTACCCGCACGACCCAAGCCGGCCAAGTAGGCAGAGGGAGACGGAACGAAACGGAAACGGAAGCGCCATTTTGTATTAGCGGCCAAAATGTCGAACAAAATTTAGTTTGTAAGCTTTGAATTAGCATTTCGTAGCGCGCTGCCTAGTTAAAGCATTCCATATCGGACAACAAGAAATCTGTTAAATATAGCCTAACCCTACGAACCCTAACTGAACTCACAGCAAGAAAAAAGGCGCTCAAAAACAGATTTAAAACCTTATTTAAACATGATTTATTTATTCTTATGCTACGTAAGCTCACAATATGACGAAACTTGTGTACTTTAACTTAACTCCCACTAAGTTTAGTTTGTTAATCATCGAGTTTATCTAACTGTTCACAAGTAACTGTAAAATATATATATTTTATACTAACAGCCCTAAAGCAAAACCATATCAGCAAACGACAATGCAACGATTTAAATTAACACTAAAATAGTAAAGACAATTACAAGAAGAACAATTAATTATTTGTAATTAGAAACTATTTTTGCAGAGCTACTAACAATGATGAAATAAACATGCAACAAACAGTTGATAAATATAATACTTTAAATAGACTAATATATTATTCTATTGAACCTAAAATGCGAATCACATGGAACGTATCAAACTCAACAACGAACGGCAAACTGTATTTAAAAAGTTATCAATATAAAGCTATATATATGTTTTAAATATATTCTTAACTATTCTAAAGCATTTTAAATAAATACAATTACAATTTATGTTAAATTCTATGCAAATCTACGCTTATTAAGTGTCAATATCTTGTAGTAAATTCCAACTATAATATCTTGCTCGAACTTAGGTTCCCTGCAGGTTTTAGTGACTATATTTATGGGAATTATACTTCCAACTCCACTGACTATATCTATTTCCCTTTTAAGATCAATTAACCTAGGAGTTCTGCATAATTTCATTTGCTTTAGCTTCGTTAGACCGCTCTCTCCTCGTTGCCCGGCTCGACCACGCCCAGCGGCGTCAGCTGGAGCGCAATGCCATCGTCTATGCTGACCAGGGGTCGCTTGGAGTTCAATGTGAACTCGAATTCCAGCAGGAGCAGCGACAGTGCCAGCCGCAGTTGCAGTTGGGCAAAATGCATCCCAATACAATTGCGGACCCCGGAACCGAAGCCAAACCATGTGCTCTGCTCGTGCAGTGAATCTCGTTTGTTGCCCCAACGTTCAGGTCGAAACTTCTCCGGCTCCGGATAGATATCGGGATCATTGTGTATCGCGTGTGTGGGTATGATTAGAAAGAGTTCCTTGCTCAGCGTATACTTGATGTGATCCGGCACGGGATACGTGTTGAGTACACGCCTCATTATATACGGAGTTATGGGATGCACACGCAGTGTCTCCAATATAACGTGACCCAGTCTGGTCAGAGATTGCAGACACTCGTAGCTTAGCTTATTCTGATACTTCACCATCGCCTCCTTCAGCTCCTGTCGCACCTGACGTTGCACCTCGGTGTTCAGAGCCAACTCGTAGAGCACGTAGGACAACGTGTTTGCGGTCTGTTCGTAGCCAGCCTTGAGGAAGACGAAGGCATGGGCCACGAGCTCGTGCTGCAGATGTGCGTTCAGCTCCTTGTCTGCCCTGTACTCGTGTGTGGTCAGCTCCAGTGCCTTAATATCGAGCAGCAGTTGCAGATAATCCTGATGACGCACTCCAGACGCCTCACGCTCTCGCACAATCTCGTCGAGCAGTGTGACGAAGTAGGTCTCTGCCCGCTTTGGGGTCCAACGCAATCGCAGACGACGACAGAAATTGGGGAAACGTATCATCATCAGATTCATCAGGTAACCATGTTTGCGTTTACTCAACGCCAGCTCAGTCATCTCCTCGAACTCATCCAGCGGATACTTCTGTCTATGCTCGGCATCGAGGCCAAAGACACAACTGGCCAGGGCCGAGAGTACATAGCGTCGCATAAGTTTCTGTATGTGCACAGTGGAATGCTGCTGCTTCATCAGGGTGTTGCTCACCACCAGCAACAGCTGCTCGGCCTCGTCATAGAGATTACCATATAGCCAGGCCATGCGATCACGCTCAAAGCATGGATCCAATTTCTGACGCATCTCCTTCCAGCTATCACCACGCAAACCATATAGATCACCCGATAAGGGATCCGATTTCTGATTACAATACATGCCACGATCATTGAAATTCGAGAAATCCTTTATCATTATCTGTCGTATCAATTCCCGATCGAGGATCAGAGCTCGTGGCTGGAGCAGCGCATAGAAGCCACAAAATGGTCCGCTCCCCTTGAACTTGTTATACAGCGCCGTATAGTGGGCTGCCTTCATCGATTCCGTACTCAACGATTGGGTGACCAACTGCTTGATGATATGCCACAATTTCTTTGGTCTCTCATGGGGTATACCCAAATAACGCCAATAATCACGTTGATAACCTGCCGCCACAATCAAGAGCAACAACAGCCCCAACAAGATTAGGCCCAAAATCATAAATATTATCCACATATTCTGCATGCCTTTGCCTTTGACTCTGCTTCTTAAATTTCTCCACAATTCTCACTCAGATACTTGAGAGCACACTTGAATCACAGTTGTTTAAGGCCCGGAAATCGACGAAGTTACTCACAATGATCTAATAACACGATCGTCTCGCATACGCAGACGTTCTCTCAGCGATCGATCCAGCGACAAGTTACTACGACGAATCTGTTACGTTCATTACCAAAACGCGATGTTCGACTGACTGACTGCAATTGAGAAATAATATTTACGATACGCTCGCTCGCTCACTCACTCGCTCTCCCCATACAGTTGCTGCTCCAAGTTGGGAGCTTTTCGCCTAGTGTAGTACAGAGAGCGAAAAAATATGTGTGCGCTACAGTAGAGCAATTACTGCTTATGGATTGGCGACCGGCTTAGGCACAGTGGGCGTCGTAGCTGAGAATACTTGAATAGTCGCCCGGTATGTCTGTCTGGCCAGCTGGCAAGCGTAGGATGAATCAATGCGATGCGAGTATTAAAAAAAAAGATATTAATATTATATATATAAATAAAGAAAATAAACTAAATGGAGCGCTTAATTAAATCCAGCGCGTTTCCGATTATCCACGTCATCCATTTCGTAGTGTATTCTCAAAGTTGTTTCGCGACTTGAACCTTACTAATTAAATATATAATATGAGCAGCAATTAAACTAAGTTAACTCTCGCTCGTTTTAAGATTTTCAGACTTTGACAGCGCATACGCTCGATCGTCCAGGCCGATCGTTCCCCCATACTATGCACTACATATACATTATCTCTATATAGTATATACAATTTAAAGTTCATTTTCGTTGGTTATCAGCTTTTATTTTCATTACTTTTTCGTTTAGATAAAAAAAAACGTAGTTGACTGCCTTTGAAATGCCTATACTGTGCTCGTTGAGGTGGGGTTTTGGGTTCTAATTAAAGTGGGCCGTAAAACCATATTGCACCGTGCGAAATTTATGTGTGCTTTATGAGTAAGCGGTATAAACAAATAGAAATATAACGTAAAGCCCTTTTCAAACGTGTCGGGAGGTCCCAGTGGCGATATGTATGTAATCTACTTACTGACTTTGCTATCGATAAGCAAGTGACAGCGACGATACGTAGTGACAAATCATAGCAGTAAATCATTTATTTTTATCATGCTCTTCAAATTTTTTCCACGGCTGTTACGAATTTTCTCTCAATGTATTTCTCTAGTTGACCTGCTGAATTTTACGCGTAATTAGCACATAAATGCTACACAACAGCAACAACAACAACAACAAACAAATGACAAAAAACAAGGCAAAAACAACAAAATACACCAGCAAAATGGCAATAGAATAAAAAATACAACAAAAATTTTAATCTTTTGTTGTACTAAGTGCTTATTTTGTTGTCGTTGTTACCTACCAATATCCGCACTTGAAATCTAACCAACTGTTAAACGGGAAATATGCCCAACTAGCAGCTACCCTGTACCTAAAGACACTACCATTCTGATGAAGGTTTGCAGCTGTTCATATTATTATAGGGGTTATCTAGTGTATTTTTTTTTTAATTTATAATATTTATTATAATATTTTTTTATTTTTAAGTCTCAAGTTTCACAGTCTTGTAGCCTTTATACAGCATAATAATAATAGGTATTTCAGTGTTGCTATATTGTTTGTTTCAGCTAATACGAACTTATATTTTCGCCCTTTTCTATATATACCCTTCACACAAAACAGGAAAGTTGTAAAAGTATTATGCATGTTTTTGGACAGATGATCAGACTTGTAAAATAACTAACCTAAAGTATTTAAGTGTATTGGCCTAGGTTGGAGATACTTTCTTTCCTTTATGAGTCATGGGAAAATTGCCAAATAATGATTATTCACATCAAAATGGAACTTTGATTCCTAACGCATGCTATATATTTGATTACAAGGCGCCTATTCATGTTTTTCAATAATCATAGTCTCAAGTTTAGGCGATAAAATAAATATAGATTGGTTTTCTAAGTGATATATTACTCAAAGGCAGCAATATGAATATGATAACCCTTGTTTATCTGAATAACAGTACTTGAATTACCCAAATTTAGCGTTCCTATCAACATTGATAATATAAAGCTTTAGATAACGATGTGATTTAAAAGACCAACCATGTTCGAAATACTTTTCAGTGGCGTGACGCCTTTCGGGGGTTCCAGATCCGCGTTTCGACTCCTACTCTCATCATGGGAGTCGGATTGGTGCTACTCACAGCCCTGCTGGGGCTGATCGGTTTCCTGTTCGTCTATCTATGGCGGCATATGCATTACTGGCAGAACATGGGAATCCCATGTGAGGAACCGCATCTTCTAATGGGAAACATGGTGGGAGCGCGTACCAAGATCTCCTTCAACGAAGTGTTTCAACGATACTATAAAAAGTTTCGTGGATCGGGACCTTTTGTTGGTTTCTACTCGTTCACACGTCCTGTAGCATTCATACTGGAACCATTTTTGGTGAAACTTATATTGATAAAGGAATTCAGTAACTTCACGGATCGAGGTTTCTTTAGTAACCCAAAAGATGATCCATTGTCGGGTAGACTGGTCTTACTGGATGGCCACAAGTGGAAGTCAATGAGAAATAAACTATCATCAACATTTACATCTGGCAAAATTAAGTTTATGTTTCCCACTGTTGTCAAAGTGTGTCAAGAGTTTATCGACGTTTTCGGTGATATGACAGAAAAGTCATCGATCGTGGAGGTTAAGGAGTTACTGGCAAGATTCACCACTGATGTGATAGGCACCTGTGCCTTTGGTATCGAATGCAGCAGTCTCAAGGATCCCGAGGCGGAGTTTCGTGTGATGGGTCGACAATCTCTGTCGAAATTTCGACATGGAGTTTTCGGAATGGCTTTCCTCACCAGTTTTCCAAATTTGGCTCGTCGTTTGCATATGAAAATGACACCCGATCATATCGAAGAGTTCTTTCTGCGTATTGTAAAAGAAACGGTAGACTTCAGGGAGAAGAATAACATACGACGCAACGATTTCATGGATCAGTTGATTGACCTGAAGAACAATCGCCTTATGAAGACGGAAACGGGTGAGAGTACGAGTCTGACCATCGAGGAGGTAACAGCCCAGGCATATGTATTCTTCAATGCTGGCTTCGAGACTTCCTCCACCACCATGGGATTCGCTCTATACGAACTAGCCCAAAACGAGGATATACAGCAGCGACTGAGGGATGAGTGCAATGCAGTACTGGCTGAGAATAATGGAGAATTAACTTACGAAGTATTACAGAAAATGATTTATCTAAATCAGGTTATAGCAGGTAATTGTTGTTTACAATTATTACTATGTATTTTTAATACTAAATTATTCTATTACTAGAAACTCTTCGGCTGTACACTGTTCTGCCAATGTTGAACCGTAAGGCCCTAAGTGACTTTGTTGTGCCGGGCTATCCAAATCATGTCATCAAAAAGGGAATGTCTATTATAATTCCTGCAGCCGCAATGCATCGTGATGAGAAATTCTATCCCAATCCAGATCGTTTCAATCCAGATAACTTTACACCCGAACGCGTGAAGAACCGCGACTCTGTGGAATGGTTGCCATTCGGCGATGGACCCCGTAACTGTATCGGAATGCGGTTTGGAGAAATGCAGGCTCGCATAGGTCTAGCAATGCTTGTCAAGAACTATAGGTTTTCGGTATGTGACCAGACTCCCATACCGATGAAGTACAATGTAAAAAGTGTCCTTCTAAATAGTGAGTCTGGAATCTTTTTGCGTGTGGAGCGTATTTAAGATCTACCTAAAAAGAACCTGTTTAGACTAACTCCAATAGCTTTTTGGTTATTGTGTACTTAGTTCTTGTAAGAGCGTTGCTTTATCTTGCGTTTCTCTCAACCTTAAACTTATTAAAAACTTAAGATTAATATTTTGAGAATGAAATAAAATATAAAATGCATGACCTATTGTTTCCTTATAAATCATAAATAGCTGAAGATTGTTTTCTTACCAAATTACCATATTAATCAAAATACTACAAGTAATAACTTTACAGCAGAGCGAAGACTATATAAAAGTGTATCATATAAACAAAACTTTCCCAAAGGCACAGCGTATCATATTCTTCTTCTTCCAGAGAAGTCAGCGTTTTTATAACTTCATATATTTAATTAGACAATTACAATCAATAAATTGTATCTAATCTGCAAGAACTGTTTTTAAATAAAAGTTTTGAAATGAACACAAATTGAATCTAACACAAATAAATTGAATTGGGATAGGTCAGTAATATCACTCTCTCTACATATACTGAATGAATCATAGAAGAGAACTTGTATTTATATTTGCCCCAAAAAGGGAGCTTTTTAGTCATTCAGCTAGTTTGACAAGGTATAAAAATGTTGAACGAGTTCTTATCAGAGATTTAGTGCACTCAAAAATGATAAAGGTTGCAGGCGGCATAAACAGGAAAAAAAGCTCATGGTCATGCAAGCTTTTGTGATTCTTAAATATAATAATATTATTTTACTACATAAGTACTAGAAGTTCAATAACCTTTTATCTCGATGCAAGTTAGTCAAAACTAAACACCTGTTAGAAACGTATAGTACATATGAATACTGGAAAAGCCGTTCAAATGAATTCTATCGTTATGAGTGTATATCTAGTTACTCTTTCATGTCAGCATGACAATCTGTTCAGTGAAAAGCTTTTGGAAAGGAATAACTATGATAAGAGCTACCCTATAATAACTAAAAAAGTATTATTCATGAATCTTAGGTAGTTAACATATCAATAATCTTTAACATTTTGTAGTATATGCCAAGTTACTTATCTACAAATGATAAATATAATTCATAGAATTATACTAAATTGATTTGTTCATAATATAAAATTTGTAGGGAATCGGTATGGTGTAATATTTATTTAGTATTGCGAAAGCTTTGCAAAAGCTTTATAAGAGAGACATTTTTATAGGCGCTTTCAGTACCCATTTGTTATTCGATCGTACTTCGCATTATAGTTGCTGCAGAATATTTTGTGATCTAAACATTTTAGTATTGGCGATAAGTATGGCGGTCGGTACTATATTAATTACCATTTTGGTTGCCCTGATTGGGTATCTATTCATGAAGATACGACGCAATATGAAATATTGGGAAGATTTGGGTATACCATGTGAAAGTCCTCACCCTCTATTGGGTAATTTAGTTGGAATCCACACTACGCGATCATTTCCTGAAGTCTGGCTGCAGTATTACAAGAAGTTCCGTGGAACAGGTCCCTTTGCTGGATTCTTTTGGTTCACCCGTCCATCGGTTTTCATTTTGGAGCCCTTTCTGGTAAAACATATACTGATCAAAGATTTTTCAAAATTCACGGATCGCGGCTTTTTTAACAATACGGAAGATGATCCGTTGTCGGGTCAACTATTCCTATTGGATGGTCACAGATGGAAATCCATGCGGAATAAACTCTCATCAACATTTACATCGGGTAAAATGAAATTCATGTTTCCCACTGTCGTTAAAGTTGGTGAAGAGTTTGTAGAGGTTTTTGGAAAGATGGTGGATAAATCAAAGGTCATTGAGGTGAGGGAACTTCTTGCAAGATTCACAACGGATGTGATCGGTACTTGCGCCTTTGGTATTGAGTGCAACAGTCTAAAGGATCCTCAGGCAGAATTTCGAGTAATGGGAGCACGTTCCATAACTGATGTGAGACATAATGTCCTCGGAATTATGTTTCTCAATAGTTTCCCCAAAATAGCGCGACGTCTTCACATGAAATTAACTCCTGAACACATTGAGAAATTCTTTATGCGAATTGTGAGGGAAAATGTTGCGTACAGAGAAAAGAATAATATTCGACGCAACGATTTCATGGATCAACTAATTGAGCTGAAGAATAATCAACTGATGAAATCGGAATCGGGCGAGAGTACGAGCCTAACTATCGAGGAAATTGCAGCTCAGGCTTTTGTCTTCTTTGCCGCTGGATTTGAAACAAGTTCCACTACAATGGGATTCGCACTATATGAACTAGCTCAAAGACAAGATATACAAGATCGTTTGAGGAAAGAATGCCTTGAGGTTCTAGCCAAGCATAATAATGAGCTAACCTACGAGTCTTTGAAAGAGATGGGCTACCTGCACCAGGTTATATCAGGTAGGAATGCACTGGCAGTATTTGAAAATATTTTGATTAATATTTATGTAACTTCCCAGAAACTCTACGCCTCTGGACTGTACTGCCTGTTCTGAATCGTGAATGTTTGGAAGACTTTGTTGTTCCTGGTTACCCAAATTATGTGATCAAGAAGGGAATGAATGTACTTATTCCCTCGGGTGCCATGCACCGCGATAAGAAATTGTATCCGAATCCCGAGCGTTTTGATCCCGATAACTTTACACCCGAACGAGTAAAGAATCGTGATTCCGTGGAGTGGCTGCCATTTGGTGATGGGCCTCGAAACTGTATCGGAATGCGCTTTGGGGAAATGCAGACACGAATCGGCCTGGCAAAACTAATAACACAGTTCAAGTTCTCGGTCTGTGATCAAACGACCATACCCATTAAGTATCACGTTAAGAGTTTCTTGATATCCAGCGAAACGGGAATATATCTGAAGGTTGAGCGTGTATAATAATATAATAATACGCATATTTCATATAATTATTAACGTGTAGCTAAATTATGTTGATGTGATTAAATAATATTTTTCTATGGTGGTAAAATGTGTTAATTGAAGATCAAAGTTCAACAAAGTGCAACACATCAGTAAACACATAAAATAATTTACTGCAAATTGATATTGTTAGATTTCAATGTTCGTTTTGTTCTTACTCGTAGTTCTCTGGAATGCAGCTCTATCTAAAGCTCAACCGTTCTCGATCTGAGCGGAAAAAGCTTTTCAATTACTGCGCTCTCTTGTCATTAGTTGACGTCATTTGATAGCCAACCCCAGATAAACAAATAAACTTTTGTCAACTAGCTTTGTTGTGGTTTTGTTAAAGTTTTTATTTGATTATGCTGTGTTTTTTAACGAGGTAAAGACAATAAAGTCAATAAGAGTCTTAAACTAACACGAATGGACTAGAGTTACAAACTGTGTGAGAAGAAAGTCTTATCTCTGTGTGGACTTTGGATATGATTGGATAGTCTAGCAAAGTGGCTCAACCTGTAGATGAAATTCATGTGTATGCAAGAGAAACGAATGTTTTTTATACTGCATGGGTTGTGGGGTTCCCGCAGTGAGACTGAATCGAAAATTTCTTATCAGTTCTATAAGACCTACAGCCATTTTCATTTTCCCAAATCTCATACCAATACAGATGCGGGGTCCCTGACCAAAGGGTATATACGCGCAGGTGGGACGCTGCTGAATGGCCTCCTCAGTGAAACGTTCGGGTATAAATTTCTCTGGCTCCGGATAGTACTGTGGATCATGATGTATGGAATAGACGGGTATGATCAATTGCGCCCCGGCGGGTAAATAATATTTTGGATGTCCAGGCACTTCGTAGTGCGCATTAGTGCGTCGCAAATGCTCAGTGGCCACGGGGTACATACGCAGCGTCTCTATAAGCATATCATATGCAGATGGGAAAACTATTTATACTTTATAATTTGCAATCTTACCCGAAATAACCTGATCCAAGAATTTCATTTTCTGCATAGCCTCAAAACTGACTTCTCCATTCTCCCCGCAGTTGGCTATAACTTCTTCGATCTCCTCTCTTAGGCGAGATTGTATATCCTGATGTTTTGCCAGTTCGTATAGTGTCAGACTCAGAGCAGTTGCTGTTGTCTCAAAACCCGCCACTAAGAACACATACATCTGTGCAGCGATCTCGTTGATTGTCAGACCTTCTTTAGTATTTCCCGAATCATATTTTCTCTTCATTTCCAGCATTATATCCACAAAATCGTTTCTTTTTATATTATGTTTCTCCCTGTAACTTATGGTATCCTTGACCAATCCCATGTAGAAGGCCTCCACATTAGCAGGTGTACGCTTTAGATGGAGCTTGAGACTTAGCTCGGGAAAGAGCAGACAGAATATATAATCGTAGCGTTTCTTGAGCATGGCATTCAGGCCCATCTGTACAAAGGGAGCCTTGGGATCTCGCAGACTATTGCATTCCAGACCGAAGACTGCGGTTCCGATGGTATCCGATGTATAGCATGCCAGTAGCTTAGTAATCTCCAGCGAAGCAGATCCACCATCGCAACGTTCACGCAACACATTCGCAAGTTCCTTGGCGGTTCTCACGACTGCGGAAAACATGAGCTTCATCTTGGATCCACTAAAGATGGGTGTCATACGGGGTCTCAGACTATGCCACTTCGGACCTTCGACGGCAAAAAGATGTGCCGATAGGGGATCATCCCGCTCGTTATAGAACAGACCACGACTATCAAAGTTGCTGAAGTCCTTGATCATTATACGTTTTAGCAGATCCATGTCCGTGATGACGTGTATTGGTGACATGAGGAAATAACCTCCTATATAGGGACCACAGTGTTTGTACTTCTCATAGATGTTGTGTATTATCTCCGACGTGTGTTTACTAATCCGCCAACCCCACATATTGCCCACCAACGGGAAGGGCTTTTCATGAATAATACCACGACGTTGGAAATAGGAATAACGCACTTTCATCCATATATAGAACCATATCAGGATACTGGCGACCAGGCAGAGTGAGATAAACATTTTACGTGAACGAACTAATAGAGACTAAAGGGAAATCTCGAGATTCTGTTGTATAAATAGTCAATCTAAAGCCTGGGTCAGAACCCCAGACAATATTAAATTTTGCACACAGTAGCACAAGGTTCATTGTACATTTTGCTTCCTAATAGATCAGTTAAAATACATATGTACACGGTGGAAATAATTACAGAAGTTGTAGCAAGTGAAATGATAGAACTTTGAACCCAGAAGGGCCAAAAGAATTTAGAGAACACAAACAATTTCAGATAAGAAGGCTGGGAATTTACTATTAAGGAAATTCTATATTACATACAAGTATATTATGAAAAAACAAATACCCCAAAGCTTAGACAATTTTTATACCTCTTTATGGTGGACAGTTCAACTAGTTGAATCACTAGTTATCGTAGCAACGCATATAAATCTAATCCGACGATTAAATGTGTATATAACAACATTGATAGACAGTATCAGAGCAACATTAGCCTTGAGTGTTTCTTTGCATAACCTTACATACATATTATATTCTTTATTTCGATAAGAAGTTTACAATAATAATTTTTTTGTTTGTTTTTATTGAGTCACCTTTTCGACATTCAGATGAATTCCATTCTCTGCAGAAAGTAAAATATTCTTGGTAATCATTGTGAGGGGTATCTGAGTTTTTGGTGAGACAGTAAACTTCAAATCTTTGATCAGATGTGCTAGGCCCAAACAGGTCTGCATGAGCCCAAAGCGGGATCCAATGCAATTGCGAGGACCCTCACCAAAGGGTAGCCAGGTGCACGATGGACGCGCTTGAATTTCTGCTTCCGTGAAGCGTTCGGGCTTGAACTGTTCCGGTTCGGGATAGATGTCAGGATCATAATGAATACCCAAGGCAGGAATAATAACTAAACTTCCCTTCTCGATATAATGTTCAGGTTTTCCAGGAGAATAATCAGAATTAGTCATTCGCGTTAGGTGGGCAAGAACGGGATATTTACGTAGCGTTTCTATGTGATGAAATAAACCAGATATTAGCCCAGTAATTATAATTATAGCTCATTGTATATCTCACCCATGACGACCTGCTCAAGGTATTCCATTTGCTTGACATTATCATTGGTAAATTCATTGTTGTGTTTGCCGAGCACTTCGTTAATTTCCGCTCTCAACTTATCCTGTATATCCTGATGCAATGCCAGTTCATATAGTGCAAATCCCATAGTTGTGGAACTGGTCTCAAAGCCGGCGACAAAGAAAATAAAAGCCTGTGCTGCCAGATCTTCGAAACTAAGACCTTCCTCGGTATTGCCCGCCTGGTATTTCTCAAATAATTCAATGAGCATGTCCATGAAATCGTTACGCTTCTCTTTAGTCTTCAGGCGATAGTTAATTGTCTCCCTAACTATACGAATATAAAACTCGGCGACATCTGGCACTGTGACCTGTAGACGCAGGCGTCGTGAGAGATGTGGAAATCCGAAAATCAAGAAGTCCAGGAGTCCAAAATAACGTCGCTCTGTGACCGCTCGCTTGCCCATTGTCACGAAGTCGGCATTGGGATCCCGCTGGCTATTGCAGTCCAGACCGAAGGCACAACTGCCTATCACATCGGCCGTATAGCGTCCCACCAGATCGGTAATCTCCAATTCCTTAGGGCTTGACAATTTCTCCTTGAACACTTTGGACATCTCCTCGGCGACTCTCAAGACGAGAGGCAACATATGCTTCATTTTTCCAGACGTGAAGGTTGGGGACAATTTGTGTCGCAGATTACGCCACTTTTGTCCTTCAATGCTGACCAGGGTTGCCGATAGTGGATCGTCAATTTCATTATAGAATATTCCACGGTTCTCAAAGTTATTGAAATCTTTGATGAGTACACGCTTTACCAGCTCCAGATCCGTGACCACAACAGTCTTGGTGAAAAAGAAAAGGAATCCGGCAAAGGGACTGCCACTATTTCTGAACTTTAGATAGTAATCTTTGAAGACAATGCCCAGTTGTCTCTTGGACGGCCAGTCGCCAATATTTCCCTTGGGGAATGTGGCAGTTTCATGTGGTATTCCACGGCGTATCCAATAATTGAGACGACGACGCGCTGCGTAATATATCAACGATATAATAATAACTACGAACGCTATAAACAACGCCATTTTACGCTTCACTACCGACTGAATAAAGCACCGATCCCACAGTCGATATTTATAGGCGAAAGCTCGCGCTCAGTAAAGCTTGCAAAGAGAGGAGCAAAGAGCGCGAAGAGATAGTCAAAAGTAGTAGGTGGATAATCTAGGTAAAGCTTATATAATACTTATGTTTAACCAGTGTTGATATAGTAATCAAAGTATTTATTATTTTGGTTTATTAATTTAATTTCATTAATTTCATAACTTCCAGGCTGAATTGTCATATATCTTCTTGTTTTACATATACTATCTAATCTGAAACAAAGTTCACACTATGCTGAAATTCACTTCAAATACGTGCAAGCATTGAATAGGCAACAAGATATGCAAATTTATTGGGAATTAGGTACAGACTTGAGGTAGGTCCACGCCCACGACTATTGGAAACATATATCTCATATTTTCCGACGTTAAAGTCAGTCGATAATTTCTGACGCAACGGTCGCCATTTGGGTCTATCGATGCGAAAGAGATGCCCCGTCCGGGGATCATCTCGTTCATTATCTCGTATTAGCACTTATTTGGCCAGTTCCACATCCAATACCAGCACTACCGGACGCATCATCAGATAGAAACCTGCAAACGGGGCTCCAGTTATCTTAGACCGTTGATAGAGCGGGGTCAGAATATCCATAATATGTCGGGTCACTTTCAACTGAACTGAATGCCATGAGAAGAGAAGCGACGCTTAATCAGCTGCAGCTCAAAGTGCAGAAGAAGAATCCGAAAAACATATTAAAGATCTCGGCCAGCAGATACCCAGTGAGGATAATTTTCACATTCTGCTGGATAAGAATTAATTTATATTTTACCAGGAAAAAATTTGTACTTATTATAAATGTTGTGTATTATCTCCGACGTGTGTTTACTAATCCTCAAACTCTTCCTTATTGTAGGTCGAAATATGCCCTTCACGATCCGTTTAGGGTTTTATGCGCGGACTACAATAATCTATACTTTCTTATTTCTAACGCTTCCTCTGTTGCATGCCTAAAATTTGAAATCCTGCTCTATCTTCCTAGACATTAAGTAATCTTTTCTTTCTTTAGTATAACCACAAGCTCCCACCTGGAAATATGGAATCCAAGTTTACGGCATAGCTGAAAAGACGCACCTAAACAAGATTCGTGTGGTGCAGTCCAAAATTTTGCGAAAAATAACTGGTGCAGCTTGGTATATACCCAATAGGGATATAGAAATTTAATTTCAAATACCCAAAATTGGCGATATCATTAACCGACAAGCAGACCCTTACTTGGATAAACTTGGAATTCATCCAAACTGATTGGCCGGCCCGAAAGCATTTGAGAGGAAGGCGCACACGGGGTTTACGGGCAAGAAGAAGGCTCAAGCGCACACACCCTACTGATCTGCCTGGCAGATTTATTTAAATGTACTTCATTTTTTAGCATTTTCTTTCACCCTATTTAAATATGTAAGATATGTAAATAAATAAGATTTACACTATATAAATTATGAAATATAGTAACAGTAAGCTATACATAAAACTAAATAAAATTAAAAAAAAAAAAAAATAGTATTAACTGCATACCGGCGTTCTCTATTCGCGTTTCGAGTCGTACGTTCGGCGACTGTGTCCCTCGGTCGGTTGGGCGGGAGGTGGACATTCGCTGTGTCTGGGATCCGCACGTAACAAGCATAGGCTTGGTAGTGCATGGACAACTTGATTATACATTCATTGTATCAACGTCAAAAAAAAAAATAAATAAAAATAAATAGTCAATCTACGCTTCCTGATAGATCAGTTAAAATACATATGTATACGTTGGAAATAATTATACAAGTTAAAGCAAGTGAAATGATAAAACTTTGAACACAGAAGAGCCAAATGAATTTAGAGAACATAAACAATTTCGGATAAGGCTGGGAATTTACTATAATTCTATATTACATATATTATGAAATAACAAATACCTTAAAGCTTAGACTATTTTTATACCCCCTTATGGTGGACAGTTCAACTAGTTGAGTCACTAGTTATCGTAGCAATGCATATAAATCTAATCAGACGATTAACTGTGCGAATAACAACATTGATAGACAGTTTCCGAGCCACTTTAGCCTTGAGTGTTTTTTTGCATAACCTTACATTCTTGTATATTCTTTATTTCGATAAGAAGTTAACAATAATAATTTTGTTGTTTGTTTTTATTGAGTCACCTTTTCGACTTTCAGATGAATTCCATTCTCTGCAGAGAGTAAAATATTCTTGGTAATCATTGTGAGGGATATCTGAGTTTTTGGTGAGACAGTAAACTTCAAATCTTTGATCAGATGTGCTAGGCCCAAACAGGTCTGCATGAGTCCAAAGCGGGATCCAATGCAATTGCGAGGACCCTCACCAAAGGGTAGCCAGGTGCACGATGGACGCGCTTGAATTTCTGCTTCCGTGAAGCGTTCGGGCTTGAACTGTTCCGGTTCGGGATAGATGTCAGGATCATAATGAATACCCAAGGCAGGAATAATAACTAAACTTCCCTTCTCGATATAATGTTCAGGTTTTCCAGGAGAATAATCAGAATTAGTCATTCGCGTTAGGTGGGCAAGAACGGGATATTTACGTAGCGTTTCTATGTGATGAAATAAACCAGATATTAGCCCAGTAATTATAATTATAGCTCATTGTATATCTCACCCATGACGACCTGCTCAAGGTACTCCATTTGCTTGACATTATCGTAGGTAAATTCATTGTTGTGTTTGCCGAGCACTTCGTTAATTTCCGCTCTCAACTTATCCTGTATATCCTGATGCAATGCCAGTTCATATAGTGCAAATCCCATAGTTGTGGAACTGGTCTCAAAGCCGGCGACAAAGAAAATAAAAGCCTGTGCTGCCAGATCTTCGAAACTAAGACCTTCCTCGGTATTGCCCGCCTGGTATTTCTCAAATAATTCAATGAGCATGTCCATGAAATCGTTACGCTTCTCTTTAGTCTTCAGGCGATAGTTAATTGTCTCCCTAACTATACGAATATAAAACTCG
Organism: Zaprionus tsacasi; assembly: GCA_018904105.1. Taxonomy (NCBI): domain Eukaryota; kingdom Metazoa; phylum Arthropoda; class Insecta; order Diptera; family Drosophilidae; genus Zaprionus; species Zaprionus tsacasi. The sequence goes on from JAEIFR010000295.1 coordinate 14,806,997, forward strand.
GCGACATCTGGCACTGTGACCTGTAGACGCAGGCGTCGTGAGAGATGTGGAAATCCGAATATAAAGAAGTCCAGCAGTCCAAAATAACGTCGCTCTGTGACCGCTCGCTTGCCCATTGTCACGAAGTCGGCATTGGGATCCCGCTGGCTATTGCAGTCCAGACCGAAGGCACAACTGCCTATCACATCGGCCGTGTAGCGTCCCACCAGATCGGTAATCTCCAATTCCTTAGGGCTTGACAATTTCTCCTTGAACACTTTGGACATCTCCTCGGCGACTCTCAAGACGAGAGGCAACATATGCTTCATTTTTCCAGACGTGAAGGTTGGCGACAATTTGTGTCGCAGATTACGCCACTTTTGTCCTTCAATGGTGAACAGGGTTGCCGATAGTGGATCGTCGAGTTCATTATAGAATATACCTCGATTCTCGAAATTATTGAAATCTTTGATAAGTACACGCTTTACCAGCTCCAGATCTGTGACCACAACAGTCTTGGTGAAAAAGAAAAGGAATCCGGCAAAGGGACTGCCACTATTTCTGAACTTTAGATAGTAATCTTTGAAGACAACGCCCAGTTGTCGCTTATACGGCCAGTCTCCAACGTTTCCCTTGGGGAATGAGGGAGCTTCGTTTGGTATTCCACGGCGTATCCAGTAATTGAGACGACGACGTGCTGCATAATATATCAGCGATATAATAATAACTACGAACGCTATAAACAACGCCATTTTACGCTTCACAACCGACTGAATAAAGCACCGATCCCACAGTCGATATTTATAGGCGAAAGCTCGCGCTCAGTAAAGCTTGCAAAGAGAGTAGCCAAGAGCGCGAAGAGATAATGAAAGTAGTAGGTGGATAATCTAGGTAAACCTTCTAAATATTTATGTTTAACCAGTGAATTTATAATAATAACTAATTTTTTTTTTATTAATTAATTAAGTGAAGAATCCGTATATCATAATATTGTATTGCATCTTAACAGGAGAAATATTCTCAAAAATTACCAAACACTATATCAAAACAAGTGGGTAAGGTTACAGTCGACGAGGATACTATATGTTCATATTGCATTCAGCTTTATACATATCAAAGCAAACCTTAATAAGTTTTATACTTTGCTTAATAATCGTAAATTACCAATTTGCGGGGGCGGTGGGCGTGGCATTAAACATTTGATATAAACTTGATCTGCTTATTATATATAGGAATCTCCATACCAAATTTGGTGTCTCTAGTTTTTTTAATAGCTGAGATCTGTTGTCTCATACAGACGGACAGACGACAGAACCTTTGTTGCCCATTTTCTATGGTCGAAGGGTATAATGAAGCCTTACCGTTTGAGTCGATAAGACGTCTTGCAAGAAGACTGCTATGGCTCAGTAACCTGTCATTGTATTGACTCGTGTGTCTCCTATTTTGTGCCTCAACTGTGTGAAGATTGAGGTCTTTATGGAGTGTGGAGTTACGTACATTCCAGGGAAGGTTGGTTATTTGTCGTAGTGCACGATTCTGCATCACCTGGATACGTTTATAATTAGATTTGGCTGCAATTCCCCAAATCTGGATCCCGTATAACCCCATCGGTATGATACAGTGCGCATACACAGCTCTTTTGCACCTCAGCGAAAGAGTGCTCCTTCTATTCATGAGCCATCTCAGCTGTTGTGATCTGTGATCACATTTCTTTATGGTTATTTTGAGATGCGGCCCAAAGGTGAGGCGTTTATCCAAGGTGATACCTAGATATGTTGCTTGCAGCGGCTAATTCAGGGTAACTCCTTCTAGCTGGATTGGAGGATAATAAATACTTAATTTGGTTTATTAATTTCTCTTCTTTTCATTTCATATCTTCTGGGCTGAGTTGTCAGTTTTCTTCTTGTTTTACATATACTATCTAATCTGAAACAAAGTTCACACTATGCCGAAATTCGGAGCATGACATGCAAATTTATTGGGAAAATAAGTACAGAAGAAACTTGTGTATGATTGTGTTGGGAAATCAGTTATTTAACAGCGGAACATCCTCCACTTTCAGATAGATACCATGGGCAGGGGCCAGCAGTATATTCGATTTAAGGAACTTGATTTCAGACACGGTGCGGGCACAGACACTGAATTGATAGCGTCGCAATAAATGGAATAGGGCGATATTCGTTTGCATCTTGCCAAATCTCATGCCAATACAATTGCGAGGTCCATCCCCGAAGGGTAGCCAGGCACATGTGGGACGTTGGGACAACTGCGCAGCTAGGAAACGTTCGGGTATGAATTGACTTGGTTCTGGATAGAATTCTGGATCATGATGTATGCCATGCACAGGAATGAGCACCATCTGTCCGGGTTCAATGAAAAAGTGTCGATTCCCATTCACCACATACAAGTGGCGAGAGATACGGGAGAGATGTGTCACCACGGGATACTTACGAAGGGTCTCTGCAATGATAAGAAGAATTAGGAGAAAGAATCGTATAGAATCGCATCAAATCCCAACCTGCTATCACTAGCTCCATGTAGCGCAACTCCTGCATGCAATCGTAGGTGAATTGACCCTCATGTAGATTCAGTGCCTCCTGGATTTCCTCTCTCAGCCTATTCTGTATTTGTGGTTGCTTGGCCAGTTCGTAGAGGGCAAAGGTCAATGTATTCGCAGAGGTATCAAAGCCGGCGGTAAAGAAAATGAATGCCTGCGCGGTGATCTCTTGCATGGTGAGTTCGCCGCGTTGCTTCATCTCTATGAGGAGATTCATGAAATCATTTCTCACTATACCCTTCTCCTCACGCTCCTTTATCGTATCGGCCACAATGCGAGTATAGAATTCGGTTATGTCCTTGTGGATCTGACAAAATCGCAGCCAGCGTGCCAATTTCGGATAACTCTCGATCAAACCATCGATATATTTGTTATGTCTTCGGTCTGTGAAAGCGCGTCGACCCATCGCAGCGAACTCGGCTTCAGGATTACGCAGTCCATTGCACTCGAGACCAAAGGCGCAGGTACCAATCACATCCGAGGTGTACCGGGACATAATATCACCGATCTCGACAATGCCACAGATGGCATTATCCGATAACTGACCACAGACTTGAGCTAGTTCCACGCCCACAGCACTGACTATGGGAAACATATATCTCATCTTGCCCGACGTGAAGGTAGTCGATAATTTCTGACGCAACGGTCGCCATTTGGGTCCATCGATGCGAAAGAGATGCCCCGTCAGGGGATCATCTCGTTCATTATGATACATGCCGCGATCCTCGAAATTGGCAAAATCTCGTATGAGCACCTCTTTGGCCAGTTCCACATCCAATACCAGCACTACCGGACGCATCATCAGATAGAAACCAGCAAACGGGGCTCCAGTTATCTTAAACCGTTGATAGAGCGGGGTCAGAATATCCATAATATGTCGGGTAGTGCGAAAACCCTTCATATTGCCCATCGGAAAACTGGGTCGTTCATGGCTAATTTGTCGCCGCGTCCAATAAGTGAGTCTGATTCGCACATACCAGAACCCTACGGCCAGTGTAATTAAGATCAGCGCAATCACATCGAGCATTTCTCGCGTTTCACTTTCAACTGAACTGAATTTAGCAATGCCATGAGAAGAGAAGCGACGCTTAATCAGCTGCAGCTCAAAGTGCAGAAGAAGAATCCGAAAAACATATTAAGATCTCGGCCAGAAGATACCCAGTGAGAAAGATGTACACATTCTTACAGAAGTGCTGGATAACCTAACGAGTTATTATATTAAATTATATATTACCATAAATGACCAAACTTGTTATTACAGGCTTCAGCATACCCGACTTACATACATACTACGGCTATAGGGTACAATACAAACAACTTAAGTAGATAACCTCGATAAATAATGACTGTTAGACCCCTCCCGCTATCCTCACATACGCCCATATAAACTCGTATGTGACTGTGAAATCAACTCTCAGTTTAGCAAAGATTTTGCGAGACACTCTCTCAAGAGGTGTGCAGTGGGCAGAGACAATGAGGGTATCACGGAGGGGGGCCTTGTACTTGAACGAATATAACTGATAACGGAATCGGTCATACGGTACTTAGAGCTAGAGATAATATTTTGTTATTGTCAGAGATTACATAGCAAAGCTCTAATTGCCAATTTTCTTATGCACTCTCTTTCTGCTGTGATAAAGAAATTCCTTGGGTGAGATCATACGAATAGATCTCAGTCAGGTAATAAAAAGCAAGTTTTATTTAAATCAAGAACATATATAATTATAGATTTACGATCTGTGGAACAAGCTACATTTGTATGTCTCAAAAATACTCTAGACTGTAGGGTATTTAGATGTTAAACTGGCCTGTAGAATTTTTCAATCATTGCTCTCACTGAGCGTAAGTGAGAGAGCGAACATGCATACGAGATAATGATATATGAGAGACAAGAGACATAAGCTTTATTAAAGCTTTTTTCGCAATGCGCAATATATTACTGATAAACAAACAAACATCATTCTGCTAGAGTATATGTTTATCTTTCAATGTACTATATTTATAAAACAGATCATAACCTAGTATAACATTCAAAATATTATACATTAATATTTTGTTTTTCTTTGGTCAATCTTCAGTCAGACGTTCCATGCTGAGATGTATGCCCGATTGCGTCGCAATTAGAAAATTTCGCTTGGAAAACTGTAATGGAATCTGGGTTCTTTGAGTGCAGCCAAACCGATAATAGCGGAGGAGCATTACAATGCCGATCTTCACTTGCAACAAACCGAATCTTTCGCCAATGCAACCGCGTGGTCCATTGCCAAAGGGCAAATAGGCAAATGGATGACGCATCTGGATGGCTTGAGGCGTAAAGCGATCGGGATCGAAGCGATCGGGTTGAGGATATAGTTCTGGATCATGGTGTATGCTGTGCACGGGTATCATTACTCTCGTACGAGGTTCTAGCACTAGATCGCTTTCGGGCACCCTGTAGTGCTGGGTCGTGCGTCGCAGCAGATGCGGCAAGATCGGATATTTACGTAGAGTTTCGGCTACCACCTGATTGAGGTAAGTCATCTGCTGAAGGCACTCATAACTGAGTTCTTGGTTATTCGTGGCCAGAATCGACTGGATTTCTTGGCGCAATTTTTGCTGTATATCCGGGCTGAGTGCCAATTCGTATAGGCAGAAGGACATGGTCGTCGAGGACGTATCGAAACCGGCCAGGAAAAAGACCAAAGCTTGGGAAACAATTTGCTCAAAACTCAGCGCAGTATCACCTTCCTTGAGATCCATTAGCAGCTGTATAAGATCATTGCGTTTGACATGCTCACGCTCTCTGTACTCCAACGTCTGACGCACTGTCTCGCAGAAGAATTGACTCACCTCAGGGCGAAAGAGGCGCATACGAAGACGTCTCGATAGATCTGGCTGGGAGAACATGAAGGCCTGCACAATGCCACTGTGCAGTGGTTCCTCCAGCACGGAGCGTCCCATTTGACGAAATTCCGATTTAGGATCGGCTAGACTATTGCATTCCAATCCGAAGGCGCAGCTACCGATGACATCGGTGGTATAGCGTGCACACAGATCCTTAGCCTCGATTTCGCCTAGAGATTTCTCGGCTATGCGGGCCAATTGTTGTCCCACCTCCACGATGGTGGGAAACATAAATTTCATTTTACCGGAACTGAAGACCGGTGTCAGATTATGTCGTAGCCAACGCCACTTTTCACCATCCAGAAACAGGAGATTTCCCGTCAGCGGATCATCGCGCACATTGTGAAAGAGTCCACGATCCGCAAAGCTATTGAAATCACTGATCATTATTTGTCTGATCAGATCCAGATCCATTACGAACAGCGCCTTGCTGAGAAATGTAAAGAAACCGCAGAAACGTTCGTGGCTCTTGAAGTTACCATAGATGCGCAAATTAATGTCTGTCCAGTGTAAACTACGTGCGAATCCGCTCATGTTACCCCACAGGATTATGGGACGTTCCCCGGCCACGCCCCGTCGGCGCCAGTATGCGTAGTGTCCATGCAACCATATATAGAGTAGAACCCCTGCGACCACGACAGACACCAAAAATAGAAGCGTCATCGTGATTCCGACAATACGAACTGAACGACCAAGTTTATTTCAATTACGATCCGGCCCAGACACAGCTTTTTATGTGCACTACGAATAATCGACGTCGTTTCCCTTTTATTTCTCATTTCTCTCTCTTTTTCTCTCTCGTTTTCTACCTGTAGTACTGTAAAATGTGAGTAGTAGGCTGGGAGTGGGAAAACCTGTGAAGCTTAGCAAGTTAGATGTTATATAGATTGTTATATAATTGCTTGTATCATAGTTCAATTGATCTAATTAAATGCAAGTCAGTGTTACGACTAGTTAGTAGTATATTATTTTCAACATTCTGATATTTTGTTATTCAAAAATAATGATATTTATAATTTATTATTCAAAAATATAGGTATTTATTTATATATAAATAAGTGAGTAATTTTTAATACATTGTTAAATAAACTTTTATCAACATGCTCAAATACGTTCCACCTTGAGATGAATACCATTTTTGGAACCCAATGGAAAGTTACGATTGCTGAGTATCAAGGGCACCTCAGTGCGATGGGAGACACTAAATTTAAAGCTTCGCAGGAGTGAAATGATGCCAATCTTGGCCTGCATTTTGCCAAAACGTTCGCCGATGCAATTGCGGGGTCCATCTCCGAAGGCAAGATACGCGTAGGGATTCCGCTCCTTAATGGCCTCAGGCTCGAAACGGGATGGATCAAAGCGTTCGGGATCTGGATAAATCTCAGGATCATGGTGTATGCTATGTACAGGTATTAATATTGTTGTTCCTTTCTCGATAACTATATCTGTGCCAGGCACCTTATAGTCCTCGTTTGCTTCTCTCAAAAGATGTGCCAAAATCGGATGTTTTCTAAGTGTTTCTGTATGTGTAGCAATTATATTTAATATTGAGTTAAGATAGAAGTAGCTAAACCGTACATACCCGAGAGAACTTGTTCCAAGTATGTCATCTTTGTGATTGCGTCATATGTAACCTCACCATTCGATACTTCCCTGGTCACAGTTTCGATCTCATCCCGCAAACGTTGCTGAATATCTGGTTGGAGTGCCAGCTCGTACAGGCAGAATCCCATTGTGCTGGATGAGGTCTCGAAACCCGCTATAAAGAATACAAAACTCTGAGCGGCCATTTGCTCTATGGTCAAACCGTTTAATAGATCGATTTTTTTGCCCTGACGTGCTGCTTCCTCATTTTCCGCGCGTAACGCTATCAACTGATCTAGAAAATCATTGCGTTTTATGCCATTCTTCTGGCGAGAATCGATAGTGGATCGTACAGCTTTCATAAAGAAATCACTTACATCATCGGGGAATACTTTAAGTCTCAATTTCTTGGCAAGTTTTGCGTTAGTGAAAATGAACGATTGAACCAATTGATTATGTCGCGGCTTATCAAAAAGCATTTTTCCCTTAGAGCGAAATTCAGCTTTCGGATCCACCAAACTATTGCACTCTATGCCAAAGGCACAGGTACCTATGACATCTGTTGTGTAGCAGGCACACAGTTCCTTGATCTCAACATCTCCTCCGTCAACAGCGGCTGCTTTTACCGATGCATCCATCGCCTTCTCAAGTTGATGACCCACCTCGACGACCACACCAAACATGTGCTTCATCTTGCCAGATGTGAAGACTGGCGTCAGTTTATGTCTCATCGTACGCCATTCCTCACCCTCGAGAGCGAACAAGTGCCCGGAGAGGGGTTCATCTCGTACATTATTGAAAACTCCACGATCTTGAAATGTTTTAAAATCCTTGATAAGCACCTGCTTGATTAGATCAAGATCAATGATAAAGGCAACGCGCTTGAAGAACATGTACATGCCAGCGACTGGCGTTTTCCCCTTGAATTGATCGTAAAATCTCTGATGGATGTCGCGGAAATGATATTTCGAACCGAGTCCTCTCATATTCCCGAAAAAGGGAATAGGTTTTTCATATGGAACACCACGATTTTGCCAATAGTTGAACGTATTTTGGTAGAATTTGAAGAGCAGGGTCAGAGCCACGCCCAGTAGAGCGATTGTCCAAATCATTTTGGAACCGTAATGCGATTGTTATCTCACTTTGATTACTGATGGATTAACACTAACGAATCGCTCGAGTCGTCTGCTTTTAAATACTAGAGAGAACTTACCAAAATTTTCGTGAAGCTTTCAATATTGAGAGTTAATCTTGTTTGGGTAGATGTACTATATATATGGAAGATCAACGAGAAAGAGCAGAGAAACCAAGCTTCACTAACAGCTTTTTAAGAGCTTTGTTAAGAGTACTTCAGGCAAAGCTTTCTTCGTTCGCTTTTCTCTCTTTAACCTCCAAGCTGCTTTAATGGTTCTTAAGAGCTTTTCTGGGAATGATTCAGAGAAAGCTTTCCTTATTATGTTTCCACTCTTTTCTCTGGAATCTCTATTCTATATTCTCTTCCTCTCTTTAGTTAGTAACATACTCTTCGGAAGATAAGTAAAATACTCATTCACGGAAACAAAAAAAAAAAAACTATACTATACCATAAAAAACTTCGTTGCAAGCTCAATTTATTTAAACATTTGGCAGGTGCAATTTATAAATTAAAGGTCTAGTCAAGACTTCAAAATACTCCATTGTTTTAATATAAAAATTCTTATATGCGCTCCACCTTCAAGTAAATTCCATTTTCTGAACCCAACGGGAAATTTCGGGTATTCAAAAGCAGTGGTACCTCAGTACGCCTGCAGATATCAAATCTAAACTTACGTATTAGTGAGACGATGCCAATTTTGGATTGCATTATCCCGAAACGTTCGCCTATGCAGTTACGGGGTCCAGCACCAAAAGGAAGATAGGCATAAGGATGTCGTGCCTTGATAGCTTCAGGCTCGAAACGCGAGGGATCAAACTTTTCTGGCTTAGGATAAATATCAGGATCATGGTGTATATTATGTACAGGTATTAAGACTGTGACGCCTTTCTCAATGATTAACGGAGTATTTGGAACCTTGTAATTCTCGTTAGCTTGACGTACCAAGTGTGAAAATATTGAATGTTTTCGAAGAGTCTCTGTATGATAAGGTAATACTATGGTCAGTTGCTAAGAATAGTCAGGTGTTTATCTTACCCGAAAGAACTTGTTGCAAATATGCCATCTTGCCAAGCGCAATATCGGTCAACTCTCCGTTTGATACCTCTGTGAGAACTGTTTCGATTTCCTCCCTAAGGCGTTGTTGTATTTCCGGTTGCAATGCCAGTTCATATAGACAGAACGCAATAGTACTAGATGAAGTCTCAAAGCCTGCTACAAAGAAAACGAATGATTGAGCTGCCATTTGTTCTAGGGTAAGACCTTTCGATAGATCGATTCCATCACTCTGACGAGCTTCTTCCTCTTTCTTGGCTTGTAGTTCCATCAACTGATCCATGAAGTCTTCCCGTTTTATGCCATTCTTTTGGCGATACTCAACTGTCTTTTTAAAAGCTTTCATGAAAAAAGAACTCACTTCATCGTGTAAGACTTTAAACCGTAGAGTTGAAGCAATTTTCGGGTTGTTGAAAAGAAACGAAGTCACCAACTGGCAATGACGTGGTTTTCCAAAGATCAATCGACCCTTGGCACGAAATTCTGCATCCGGATTATTTAAACTATTACACTCCAATCCAAAGGCACAGCTACTGATGACATCTGTTGTGTAGCATGCACACATTTCCTTGATCTCCACACCCCCATCCGAATCATTGGCTGCCTCAACTGATGCATCCATTGCTTTTGCCAGCTGATTCCCCACTTCGACGACCATACCGAACATTCTCCTCATTTTGCGGGACGTGAAGACTGGAGTCAACTTATGTCGCATCGAACGCCATGCCTCCCCTTCTAGGCAGAACAAGTGCCCGGTGAGGGGCTCATCTTTCACATTACTGAATACTCCACGATCCCGAAAGAAGGTGAAAGTCCTTGACAAGCACCTGCTTCACTAGATCCAAATCTATGATGAATGCAACGTGCTTTAAGAACATGTACATCCCAGCGAATGGTGTCTTTCCCTTGAACTGATTATATATTCTCTGATGAATGTCACGAAAATGATATTTCGATCCCATGCCTTTCATGTTGCCTAAAAGTGGAAGGGGCCGTTCGCTGGGCACATTCCGATATCTCCAATAAGTGTATGTGTTTTCCAAGTATAAAATCGCTAGCATGGATCCCATACACATTAAGGTGATTGTCAAAAACATTTTGAAACAAATATGAAATGACTTTCCTTAAGAACCGCTGTACGACAAGTAAGAAATTTACTAACTACCTTGCGTTTTTATAGAAAGTCTGTTGGGAAATTGCTTCCACATATATTGAAAATTGAAATTGGCAACAACTATTCAGTTTCATGAGCGAACAAATAATATATGTAGTTCTCTTAAAATAAATATATATTTCTTCTCTTATTTTAATAAAGCAAACAAGAGTAGGGCCGCATGCAAAAAATTGCTAACCATATTTATGTAGTTCTCTTAAAGCTTTTGGGTAAATAAAAAATATTATTGTTGTTAGTGGATGTGTGTTTACTGAGAGGAGAGTTGAAATCGTTTAAAGTCTCGATTCAAGCTTTGTTTTTGTTTGTTTTCAATTTCGTGGTTTTTAAAACCTGCAAGTCATGAATGATATGCTTAAATACCGGTGTTATTCATTGTTAGCTTAGTCGATGGTAACAATCTGACTTGTATTATTTATGTAGATATTGTACAAATATTTTATTTGAAGAACATACAGTTACAATAGTGTCTAATAGTTTTTCAGCATTAATTAAATCATTCTTATTTAATTACATACAAAACTTAAATATAATTGCAATATAAAGGAAATTTTGTTTGTTTACAAGGCAATTTAAACACGCTCCACCTTTAGATGAATACCATTTATGGGTGATATTAGGTTAATACGATTATTAAGTTGCAATGGTATTTGAGTTTGACTCGAAATACCAAACTTGAAGTGACGTAAGAGTACTACGAGACCGAGTTTCGCCTGCATTTTTCCGAAACGATCCCCGATGCAATTGCGGGGTCCATCGCCGAAGGGAAGATACGCAAAAGGATGACGAGCCTTGATAGCCTCGGGCTCGAAACGCGATGGGTCAAACTTTTCAGGATTGGGATAAATCTCAGGATCATGATGTATACTATGTACAGGTATGGAGATACCCATGCCTTTCTCGATAACAAACGATGTATTCGGTACTTTGTAGTCTTCATTGGCTTGTCTTATAAGGTTCGATAATATTGGATGTTTCCTGAGAGTTTCTGTTATATAAAACATACATATTTAGATCACAAATTATACAATAAATTACTATTAAATCGCTTACCCATCAGTACTTGTTCCAAATAGTTCATTTGGGTAATGGCCTCATATGTTACCTTTCCATTGGAGACCTCGTTCACAACAGTTTCGATCTCATCCCGCAGACGTTCCTGGACATCTTGTTGCAGTGCCAGTTCATATAAACAGAAACCCATTGTACTCGATGAGGTCTCAAAGCCAGCTATGAAGAATACAAATGACTGAGCGGCCATTTGTTCAATGGTCAGACCCTTCGATAGATCGATTCCATTTCCCTTGCGAGCTTCCTCCTCGTTTTCAGCTCGTAGCTGTATCAACTGATCCAGAAAATCGTTTCGTTTTATATTATTCTTCGTGCGATATTCGACCGTGGATCGAACGGCTTCCATGAAAAAGCGATGGAGGTCATCTGATATGGCCTTCATTCTGAATTTTTTAGCAACTTTGGGGTTTAATAGGATGAACAATTGTAGAAGTGGGTTATGACGCGGTTTTTCGAAGAGAAGTTTTCCATTCGTCCGAAATTCAGCATTTGGATCCGCCAAACTGTTGCACTCTATACCGAAGGCACAGGTGCCTATAACATCTGTTGTAAATCGGGCGCACCATTCTTTGATCTCAATATCACCATCATCTGATGCAGTGACAGCGCTATCAACACTGCTGACCAATCGGTCACCCACTTCGGCAATTACACCAAACATGTGCTTCATCTTGCCAGATGTGAAGACTGGAGTCAGTTTGTGTCTCATCGAACGCCATTCTTCACCTTCGAGAGTGAATAAATGCCCGGTGAGAGGCTCATCTCGCACATTGCTGAAAACACCACGATCCTGGAAGGTTTTAAAGTCCTTGATAAGCACTTGCTTGATTAGATCCAGATCTGTGATAAGGGCAACGCGTTGGAAGAATATGTACAATCCTGCGATTGGTGACTTTCCCTTGAACTTTTTGTATATTCTCTGGTAGATATCACGCGGGTGATATTTTGTGCCGAGGCCTTTCATGTTGCCATAGAGAGGGACTGGGTGCTCGTGTGGAATACCTTTACGTTCAAAATAAGTATATAGATTCTTATAAAAACTGTACACTAAAGCCACTACAAGACTCAGTAGGGTTATAGTTAACCAAGCCATTTTTAAAAACTTTTTATGATCGACTTTTGGATTTTCAAGAACTGTTGAAAGCGAACTGAATATCTCACTGAGACCCTAACACTTTTATATAGTCTTCTTATCTCTGTACTGAAAAGCTTTTCAAGTATTTTAAATGTGAGAGATAGAGAGAGAGATTGTGTGTAGCTCTCTCAAAGCTTTCGTTCAAATACAGTAGTAACACATACAATTTAAGCCACAACAATTGATTAGAAATCTGGATATAATCGATATATGTACATATATATCCATAAATCATAAGACAAAATTCATCAGAATTATATTAGTAAGTTGCTCAAGGAATATGGTTAAGACTCCAAATAGAACTAGCTTACACATTCTCTTTATGATTATAAAAAACTATCAGTGATTTTGTTATTTATTTGGGAAAACCCGAACTTCAATAGCCACAGGAATTGTGAACTTTGAGAACTTTTTCAATTATTGCTTTATAATTTCATCATTTAAAATGGACAACGCAAAAAGCCTAATCTAAATATTATATGTATTTTGCCAGATTTTATTATTATGCACTTTTTAATTATGTTGACTAATACATGATTTTATTAAACATTGTGAAGCATGAAATTATGAGACTCTCTATTGATAAGTAAAATCCTATAAAAAATAGATAATAATTCTTAAATATTTAAGAATATTTGTGTACATTTTTCAAATTTTTATAGGAAATAATTATAAATTGTAAACAACGCAGCTATTAAGCGAATTTAATTCATATATTTAAGCAAAAACAATTAATTTGCGGTATAATAAAGTCTTAAAGACCTATGTCAATGTACCTAATTTCGGTACAGAGTAGATGTATGTTTTTTTTATAGAATTCTAGAGTAAAATCTTATCTTTTTGGGAGTGCCGGGCACGCTTCACATTTCTTTTCTAACAATGACGAACTTATTCTAAAAGTTATCAAAGTTGTTGCTATATGTTCAGTTCTATGAAAATCGCTATGGCGTAGATAAGTGTGAGTACAAGCAACCTGCCCGATAAATTTTGGATTGTAATGGTTGAGGTAGCTAAAAATTTCATGGTAGACGAGGAATGTTTTTATCAAGCGTAGTTGTCTTTCGAATACCCTGTAAATATGCTTCAGAATAAAAATACTGTAGTAGGGTTTGTTTTTGGTATAGTACATCAAACATAGTGAAATTATAAATTGTAACTTGCCATACCTAATGTGCAAGATAAGTGCTTTAACTTAGCATACCCCTAACTCGCTTCCATAGGGTGAACAAATTAATCACATCGACTATCAGCAAAGCACCTCACGAGCAACGTTATGAAGTGGGATTGTCGTACCCCCATATACTATTATAAACGCTTTTGCGCGGCTAACAGTGACAAACATAAACAATAATCAGTTGTATTTCTTTCAAACGTTGCCGTAGATTAGATAGATGTCTGGGCTGGCAGAAATAAAATAGGCGATTGAAATACGTAATTATATGTACTCGTAGTTCAGTTTTAGTGTCTGTGAATCATGTCAAGTTAAAATAGATGAAGCTTATTATTTGTTGAGACTCTTTTTGTTTAAATCTATATATAGAGAGAAAAAGCTAATTAATAGTCAATTTTAGCTTAGAGATTTTTCATCTTTATTACCTTTTTTGTTGTCTTCCATGAAACAATTCAATCCGGCCTCGACTCCGGTGTCAGTTTTTCAATTAAAATCTCTTTTATTTGCTCTTCTAATTGGATTGTCAGCAAATCTTGTCTTCATGCAAAACTTCCAATCTCTATTGCGTCAGTTTATCTATCGTTGTTGTTGTTATTGATTGTGTTGCCTTTTGGCATTTTCTTTAATTAAATTCGTCCAGTGGTAAATCAAATCATGCGTAAAGTCAATGAAACTAACATAAAATTTAGAGCCAACTCCCCTGGAGCCCAACCATCCATCCAGCCATGCCATGTCTGCGGGGGGCAATAGACAAGAGGTTTTCCGACCGGTTTGCCAGCTTTATTACAAAATCTCGCGTAAATTTATGCGAAAGCGATTAGAGGCACATTAAGCGTTGATTTTGATGGGCAGCGCGACCGGATACTCAGCGAGATCCTGCTGCTTTCTATAGCTAGTCGTCCCTCGTTCTGGTTACCCCGGGATCTATAGGGGCTGCTGGCATGGGTTCTGCCTCCTTTTGGGTTCTTGCACGTGCACACCACCGTGCACTGTGTCAATAATAAAACAGCGTCGCGCCTAAAAGCTTGCTACAGACATGTTGGCGCTGTGGCATGTCCCGCAGTCTGTGTGCGTGTGTGCGTATGTGTGTGTAAGTGTGTTGGTGCTTAAAGGATTTGCCCTAATGCCTACTGCCTGTTTTATGCCGCTAATGCGCCATCGCCATTTTCGAATAGACATAAAAATTGTAACGTTGTTGCGTTTTAGGCGACTTGCAATGAAGTGTGCCGCATAAAGCTCACAGCGGGATCTGAAGCGAAAAAAATACATCAACAAACACACAGCTCAGCTCAGCTCTTTAATCTAGCCTCTTGGCTTAAACAATTGTGCTAGATACTTTCCATAAAGGGTATTCGGTTAATTTGCAGTAGATATGTATACTGTACACACATTTGTTTATAACTTTTTTTTTCTTTTCTTTACCCAGTAAAGTTGGCAATCAATTCTTTTTGGATTGCTTTTCAAACTTTAGTTTCTTACACTACTGTTTGCCAGCCAAAGCGGAATTGTCGAATTCCATTTTCGGACGAGACGATTCGGAAACATTTGCGGGAGCCGACCATGTGGTTGTAATTTATCTGGCACCGCATGCCAATTCCATAAAATATTGTGGGCCGTTGCCTCGCGGCCAAATCTGTGACCAATAAATGAGCAGACACCATGGAATTGGACGAGCAAATTACAAACGAAGCCAATGGGACGCCATAAGCAATTGGATATAGTATGCTAGTATCCCCCGGACGCCCCCAACAGTCTGCTCGTCTGTCTGCTATGACGAATACGATGTGTGTGTGTGTGTGCCGGTTGAGTGGTTAAAGGCTTGGTAAGAGTGTGCTCCAAACCAACATAAAAGTATTGGTCAAAGTGACCTCCGGCGATAAGCTTAAAAACTTTTGCTCTGCTTTAAGATGAGTTATTGCACCTGCAACATTTTTTACGAGTCTTTTTCCTGTTTTCCACTAAATGCTTAAGACATTTGCCAAAATTTCCTCATTACCTTTAAAAAACAAAAATATTAAAAACTTTGTTTTATTGCAAGAAATGTATTCGCTCTGTTTGGCACAACAGACCGTGCAAATTTCTAAATTTCCCCAGCTCTAATGCGACTTTCCCAAATGTTTCTTTACTAAAACTTTGCGCTGCAGTCATTTGATAGCTCTGCCACTAAATGGAGTCAGGAAATATCAGGGAGAAACTTTGCTGTTTCGCATTTTCCAGAGTCCAGTCACGAATGCAAAACTAACTGTGAGTGAGTTCACCCTTTAGGGCAGATCCTGGTAAACTTTGCCAGCAAACAAATGAAATAATTAGCAGCGTGAAATACAAACTGAATGAGTTGTAAGTATGGAATAAAAACTAGGGAGCTGCCTGCTTGCAGTTGAGTTGCTGGGCCCCATTAGGGTTACCCGCAACATGAGTTAGTGCATGTTATTTTTGTAAATAATATTATCGCGTTTTAAAGTTTCGTGTTTTACTGGGATTAAGCCCGCAGCGGGAAAGTGGCAACATGGCAAATTACTATCGGTGAGGAAGATAAGCAAAAACAACCAAATGAGTTTGTTTAATGAGAATAGAGTTACTTGCATATAACCAGTAGGGTTGCTTGGTCAGGTATTTAAGATTGTTAAATTCACAAATCATTAAAATTTGTAGAAAAATTATAGAAGTGTAAGATCAAGCATTAAGTGAGTTTTATTTCTGTAATATTTATAGTATCTGAACTCAGAAAACTGTCCACAAAAATCTCTTTAACGCCTTGTTGTATCTGTATTCCCCAAGGTAATGTTCTTTCACCTGTTACACACTTTCTGACAGCATCATCATACCCATTTACCCATCCATTTTGGACTCGTTGAAGACTCTGGCTAATTTCAGCTACTCATGCTGCTCCATCTCTACGTGTCGATGACTCTGTTTCCCAACAGTTCCATGGAGAGAACAGGAATCATCTGACTGGTCATTGATTTTCGCTCAATTGGCTGCGTTGTCTTGTACGAAAAACATCTGCCATGATGTGGCGTTAAATTATATTTCAATGTGTGTGCGTGTCCAGCTTCACTTTGCCATATTTCACTTTGTACAATATTTCGCATTTTCTTTAGATTACTTCGTCCAAGATGATGGCATCATCACCACCATCTCCACCATCATCACCATCAGCAGCACAAAATGGGAAGGCAATAGCCCGTAGTAGGTGGAAGGCGAAGGCAGTTGTGCCTATTATGTTATTTACATTTATTATTGATTCACAACAAATTGCTGAACATTGACTAACGAGCGCATATTGTGGCCGAAAGGTCAAAGTGTCGATGCCACACAGAATGGGCTACAAAATGCATGCAATTATGTGGAATGTCTGCAAAAGATGTTTCAATTAAGCCACAGCCCAAGCAATTAAAAAGAATATGATTTTCATATATCAAAAGAAAATGTTTTAAATGAAAAACCGCCCTCATTTTACATAGTTTTTGAAACAATTCATACTAAATACTTTGACAATATAAGAAAGTGTACAAGAAATTCGGTTTGCTTGCAGCATGCTGCGGAACAAACTTGAGATTTATGTGCTGCGTATAGATAAATCATGCTTAGGTAACAATTCATTATGCTGAGCTCTTCCAATAGGGGGCCACAGGCCACAGTATATACAGAATTTCCCTTGCATACTTTTATGGGCAGCAAAGGCCAACGGGCAAGGTGTTGAGTTTTATGGCCTAGAAATGGGTATTTTGTTAGTGCTTTTGCGTTATAAATGACGGACAACGAAGCTGCACAAATTGCTAATTACACTGAGCTTGCTTCCTTGAAGGTGTCCAATATTTATGGAGACTCTCACGTTCTGCTGACACTGACTCGGAAAATATCAACTGAGAAAGCTGACATAGCGTACTGTAAATTTATCATTCGCTTTATTTATTCTTTTCTTTTTTTTTGTAGGGCTCTCAAACCAAACGAGATGCGAAATATGCAAAACCAAAGCAAATTTTATTCTTTCTTTTGCCATGACAAGCAATCAACTAAAACCAAGTGGTTTTTCAGGAAAAACCAATGAAAATGCCATGAATAAAAAGCAACGACAAAATACAATTGTTCTTAGCTATAGATGCTCTTAAATTTATTTAAAAATAATTATATTTATACTTTAACAATAGCTGTATTTTCTGGTTCAATTATTTTTGAATTAATTGTGTTTTTCTTTAAATTCATGATGAAAACTTCTAAGAAATGACATTATTCAATAACATTATTTTTAGAAAACATATCAATCGTCTGCTAATACCTAATCAATGTTTGTACATTTTGTATGCGTTTATTTATAAGATATATTTTATTTATATTTATCCCAAAGCTCAAGCTGTGTCACTGTCTTATCAATCATTAATTTAACGTATCTGTTTGTGGCGCATTAATGCTGTCAATCTGCTATTGATATGTCCAGTTGTTCGGCCTTTTTTCTCTACCAAGACATGTTAACCTTTGTAAAATTCTTATATCTTGTCAGGGGTGTGTATACCAACTTTGTTATCGTTCGGAGCGTGCACTCAAATCAGCGCTTGATTTACAAAGAAAACGAATCGCAGCTTACCCAGTTGTGGTGGTTGGATGGAAAGTCACGTCGCTTAGTGCTTTGTCAGTTGGCAAGAACTTTGACAAATCCTTTTGCTTTCATCGACGGCTTACAGGGTTGCCTGACTTTCGCCTTTGTCAGCTGTTGTCACCTGCTCATTGATTAATGACAATATGCGTTGGCGTTTACTTCGGCTTGGCATGCATGGCGTATGCGCAATTTGCTGCTGCTCTGTATGCATTGGCTGCTTGCCATGGTCGCGTGAATAAACTCAAGTGCAGCGGCGCCAACAATGACGTCGACGACGTAGTCATTGTCAGCCAGTTGTCATCAGGGCGATTGGGGCACGTGTATAGTAGTTGCCATCATGCACAGCTGCCTCTGCCTCTGACTCTGACTCTGGCGCCGACTACACTTCAATTTGCCTCTCTGCTGGCTGTAGGGAGGGGGGAGTAAGCCGGAAGCTATTAGTTGCTCAACACCTTGATGTCGCCGGCATGTCTGGTTTAATCTGGCATGCTCTGGCCAGCTCAGACAGCATCCTGGCATGGATACATTCATTATGCTTGACTTTCCGCCTCGTTTCCCTCAATTGAATGGGAAAGTGTCAGGCAAGTGCAGCGACAGCGACAGCTACAGCTACAGCTGCAAGCACAGGTGTCCGTTCATTATCTCACCAGGTGATTACCCAAAACCAACTTATCCACAGCTGACTGCACCAGTTCGTGCCATGTAACATAGCTGCGGTGCCTCTGCAGTTGCAGGCAATTTGCATGCCAGCTGCAAATCCGCTCGAGTTGCTTGCTCAGCTTTGCCATATTTTATGTCTACTTACAGGAAAGTTTGTAGTTGTGGCTTATTTCTCAAGGCAGTGCAAATATTCGGCAATCAAATTGAATTACAGTTTCAAGGAATAATATTTCTGCTGTGCTATGTGCTCGTATATTATGGATTTGCATATTAAACTCGAAGCAGGCAAAAGTTGAAAAAGAATTGTTTCTGCCTGTAATCAATGAGGGAACTTTATGCTAGGTATACTTATTTAATTGAAAAGGAAATTAAATTTATAAGCACACATTACAGTAATGCGCTCGCTTTGACATTCGCTCATTTGCCATTCACAGGGAGCTTGCCAATTGATATTCGCATCTTTGCCATTCACAGGCAGCATCCCAATTCGGCCTGAAGCTGACTTCAATTGGAATTATTGCTGACTCGTCGACCTATGCCCTCGATAAGCCAAATTAAATTGTCGTTCTGCTGCAATTATCATATACATAAGTCTGTCACATTACACACACACACACACATATACATATATTTGTTAGCCCAAAAGAAGCCTTATCTGTGTGTGCTTTAACGATTTGTGGAATCGAGTTTTAGTCCGCCTTGGACTTGACACGTTCATTGACACGGCGAGGCTTTTGTGCTCTGCGCGTTATAACTGAATTATCTCGAGTTATATCGCCAGCGTCTGCCTAGGCGCCAAGTCGTTGACACTACTAGCCTGACCTAATGGCACAACTTAAGCGGCTTAAGACAATGCGTATGGGCCATGCCCGGCCAGATTTACAGTGCACGCCGCCAGCTGCTGTCCTTTTTGAGTGTATGTTTCTTCTTTTTGTTTCTTTTCTTTTTTGTTTTCTTTCTCTTCTCTTGTTGTTATTTATGTTTGCTACTTTTTTTCGCTGTCAAAGTCGTTGAGTGCGATGACATACGGAGGCAGCAACAATTGTAAAGTACATGACACGGGTCGTATACGTTATATTTTGCAAGGCACAAATTGTGGGCGACAGCAGCTGGCAGTGTGGAGTGCGGGGTACCACGCACACATACACTGATATACGCACTTCCTATCACGCTGTAGCCAATTTCCTTGAGGGCATCTTTGGTTCGATGGAGGCACGACTACTAGCTGAGTTATATGTGCAACTTAATTTCCCGCTGCCGCACCTGTGGCTTCTGAGGCTGGGGCTGAGGCTGAAGCTGAGCCAGCGGCAACCTTGGCCCTCTTTGACATGAATTTATGAGATAATACAAATACACGTAACCCCATATGAGTGTGTGTGTGTGTGACATACCTACCGAGTGCTGCATCATTTAATAAAATTTATTCAGTTAAATAAATAAATAAATGTGCAAATGGATTCGCCTGACAGCAACAGCGCAACAAACGACGCGTGCTAAGAGAGCGAAAGAGAGAGAGAGAGAAAGCGAGTGACGCCATATTTAAGAGAAGCGAGTGAGTACAGTTAACAGCAGCCGCCATGTTGCCTGCTTCACTGGGTCATGTTAACCGTAACAGTCGCTGTTAAGTGACACGTGTTGCATGGCTTTCGCTTTCCTGCGCTCTGTTAAAATTTCCCCTGCTCGCATTACACGACGCGTCCCTTTTTTGCATAAATGCCGCCTTAGTATGCAACATAGACGCGTGATCGTCTGACGTGTCTGTTGCCCACACACACACGCACACACACCCATACACCCAAGAACACCCCAGTTACTCTGTCTCACATGGCATTTTAAATTCTCGCAATGAACGTAACGTAAATATTTACGAAACCGAAAAACGAGTCTGCGAAATTATTCATAGAATGTTGTGCGCGTTTGTCGAGTGTTTCGTTACACTGTACACCATATGATATTTGTGCTCTGCGAGTTCTTAAGCAACGGTTAAAGCCTTAGGAAAGTGCAGACGAATCAGATATTTCGACTGTGTGAAAGTGTGGGCAGAAATGCTTGAAGATTACGTGGAAATTACTAAAGATTAACCAATTTTGTGCTGCACTTTGAGGCAAATTATAAACATATTAGCCTAACTACATTATGTTATCCAACTAAGGTGAGTGCCAATTTGCAGCTTTATTGTTAGGATCTCGCACAACATTCCCGTGTACATAATTAAATCTCTGCCCTGGCCAGGGAAGTTTTGTTGGCTTTGGGCCAACACTTCGGTCGACTTGTTGCCACAATTAGCTGGGCCACAAAAACAATTTGCACTGAACGAAAAAGATACTAGAAATTTTGGTATTTACGAGCCACACGTGCACCCGAGCAACTCTACTGTGTGTGTGTGTGTGTGAGAATGCCACACTTGATGGTTTATTCGAAAAATAAAAAAACATATATATTCTATATATATATGGAACATTTTGTTGCATGCTTCCTCAGGACTGGCAGTTTATGTGTGCCAACAAAATTTATTGTTATTGATTTAGCACACAGTACAGTACTTCTAGGCGATTCTGGGGGCACTCAAACTCAGTTGAGGCACTCGAGATTATTATGCGACCCTTCATAAATAAATGCTCACATAACTTTAACGAGTGCGCTGGCATTTTTGTGTGGCTCTCTCGAAATGAGCAAAGCTGCGAAAATATTAATAATAATGTTCCTTATAGAGCCTTAAATATTGCATTATTAATTCATTTGAGCGCATTAATTTGTATACTTGGAAATTGCAAATGTTTTTCCAAATGTAATCAAACTTTTTAAAAGGTTTCTCACTTTATTTTCCCAAGCTGTACACAGTTTAAATTTAGTTTTCAATTCTACCTAAGGGCTGCAAAGCTTATGGCATTTAGTATATCATGATTTGCGATTCCATTGTTGCGCGGATGGTTTACAGGTAATTGGCATTGCCAGCTTATTAGCGCCATTATCTCTGTTTTGTGTGTGTGTGTGTGTGAGTGTATTATGCGTACACCTCTCTCTAACTGTCAATCATCCATTAGCTGGTGAGCTGCTGAGCTGGTGCTAATTAGCCATCACTAAGGGAACAATGGACTGTAAATTCAATTAACTGCCAAGAATTAAATGCAGACACATTTGCATTTAAAAGTTCCCACGTGAGATACAAGATAGCAATCTCTCTCTCTCTCTCTTTAAAATGTTAAGGATAATATAGCAACGTATTCCCCCTCTATCTCTGTGCCTTCGGTAATTGCTTTAAATTTGAAAATTGGATTGCATACAATACCATTAAGAGCTGCAATCGCACTCGTTCTGTCTATTGTTTAAGTTTTCCCCACAGTAATTATCATGCAGGTAAACCAGAGAGAACTCTCTGTGAGTCTGTGCCAGTAGATTGCTGCAACGAGTTTCTATCTCATTTGGCACTGCTTTTCCTTTGCCCAGTGATTTATGTGGGCGATTTTCACAGCCGATTGAGTTTCAGGTTCAGAACGAAAGACAGTCCGAAAATTCTAGGCCAATTATGGCTTGAGCAAAGGCTGTGTTATCTGAGCTATGTCAACGATTGAAAGTGCCTGCAACGATTTAATAAAGAGCTAAGTAAGAATGTGCCAGTTTTGCCTTAAAAGATATTAAAACATTTACGAAAATGCTATTCAAATTATGCACAAGCAATCTTAAAGGACTTACATTTCTGCTATCTTCATCTTTGGGCTTTCCTTTTCTGTTTTTTGTTAAGGACATTTCCTTTTCCTTTCCTTCCTTCGCCCACGCATATTCCACATTTCTGCTCTCATATTTCAGCTTTAGTCAAGTGTGCACACACCCGTTTCATGGCTGGCGGCACACACAGAGATTTGAATATTGTGAAATTCATTTTGGGCACACTCTCTCGCTCTCTCTCTTCCTCTCTTTCTCTCTTTCTGCGGGCTTAAATATTATAGAATCATTAGGTCTCGATAAAATATGCATGTGTGTGAGTGCAGCAAAATGGCAACTATAAATTGCAACTAAGCGGAATTCACAAGTGGGAGTTGAATCTATTATAAGATGCAAGTGGAGCAGCATCTCTATATAGTTCGGTTCAGGGAACTGCGGGACTACCATACCATAGATTGTCGCAAGCAAACTTGCAGCTGGTGTTCATAAAATTACAAATTGAACAGTAGAAGCAGCAGCGGTAGAAAAAAAGGGAAAAAGAATGGAATAACCCAAAAGTTTTGCTGCTCTTTGCCGCTTGGAGTGTTTTCCCATTATATGTTACAGGAGAAAGTTTCAGAAGTCGTAACTTTGGTGAAAAATGCAAACAGAAAGCCGCAAGCAGCCAAACGGAAATGCACACATCAAATGCTGCAAATGAAGCCGAGTCCAAACTAAAAGCGAAATACAGGATTATATCTGCATATCGCACAGGTAAAAAAAACCGGAGGTTTTGAGATGCAGATAGCGCAGGAAATTCAATCGTAATTCAATCTATTGCTTAGCTTTATTTATGTTTAATTAAACCGCAAATGAGGGAGTGAGACTGCGGTTGGGCCACACATGCCATACAATGGGAATATTACGTATACGCAGCAGGCAGAAACACTTTGCGCTAAAACAGAAGGCACACACACACAATTTACATGTGTGCATAATATTGGCATACAGTTATATATATGTGCATATGTTAAGCACAAGCTTAACTTACTCTAAACACGGCTATATCTGTTTATCTCTCTTGCTGTTTCTAACTTAGTTTTTTTTTTCTTTCTTTACAACAAATTGTATCTGCTTTTATCACGCTGTGTCCCCTGCTCTCTCTCTCTCTCTCTCTCTCGCTTTCTTTCCTCCTTGAACTGACTGTTTAGGTGTTACAAAGAGTTTCTTAACTTTTCACAGAGCCTAATTACCTGATCCGCACGTCAAAAGTTTTCTGTAAAGTATTTAAGAAGAAGGAGAAAAGTGCGAACCCAACTTAAGCTGATACTACTTTGGATCTACAGAGTATTCGCACGTTGTGGTTGCGCTGTGTGAGTTTTTAATAAATTTTAAATTACACCCATCCTCCTGCAATCTTCCCCTCCCCGTCACTCGACTTCCCACTTGCCAAATATTGTTTTGTTTATTTTTCTGAATGCGGTTGATAATTTTGGCGCTTCAGCTGCGGCAAACCACCAGAATATTGAATGCAGACCTGCTTAAAGGAGGGGTGCGGAGTGATATAGGAGGGCAGCTAGGAGAGGCTGGGAAAATGCTTCTAAGAATTTCATAAGCATTAAATGTGCAGGCGGCGCCAATGGCAACGCGCACACGTCGCCAATTATGCCTTAAATTTGCTCAGTGCCATCTCAGCTCTGCTCGACCTACTGCCTACTGGAGGAGCTGGGTGAGGACTAGGAAGAGGAGCCGGAAGAGAAGCAAGAGCAAAAATAGAAGAAGCAGGAAGGGAGCGATTTCGCTCACCTCATGTGGTTTTAAACCGTCAAAAGAGAAGCCTCTAGTATGGAAAACTTCATCAAAAATCAATAGATTTCGTTGAGAGTACCTTTTATCCATTATTGGCCTCTAAATTGATCTTCCATCATATAAATAATGAATCTATAGTTTTTAAAAATGTCGACCTTTTATGTACATGTTTTCCATACTTTTCCTTTTTTCGATTTTAGTACCTCTAGTATGGAAAACGTCGTCAAAAATCTTGAGATTTCCTTGAGAGAGAACAGTTTATCCATTTTTTGGCATCTAGATTCATTTTTTTGTCGAACTTCTGGCTGTATTTTTACAAACATATCACTATACCATGGGTGGGGTGGGGCAAGGAGGTGGGCGTGGCGCGTGACAGCCTCAAAGTCGCGGTCCAAGTCAGAGTCAGTCACAGTCCCTTTGAGTCCTGGCTGAATGCGTTGCGGCTTCATTTAAAATTCAATGGCGTATGCGAACTGCGTGATTTCAGTGCGCGTTGTCATGCCACAGCAGCATCTCCCGAAGCATCTAAAGCGGCATCTATAGAGGCATCTACAGCGGCATCTATACAAGCTTCTCCTGCAGCACCCACAGCAGCGGCATCTACACACACACACACACAATTCCAATCATTGAGTCGCGTTGCTTTGGCGCATAAAATAAAGACGCCGCCCTCGTAAAACATGGCAAATATTTGCATTTCAGCTGTATGAGTGCGTCTCTCTCTCTCTGTGTATGTGTGTGTGTGTGTGAGTTTGTACTTGCCACAGCGGTGAAATCAAAAAGCATCTCGTCCAGGGGGGGTCTCTCCAGCGATGACAGCTTCACAATTAGCGTCCTGTGCAGCCGTTGGCTCTGCGGGCTGCATGCCAAGTAAAAAAAACACATAAAAAACGAAGGCGACGTTGGAAACTTTTTGGACTGCAGGAACAACAACAACGACAACAACGCGGACAAGTAAGCGGAATTGAGGGAAAAGCTGAAAAATGCAGGCTAAAGGAAAAGTCACAAGGCAGGACTTTCAGTTACCCATTGTCAAAAGTCAAAAGGGGAAACTAAAAAAAGGTCAGGAAAATACTAATACAGCAAAGTGATGGTTTAAGTAAGTAGGTAAGCTTATTTATCATGCTGCTTCTTCCAGTTGAAAGGGCGTATTCCATGCTCAATTTCCATTCAAAGATTGCACAAAAAGTAGCCATTTTTGGCTTGTTCGTGTTGCAAGTAAAATGTGTTTTTAGTCAAAGCAATTTCGACGCCTTCGATGACTTGCCAAGTGCAACCTGCCAGTGTTATACGTGACAGCTGTAGTTGGTTAGTTTTCTAGGTTGATCGGTCGCCTGGTTGCCTCTCCGATTTCTTCTCCAGTTTCCTCCCCCCCCGCCACTCAAGAGTTGGCCAGTTGCTTGTGCCTTGAAGTGCTTCCATTCTCAGTACTTGTCCATCAGCTGTCGGCAATTGTTGACCCTTGCTCTTTACTCTACCATTGTGCTGGAGACTCAACAGTCCCCCCCATACCCCACCCTATTCCTACTCCTGCATCTACTAGTAGTGTCCGGCAAGTGAGCAACTCGTTTGCATGTGTGGGCGTCATTGGCTCGGACCGGTGCTAAAACTTTTATGGTCAGACATAAAACCAAATGCTTTTATTATATGCTGTGATTTCGGGTGGCCAATGGAGTTTTAATAAATACTTTCCCTATTCTGTTAGAATTGAGAATTTCGTTTGAGGCTATTAAATTGAAGCTTAATTAATTCAATTACATTTTAATTGCAAAAGAAAGCGAGCTTGTTAAGAGAGAGAGAGAGAGAGGGAGCTTATTTAATTAGAGTCTATTTGGCTTTAAACTCTGATATACTATCGAAAAAGCTAATTAAATTAGAGTTTATTTTGCTTTAAACTCTGATGCAGTATCGTTTAAAGACTCTGATATTAAGCAATCGCAAGGGGAATATCACAAATCACACATACGCACTGTTAAACGTTTTACGCGTCGCGTTATATAACTTTAATCTGCACGAAGGCCAATCAAAAGGGTGTAAAATTGGCATAGCACGCACCCTCTCAAGTTGTCACACTAACACACGCTCATTCACACTCATTCACACACACACACACACACACGCAGCACGCACAGCCGCACGCACAGACGCGCGCCCAGAAGTATGCAATAAATTTGGCACATTTTACGAGTGCGCATCGATTTGCAGCAAGCGTCGCCGCTAACCACAGGTACGAGAGAGCACGATTCGGCTCTGGAATTGGGTAGATATGTAGGAATATGTGTGTATAAGTGTATATGTGGGGGAGTGTGAGCGAAAGGCTTACACAAAGCAGTTTAATTTTATTGCATTGCTGCTGACTTCACAAATAAAATAGCCAAAAGATACGACAGATATATATATATTGTATATATCTGCAGAGTGGAGCGACACAGACACAAACGTAATCACAATGCTTTCCCCCGTCTGATGGGAAAGTAAATGGAAGTATCTGACTGAAATGTTCAGCTACTTGGGCGTTAAATGTAGCACATAATAAGATTTTGGCTTTAGCAATGCCAGGGAATCGACATAACCAGCGTGGCAGCGACAGTGACAGGCACCTCTACATGTGCTAGGGTAACAGGAGACTCTCCCGTATCCGATCTCACATAGCCATCTCCACCATCCCATCCCACTTGGTCACGGTTTGGTTTTGCTTCAGTTTCGTTTGCTTTGCCTTTTAGCGCAATGCAATAAAACAGCATAAAAATGTTGAGCATGTGGCGCTTATTTATAGTGTAAGAGTAGCCAGGGCGATGACAGCAGGGAAGCAGGAGGGGAAACATAGTGAACCAGGGGCGTAGACTTCAGGGGGAACTTCCAGCGTTTCCCTCTCCCCTTCTTAGGTCAAAATTTCGCTTTCATCTCAAATTTCACATCTCTAAATATAAATATGATTTTATTCCATGTTTGTTAAAGTTTTTAAAGTTCCCCTCTCACGCTGCATGCCTACGCCACTGTCGACCCCCATCCATTCACTTTTATATATTTTATATGGCTCTTTTTTTTATATATCTCCCACATACGCAACATTTAAGTGGCGCCACAGCCTAAGCAACAAAAGCAACAGCAACACTAACACAATGCCCCCCAGAATGAGTACTATCAGATGGGCTCTATGCGTGTGCAGACAGACTTCAAGCCGTGTTCTATGTGTGTATGTTGTATTCTTATTTCTTTTGTATAGTTTTTGTTTTCCATTACCGCAACAGCAAACACACATTGAAACGACATTCGACTCGACTTTCATTGTTGAATTGAATTTTTACAGTGTTCCATTGCTTTGCTTTGCTTTGCTTTCATTTTGTTTCTTTTGTTTTGTGTTGCGCTTTAAAGGGGCGTCTGACCAACCATGTCAGCCACATGCCAGGGTTGCCACAGACTTGCGAAATTAATTAACAGATCTTTTGCTTTTCCACTGTATACAGTTTCCTCAGCTTGACCTAAATCAGCTTTTTGCTGCTGCTGCTGCTGCTGCTGCTCACTTCAACATTTTGCTTGATTTGCCTTCACTTAATTAATCAGCAGTCAAGTGTGGAGCTGCACAGAGTGACTCCTAACAGGGTCCTCGAGGAGGTGGTCATCGTCGTCCATCGTCAGCAACAACAGCAGCTCGAGCGGAGCGGGAAAACTGCGAAACAGACAGCAGCTTGACATCGTTTTCCAATTACGAAAATTTTGCCTGTTTTTTTTGGACCTTTGTGTAATCAGCCGTGAAATTATTTTGCAGCAAGCAATTCCTAGTACTCCCATTCTCCCTCTCTCTCTCTCTCGCTTAGTCTATCTCTCTCTTGCACTCTCTACTGTTAGGGCAAATAAACTACTCGAAATTATTAGCAGCCCGGGCGTGTCGCTCTCAACGCCTGCAGTGGAGTGTAAGAAATTGCCTTAAATTAGCTGAAGACATTTTAATTCGTAACTGGAAATGAGTGGGGAAGAGTGAGGAAAAAAAGCTGTTTGTTAAAGCAAATGTCGTCGGGATTTAGTTAATCCAACGTGAATTTAATTGATGAGTCCGCGAATGGAAGGAAACAGTATCCAAGCAGCAAACCTAATTGAGTCACCATAATTAAACCGTGGATGACAGATGACAACCGGGTCGGAAACGAATGGGAGAGAGAAGAATGCGGAATGAGGGGGGAGCGAAACTATGTTCTAAATTTATGCATAATAAACTAGAGCAGAAAGCACAAATAATGAGGAAGGAGCTAGGGGAGAAAGGCAGTGAAGTGCATAATGACTTGGGATATGGCTTGTTGTATCTATATTTAATGCATAGTTTTTATGGTTAAATAGTAATGCAAAAAGAGAATATTTTGCTTTATTATTTTACATAATTATGTCTGAGGTTTCTTTCAATTTAAAGTCATTCCTAAGTGATAAGGAAATAGCTTGCTATATTTAAATATAAATATAATAATATAATATTTTACTTTATTATTAGATGCATTATTATGTTGTTTTACATATCTGTATTTCTCCCCCAAACTTAAAGTCTCTTCAGCTCTGTAAGTGCAATTAATTAACATGATAAAACTACATTAATAAGTGGAAATTGTGGTTGCAGATACTCGACAGCAGCAGCTGAAGAATTTTACTTGCCGTTAGATATATGCATATTACGCATACGCAACGTTGCACGTGCTATCTCTGCTGCAAAAATATGGCAACGGCAAAGGCAGACGGCAGATTTATGAGCTAGAGCCGCATTACCTGTGCCGTGCACAGCAGGCACTGGCTGCCAAGAGGAGGAGAAGGGGGAGCAGTGCAGGGCCTGGCAGTTGACCGGCTTTCCCAGTTTACGTGGGAGACAGCTGAGCAGAAAAACTGCAAATTCTATAAACAAACAAGCCACTTGAGAAAAAGTGATGCCGGGGCTGCTGTTGCTGCTGCTGCTGCTGTTGTGCTGTTGCTGCTGTGCTGTTGCTGCTGTGCTGCTGTTGCTGCTGCTGTTAGTGCCGCTGCTCGAATAACAAAGTGAAGAAAAAGTTTTATTTTTACGGTAAATATGGCTGCCAAAAGCAAAAAGCAACAAGGACAACGGCTTTGTGGAATGACAGACGGCACAAAGTGTGAGAGGCGTGTTGAAAGCAGAGCAAGAGCAGGGGGAGAGGAAAGGTAGAAGGAGGAGGCAGCGCAACAAGAGCCTAAAGAGTTGATTTTATGACATGAGCGAAGGTAGTCAAGCAAAGTGTAGGCGGGGCCAGAGAGAGAGAGTCAACTTCGAGCGCTGCATTAAGGCGTGTAAATTTATGTAAATTGCTGGATGAGGACTCAGTCAGGACTTTTATAATTGTTAATTTGCTTTTGCTCCAAAAATTAGCATAAAATTCCAGGCAATTTATGCAAG
Organism: Zaprionus tsacasi; assembly: GCA_018904105.1. Taxonomy (NCBI): domain Eukaryota; kingdom Metazoa; phylum Arthropoda; class Insecta; order Diptera; family Drosophilidae; genus Zaprionus; species Zaprionus tsacasi. The sequence goes on from JAEIFR010000295.1 coordinate 14,836,833, forward strand.
TATTTAAAGCCAGCACGAACGAACAAGTTTTTGTGCGGCTCGTTTTAATGTTGGTCAACGTGAAAAGTTCTCAAAACTTGTTTATTGCCATTAAATGAAATTATCAATTTGAATATATATATTTTTGGGCCGTCCCAAAGTGAGACCTGTGTCCTGTCGCTGTGCCCCTCTCAACTCCCCAATGTATTTGTATACATATACAATAAACATGCGTAAGTAAGCTGATTACACGCATATTTGCACTTATACAGCTATCCCGGCCCAGAGCACTCCTCCTGCTGCCCCAATCTAAATGTATTCAACATTTTTATCATATTTTATCTTTACCTTTTACCTTTTTTTCTTCTTCATGCTCGGCAATGATTGCTTTTTTCTGCTTGGGCAAAAAATTGTATTTTTGATTTGAACTTGTGCGCCAGCTTGTTGTTGCTCCCCTTCGCACTCGCCCCCTTTTTGCTTGCCCCAGCTGCCGCATGTTGCAAATGAAGCCATGATGAAATATTCACCGCAGGTGTAATATTTCATCGTTGTATGATTTAAATTTGTTCTGGCAGTTGGCACTTCTCCTCGCTTTGTTATGCGTCTACGGTGCTTTAACAAGATTTCATTGTTGTTTGACAGATTTTGTAATTTGCATGCCACATTATTTGGAAAGAAAGCTAAATAAAAGAGAAAATGCAATGTGAAAAGTGTAGAAAAAGTTAAAATGTTGATTGATCTTTGCTACGGTTAAATGAATTAAATAATATTTGACTCTATTCCTATATAAATTAATTAAATGAAAGCAATTACTGAGCTCTAACTGCATAACCGAATCCACATTTTTGAACCTTTTATTCAAACTAAATTATTTTCATGCCTAGCTGAAGTTACATGTTACACATGGATTATTTTTTTACTGGAATACATGGAATATGTATGTTCAATTTTGTGAAATTAAATCGAAAACCAAATTGAAAACCTGTAAGCAAAGTTAAGCTTATGAACACGTGTTGTGCATATTTAAAACACATATCTACATGCTACTGGCAGTTGTTTATAAATAAAAACCTCAAGAAAATTCCACTTTATTCTCGCTTTTGTCTTCAATAACTAAATCGATCTTTTGTGGCAGTTTTAAATTTGCAAAGCTCTTTGAAGTGTTTAAGAAATTGTCGATAATTTAAAGACCTTCACAGACGGTTACCACAAGTTGGAGTAGAACAGAGAGGCCAATGGCTGGCTAAGTGAGGCTGATTTGAATAAACGCATAATTTATTTGTATTCATCCGATTCTACAAGAGTTTTAGTCCCCCCCCCCAAAAAATGCACAACGACTTGAGCTTATTAACATTTATTTAGCCCACAAGCCGTCCGTGGTTGAGAGTTGATTTTATTGTTGACTTTTTTTCGTTTTTTTTTCTACCCCACTTTTTTGGCCAACACAGAGACACGATGTGTACATAACGAAATTGTGAAAGAAATTCGATTTTGAGAGCACGAATGCATAAAACTTTCGAGCGCAGGATAGGCCGAGGCCGAGGGCGAGACGAGGCTGGACGACTATGGCAAAAGTTAAGCGACAAACGAGACAAAACTGTGTGTGTGTGTGTGTGTGTGTGTGTGTGTTGTGCTGTTGGGGGATTCAAAGAACTTGAACTATAAGCTCTTAAGCAGACAAAGAAGGCAGTTAGAATGTGGCAGTGGACTGCATGTGGAGTGGAGAGGACAGGCTGCTCGACTGTCTGCCTGGCTGGCTGGTTAGTAATGCCAAGTATCTGTCAGTCGAGTGTGCTGTGAAGCATGTAAATTTCCGTCAATTTGAGTTTTATTAAATTGTTTGTGTCGCCTTGCTGCAAATTTTATTTCCATGATGATTTGCATGATCTGTGCTACGGCTGCGATGGGTTTGCGACTCAAGTCTCCCCTCTTGGTTTATGATGCTCAATGAATGCCGCCACGTCAACGTTTTGATGATCGTTTTGTACCATTTTTGATGGCATTACGTGTCGCATTGTGGCCGCAGAATGCGCAACCCGAAATGTCTTTTGGGACGCTGCCTGTCACTTTTAATTGTGCGACGAAGGATGCTGCCCTCAAAGTTTGTGCTGCTTTTAATTTGGCGCTCAAAAGTATGCTACATAAACATGTCATTTGCGTCAGTTGCACGTTGTGGCGTGTGCGTGACGTACTTGCGTGTGCGTGCGTGTGTGTGTGCGTGCGTGTGTACCTCGTAAGTAGAAGTCTGCCAAGTGGCGAGCTAAAGGCTTAGAACAAGATGCGGTTCACACAAGCACTCCAACTTTAACTCTGCCAGCCATCGCAATGCCATAAATCTCAGCTGCCAGTGTGCCATTGCGTGCATGTGTGTGTAAACGTGTGTGTGAGCATGTTTTTGTGGTCAACTCATGTGACACTGTCAAAGCAGCAGCAGCAGCAGCTCCCTGCAGAACGAGAACGAGAGAACCTTTTCCGGTGTCAAGTGTAGGTTAGTTTGTAAAGCTACCAAAATTGTGAATTGAGTGTGTGTGCTGCAAGCTTAACTTGGCTCACTTCAAGTTTACGTAGTAAACTCTTCAATGCATGCGAACTTTACTGAAATTTAACAGTATTCTGGCTTGTACTTAGGTTTGCATAACTTATCTACTCAGTGTCTTTTCTCAGAGAAAGTGCTTGTAATCCATTTATTTTTTAATTCCCTGTTCACTTTATATTCATAAATTAAAATTGTCAGAGTTTAAGTGATAAGCTTCATCTTTAATCTCATACAGTATGCCATCCCTTATTGGGTTAGAACTGAAACTCTTGTCAAGAGTTGGCCACGCATAAAAGATTCTCATTCGGGTCCTCTCAAGCCTGTAAACGACTCAATCCACGTCCGAATAGGAGAGTTTTATTCGCAAATGCAAATTGTTAACTTTTTGTTTGACTCCAGCCCTTTTACCCCATTTTTCAGTCGTTTAAAGACTGAATTTTTTATCTGTACATCTTTGCTTTTCGAGTTACCCAAGATAGTCAACTCATTACATGATAATTTGCCGAAAATGTCTACAGTAGTAGAAGCAATTAAGGGGAAACATTGCCCACATGTGCGTACGAAATGTGTACATAAATCACATAGATGTAGATTTCCGGCAGCCTAATTTACGTAACAGCCCTGGACAAGCACTGGGCCTAGCCAGGCCCAAACAGCAGCCAAATGGATTCTACGGGCTGGTCGAGCATCTCTGTTTTCCTGGCAGCTGAGACACGCACTTAGTTTACTTAACCTTACGAGGCCTAAACCTGCATATCAGGTGCATAAATTTCACTCGGTTCATGGTGACAAATTAAACCCCAGAGTCGTAGACGGAGGCTCCTATTTCAGAGCAGGAAATTAGGCACCGTCTTATCTGAAACTCAAGAAGAGAAAAGATGAGAGAGAGAGAGACACACAATAAATACAGAAAATAAACGAGCAAGCAGTATTTATAAATATTTTATTGAAAGCGTTTTATTTACCAAAAAAACAAAAACAATTTGTCTTGTTTACAGAGCGTATTCTGTCGATTCATTTACCGAATTTGCATTAATTTCCTAATTCCATATGCAAATGTGCTTAATGCAGAAGCCATTCGAACTGTGCTTAACAAAGATTTGAATGCATTATTTCATACATTTATAATTAGATTTAGTTACTGTTGATATTACGTATACGGCACGTTGAACAAATAAGTCAACACAGGGCAGGGCATGTAAACAAAATTTCCATTTGACCGCCGCTCCGAAAATAATCTGTTTGCATCTTCGACTCCGAGATGCTTTAATAAATGATGATAATGATTGACAATTAGTTGGCCCAATGACACCACAAATAGTATTATCACAGTCACTATTCTTTACTGTGTTGACAGTGGAATTAAATCAAATAAAATAATCGTTCATTTCGGGGGGGAATTAGTATACATTAAATGAGACAATATGTTGATCAAACTTCTGCTTATTAAAGCCTTTTAATGCCAGTCGACATGCACTGTCGGGGATTAATCACGTTCTATTCTTGTTCTGACCTATTTCATCCTAAATCATAAAAGCAATGATTTTTCATTGTTAGCTCAACAATTGTCAGTCAGTTGTCCTCCAACTCCTCCTCCTCTTAAAGGGGATTGTGCAGCGCATTATGCGAAATGCAAAATGCAAAATGCAATGCCAACAGAGAACTGACTGTGGCCAGAACAAGCGACAGGGACAAGCGTCACTAAGAGACTCTTAGTGGGTGTGTGTGTGTGTGTTGGTCACAAAAACCAAAATGAACACTCAACTATGAAAATATATATAGACCACACACACACACACACTGTGAGAGCCAGCACCATGGGAGACTTGTACAAGTTGAGCAATTTCAGAACGCTGTAACTGTTAAATATTCTGAAAAATCTAAAGCCCAAGCTGACGCTGTGCTCTGCACTTTTTCATGCATTTTTATGAATGTCAAATGAGACTAGGGAGAGGGATTAAAACTAGTCATTCGTTAGAGACCTGTCCACACGCCTTTGCATACTGACATAACCCGCTGGGCACTTTTAATTACACCGATTCAGTTAGAGGTCTCACTCGCTCGCAGTTATCATTTGAAACGATTGCGACCCTTTTGCCCTGTCTGTCACCTGTCATTTCCACTTAATCCTTCCGTCTTGCCGCTTTCCTGTCCTCCTTTAATTGCCTATTTAATGTGGTCTTAATTTTTTTGTCATTTTGTGATGCACAATTAAAATACAATTAATTTGCGGACCCGCCAGTCGTGGCACTTTGCTTCCGCTCTTTCGCGACCCCTTCAGAAGGCAATGACTTTTTAATAGACCTGCCTATTTTGGCCTGTGGTGTGACTTGTGTTTCTTCTTGCTTAACAATGACAGGCGAGGCGAGCTTCATAAATTTATTTTCGCGCAGACTTTAATTAGTTTTTCAGCGTTGTCAGGACGTTGATTCAGGCGCCATAAAAACCGGGGGGTATTACGAGCTGGGCAACGAAACGTGGCTCGGCCAACTGGAGCAACCCGAGCTGCTGCTGCTCTCTGTCTCCGTCTCTGTCTCTGTCTCTGTCTGTGTCGCTGTCATCTTTCATATGCGCACATATCATATAGTAAATATTTAAGTACAGACGTTATACGAGTGGGGTCGTACATAAAGTTCAGGCGACATTAAGTTGAGAGTGCGACGGCATACGAATTGCAAGATCCGACATAATATGGAAATTTAAACTGCGTTTCTCTCTCTCTCTCTCTTCTCTCTTTTATTTCTGCTTTATTCAATTATTTCAGCAATTTTTATGGTAATCTCTGAACGAACTTAAAAAAAAATCTCGGAAATTTCTTATAATTTAAACGCGCTTAACATTTGCTTTATGTCCTTTCTCTCAGTGCAGCGAAAAGAACTTCCGGCCATGTGTTGACATATTTTTATATTTTTGGCTTTTGGCTTTTTTATTTTTTTTATTTTTTGAGGCAATGTCGTGGTCGCCTGCAGAAAATGTTGAACAAATGACAACAATGTGAGCTTGCTCTCTCATCTCTCATACAATGGGGCAGAGCTGGCTTTGGTTCTTAGTACCGGCAAGAGAGTTGCACGCACTATGGCATTGTGTGGTGTGTTTGTATGACGGGTGTGTGACGGATGTGTGTGTGTGTGTGTGTGTGATGGGTTAAAAGTCCTGTGTTGCGGTTTATTTGCCTTTGCCTTGAACCACATTCCATATTTGCACCGAACTTTGACGTACGCAAATATTTTTCTTTTGCATTTCTGCTGCATCGCTTCGTTGGCCCTGTGAACTATGCAAGCTGCTTTGTTCAGCCCGAAATCTACTACTATAAAAAGTAGCAGAAGCAGCAGCAGCTGCAGCAGCGTCAGCAGTGCCATGTAGAATGTTTCATTTTCCAATTCGCTGAGGCGTACACACACACACACACGCAGGTTTCATCTGGTGGCCCTGATGCTATGTGGGATTCGTATTGCGTATACGCATTTTTCACCTTGATCGGACGCTGAGTTGGAAAGCCCATATCACTTCTAGAGACAAATCCTCATTGGAACTGAAAAAACTAAACTGGTTTTCCCACTCAAACAAACTTCATATGACAACTAAGGCTCTCTAACTAAAAGCCATATTAGGTCCAACATTGACCTTCGCCATCCTCTAAAACTCACCTGAATAGGCTTAGAGTAATAGAATCGCGCTACCCAGGTATGTGAAAAACCGAGTCATGCAAGGGGATTTAAAAGTTTTCCTACTGGGCGACCAAATAAACTTCCGCAGCAGTCGATATGGCGACAGACTTGTGATATGATTTTGTTGACCACATTTCCCTCTGACGTCTGAAGAGAATATGTACATCCCCATGAACTCCTTACTCGTGACATAGCATAATCCATCAACTGTACATTTGTATAAATTATAATCAATGAACATTACCCATAATATTATGTGTTAACATAAGGTTAAGTTCAGCAGGAACTGAACGATTCCTAGTGACTAAAAAAATATTTAATAATAAAGAAAAAAATATATAAAGTTGCCTGGCGGCAGCTGGCATTCTGTTTTTTGTTGCATACTTTTAGGGTAAGCGATAAATCGGTTTTCAGTTTATTCGGTTTATTGCCTTCGAAACCAAATCATAAATTTATATGGCAATTGAGAAGTCATTTTGTTGTCATAAAACTGTCTGGCAGATTTCCCAGTTATTTCTTTCGAATTTACTTGATTGGCTAAGGCACACACACACACACAGATAGAGACAAAGAGACAACCACAATTGTCTGCAGCTCATTAAAGTTGCATTTCGTTTGCCAAACGAGATTAAGATAAGCGGCGACTTTATGAAAAATGTCTTGAACTGAATATGACAAAAGAAAATGTAGAGAAAAATGGAAATGCTGCGTATTATTAGCATGTTTCCCTGTTCCAAAGCGTTATAAATGATAATGCATTAAATTTAATTGCAATTTTCCATCAGCTTCATTTGCATCGTACACTGATTTTTCCATTTGCCTCTTAACTAATGTCTATGGAACTCTCTCTCTCTATTTGCTGTCGTCGTTTATCAACTTCAGCAATCGTTGGCAAAGCTCTAATAAAATTTATTGGTCACTTTTTATTAGCTGCAATGCAAATCAATCAATGGCAACGCGGCAAATGGAATTCGCCCAAGCAATCCGATAAGTTTTAAATTGATTTCGCTTGGTTTTTCGGCCACCATGACAATTGGCCATGTCTACGCGAACTTTAAGATAAATCATGATAAATGTGCAAGCGCTACTCACAATCACAGCTCATACTATACCAATTTGACCAATGACCCATTCATTTGCCAGCTGGTGGTCGCTCTAGGAGTCTCTCTCTGTGTGTGTGTGGCTTCAAGGAACTCCAAGCGAGCATAAATATATTTATTTGAAAAATATTTTGCACCACACATAGCATAAAATACCCTGTAGCTTTTTGCAGAAGCAGCATATCAGCAAAACCTTTGAAGATAAAAAAAATACTACAAGTTTATATTCTATAAAAACAAAATTAATTGCAAATATATCTTGCTTTTAAAAAGTTTTCGCTTTCAATATACAGGGTATTTGGCAAGTCAATCTCAGTTTAGTTAGAAATTATTACTTGTGTTCCACTTGTCGGATACATAATGGAATATTGTGTTATAAAAATCGATGCATTGCGCTGGCTAAGCGAATGCCGCCTCCCAGCATGGTTTATGGCAAGTAGTTTAAAGAAAAGTTTTGCGGAAAAGTTGTGTGAAAAACATGTGAAAAATGATGTCGAGATGGATGCAGGCAGCAGTGGAAAATAATGTTCTCAAAATGCAATGGGAATAATTTTCCATTTGTTTTCTGTTTTCTTTGCAGAGATTTCTTAAGGGAGAATTTGTAGCTACAGAACTGCAAGTTTTACTGCTATCTAAATCTGCACTTGATGTTTGCGCAATTCTCACGTGGAAATCAGAGCAGACTCGTGTAAGTTCTTAAGTCTTTAAAGTTTACAACTCTCGCTCTAAATTGCAATAAACTGCAGTACAAAGTCAACACGTGTGAAGGTCGTATCGAAGCACAGCCCCAACTGAAACTAACTTGCAACGTGTGACTTAACAAAACGAATAAACTACTACACTGCCCAAGGGGGACTCATAACCCACTCTGAGGTTGCCAATTCGTTTCGTTTTGGCTGTGATAAAGCTTTTACTGCGCTCACTTTGACAGCAGCTCGAAGCACTCATAAAGTTTAAATAAGCAACAATTTTTGGACGGGAAAAGGGAAAGGGAAAGAGAAGGAGATTTCTTAATTTTTTATGCGATTTTCTGCAGTGCATTTCCGAGTGCAGCTCACTGTGTGTTGCCTGTCAGATATTTGTTGCTCGGCACTGTCACTTGACGGCCTGCCATAATGTTTGACAAGGCTGTAAACACGAGTGTCCTTGCCGCTTTTTACAGTCGCCCCGCCCACGCCCTGCCCCCTCGACGGCAAACAACTCGGCAATTTGTCAATGTAACGTGTCGCCAATTGTCGCCAACTTTCTGTCCGTCTTCTTCATTTTATGTGCTTTCTTTCTTCATTTTCTTCACTTTTCTTTTTTTTCTTTTTTTTGGGGGCATTTTATGTTGTTGCCCTTTGCTGGAGTGCTAAGTTTGCAGAATGAAATCAGACAATGGCAACTTGCCAGTCTCAGTGTAAGTGTGTGTGTGCGTGAGTGTGTCAAAATGAATGTATGTACATTATCATAGTAATTGGCGGTTCTGCATGGCTGCCTTTGCCGACTCGTAGCGCAGTCAATCAAAAATAAGCAGGCAACAGCCAATGGGCAGGCATAACAAAACGGAAGCTTATCGCACAGCCGGCATTACCGTACTTAAATTCCATATATGTATGTGTGTGTGTGTGTGTGTGTGTGTGTGTGGCATTCGCCATTTGCATGTCGCAGCCCAAAACGAATGCTGCCTGTATTGAAAATCAGGCGAGCATGAAAATAATTTCTACATATCATATCAATATGGGCTCATAAAAGTCAAACACGTCACTGTACATATATAACATATAGAAATGTGGGCCCTCGTTAGGGTCTTGGTGAGATCTCTTGTTGGGCCATGGCATACAGTATATGCGATATGCTGCATACAAAGGTCTCACACATGAGCGCCTGCATTGCCGCACGTTCCTCCCTCTCTGTCTATGTGTGTGTGTGTGTGTGTGTGTCTGTGTGTTGTTTGCATGCGTGTTTGTTAGTGCGAACATGTCTGCAGTCGACGTTTAAACGTCGTCGTGTTTTTAACACCCTCTCGTTATTTATGCCACTTTATGCTTAGTAGAAGTCGCCTGCTGCCTGACAACACCCGCACACAAAGGATGCTCCAGTTCCCCTCCCCCTCTGGCCAACAAACCCGATCTGACGTGGCAAACTTAAACTGCAATTCGGGCACATCTCACTTTATTTCGAGTATAAGTTAACTCTCGAAATACTTGCAAGTTAAGTGCCAAATGAGGATAATAAAGCAGGAAAAGAGAAGGGCAGAGAGAAAGAGAGAGAGAGAGAGATAGAGAGAGCAAGCAATTGGTAATTATCGAGCTGGAAATTAGTTATCAATTTGGAAACTACTCAAGACTTTCAGTCGCTGCCAGCGTCTTTAATATTAAATATATTATAATATTTTAAGTGCAAGTTGAGCTTTAAATAATGCTCTCAGCTCTTTTAAATTTATGGAAAAATAATTAAAATAATGTTCAATACGAACTACAAATGTTGACTCAACTCTAATTTACGATCATAATTTATTAAACAAATATTTACATTGTGCCAGCAAAGTTACAAAATTTACACAACTGTTTGCCCTGCAGATAATGTTGAATTTTTGCAATTAATTATGCAATTAATTTCTCGTTTATCTGCTAAAGACAGACGGTGCTCTGTAAAACATAAAATCGGAAATTTCAGCATTAAAGCAGGAGAAGCTAACCCAAATTGCACAGACATGTTTTTTACATGTGCTTTTACTGCCGAATAAATAATAAATTAGAGCTTGTCTTGCATTACGATTACGCGGGAGTGAGAGAGAAGAATATATATAGAAGGGAAAGAGTACCCTATGTTGTGCATCTAATTTCGGCTGATGGGTTCAAGTGCAGGTTCGTTAGGGGCCTACGTAGGTTGTCAAACCCAATTTGAGGGCACAGCTGCTTGCGTCAAGCTTTTTATGATAATTTTGCTCATAACTGTTGAAATATAAATGACACATTAGGCGAGGGTAATACCATGTACTTATCCGAAAGGGGAGACAGTATAAAAAGTCACTTGGATTACAGCTGAATTGAAGGTAGATGATAAGCTCATATTTTTATCATTTTGAATCGCATATAGTATATATGCTATATATAAACACTTAGCTGCCTGTTATTCATAATCAAAGACAATATTTGGCCAATTTTCATTGGAGGCCCTCCCCATTCTGACAGGCCTAAGCCGATTAAGTCCTTGTGCCATAAACAATGTCGTCTGTCTGGACTGCGGAGAACAAAACGTAATAAAATTAGATCATTCTCGTTGGCAGGTTTTCATTCAGAAAGCAATTACCCTAGTGCTTAAAGAGCTCTCGAAAATGGATTAACCAGACTGCAATTTCATTCATTTATTATATCATAATTTTCCACTCGTTTCTCTCTCTCTCTCTCTCTCTTTCTCTCTCTGTGTGTCTCTCAAGCTGCGTGTTTACTTTTACTTTTACTTTTATTGTACAAATGGCTCATTGACATTTCAGATTCCAGACAAAGGAGCTGTAAAAGTTAATTAAACTTGGGGCAGCCGCACAACAAATCCCAAAACTAATAAAAATCAAACTGTTTGTACTCACTAAGTGGAGGTTGTTAATGTAGTCTTTTGTCTTGTTGGGTCTTGTTAGAATTTTTTTGGCTAGATTTTTTCGCGTTCATGAAGCATTAAATCGTTGGCAACCCCGCTCTTCATTAAACATGCACTTTGAATATTTAAAAACAATGAGGAATGTTTTTTTTTCCGATAAGCATTGAAAGATTTCGAGACAAAGAAATCAATTTTTTCATTTCATTTATCAATTTTTTATCTTTAAGCCACAGAAATGTGCAAAACGAGATATTTCAATATGGACTGACAGGGTAGAAATTATAAATGGCATTTTATGTCGGTGTCAGCAAAAACAACACATGTTCTTAGAGAGAGAGAGAGAGAAAGAGCAAAGGAAAGAAAAAAGTCTAAATTCATTTCGTTTTTATTTCTCTTTACATCGAAGAAGCAGAGTTTTCTGTCTTTAAGGGAACGGAGATAAAGGTATCTGTTGCCTGACACGTTTTACATGTTGCCTAATCTTAAGTGTGTGTTTCGCCCGACCCCGCCCTATCGATCCATCAATTCGGCCCACGCTTGTCGATTTGCGGTTTGTCAGAGAAAAATACCAAAAACCAAATACCAAATAGCCTGTGACCTCAGTTCAACGACCATGAACAATTTGTTTCTCAGGTGCCTTTGCTATTTCAATGCTAACGGGTTAATCAATCTGAGTTCTCTGCTAATGCTTTTCGATTTATATTGAGGTTTTGAATATATTTTACATATTGCACAGGTAAATATTTATTGACAGAAGTTTCCTTTCGAATTTTGTAATAAAAATGCTGACTTTTATAGACTTGTAAAGAACATATGAGAAATATGTTTGCCTGTTGTATTTGCTCATATAAAAATTTAATAAAAACTCTTTATCAGTTTAATTTTAAATATTTCTGAGTGATATATTTGATGCATTTAATTGAAAATATGCAAATATGCTGCTGATTAAACAACGATATCTTATATGCGCTTTATCTGAAGCATTCTCCTCTCCTTTAGCTCTCTGCGTGTCCACTTTATTTACAACTTTACCGTCAAGTGCATCTTTCGCATGTAATTTCAGCTGTAAAGCGGAAAAAAAAGAAACCAAGCAACGTCATGCCATCAGTAGTTAACTCGCAGATGGGCCAAAGGTCAGGAGTCAGAAGTCAAGTTAAGTGTCGTTGGCGTGTGTGTGTGTGTGGGTGTGTGTGTTCGGGGCTGGCGTGTGCCGCAATCGCAGCCAAAGCATGTGACATAATGCAACTGACATGATAAAACTGCACAGGCTTCTGCTGTTGCACACACACACACACACACACCGACACACCGACACACTCTCACAATCAACTCGCGCAGCTGCTGTGCGTATACGTGATATATTACAGCGTGCTGTGTAATTGTGTCACGGCCGAGTGCGCAGCGAGCGTGTAATCCCGAACATGGAACCACTCGGGCAACTATACATCTCTCCCAGAGGCGACTACAGTCTTTATGTTCGGCTGCTAAGTGAGAGTCGCTTAAAACTAAACGGGTGACACGCCACAAATGCTCCTGATTAATATCGGCGTTTCGTCACGCCAGCTGCAGTCCAGTCTCCCTCCCCCACCCCTTCCCGTACTACTTTGTAGCCGTATCAACTGTTGCACGCGTATACATTGTGTAAGCAAGTTCCTAAGTAAATTGAATTTATGCTAGCGCAGTGTGTTCGATATGATTGCAAAAGCCAATCTAATGGAAAATTCCATTTTCCAGCTTACACACACATATGCCACGCCCACATATATCTGTGTGCTATCACAGTTCGTGTCATATGCGCATTGACTCTTTTTTTCCTTCTATATTTTGCACATTTCGTAAAGGAATCTCTGCCTTCCGAGCAGGACAAAGCGTTGTGCGATTACGTAAACAGACTGCTCGAAACTGGGTCAAAGCGATACCTAAACCCTATAGATAGCGCAGTAGTGAGCTCTTCTTAGTTTATCAACAGATTAAGCTGCTCAAGAAATTCTTACAGAGATTTAACAAAAAGTGTAGCATACTTATTGGGGCAGAACAATTTGCCCATGTTTCCTTTATCTGCCTTCTTTAATTTGTACGTTTAAGTTAACCCTTTATATGCATTGAGTGCCGTCAACAATATGTCCAGTTGTTGCCCCCCCCCCACTCACCACCCTACCCTGACCCCGCTAAGCTGCAGATTTTGCATATTAAGTAGCTGCCGCCAACGGGGCGCATACGCAATACGCAGCGAGCTCTATAAAAAGTGGCGCACATGCGACCCACGCCAGCTTGTTGAATTTGTCTTCATTCACCGCAGCTGCCCCTGTCTCCTCTGTTCTCTCTTTTTCAACTCATTCTCACCAGACTGACAGTGGCAGCGGACATGTGAAATTTATGCAAACAAACAGGCACGCCAAATGAGGGCCAGAAGACAAATGCATCGCGGCCGCACCATGAATTCATACTGCGCTGCAAATGGTGACAACAAGTTGCTCGCAGTAAGGGAGAGAGAGAGAGAGAGGGAGCAGCTGAAGCACGTACACGGCAGTCGGCACACACACACACACACACTTCAGCTGCTCATTAGGAGAATATATGTATGTGGCACGACGAGCAACTCTGGAACTTGTACGAAGAGCTTGTGCCTTTGATTGTGCCTCATTTTGAAATATTGACAAAGGTTTATTTCAAGCGCACATACGCAGGGGGAGGGGATAGGGGGGTAAATATTCTCCTACTCTCCTACTCAATTTATGGCCTGACAACGAGTCTATTTAAATTGCGTCTGAGTCTTTGGTTGCAACTTGCAGCTGCAATTTCTCTTTGCGGAAATTATGAAGCAGCAAGTGTCAACTTGCCCTAAACTAATTGAAGTTGCATGTGGCATGTGCAAGCAGAGGGGGGATAGGTTTCGGGTTGTTGCAGCCACAGGCGGATGTACATATCACGTATCTCAACTTGGCAGCCCATAACCCATAGGTATGTGCTTTGTGCCACATGTGTTGTCAAGGCAATGACTTTGCTTCGAGCTGCTGCTGCTGCAGAGAGCTGCCACATAATGAAGGTTAAAGAGACTTTAGTCTTGATTAATTGGCTTATATTATATAAACTTAAATCAACATAATTTATGATGGAACTCTAGTTCATCTGGTATGCGTTTATTACTTGTGGTTTTATCTAGACTTTGTAAACATTTCTGAAATCAATCAATATGTAAAGCTGCAGTTAGTTGCTTGAAACTAAAAGTGCAGATAATCAAGAATTGGATCTAGCATATTTTATAAACTTGTCCCAACTCTAGACAGCTTTGAAAGCTTGTTTTTTTTGCTGTCGATCCAACGCTGACATCCAATATGTCTTGAAAGTCAACAAAGTTTGCAAAGTTGGCTGAACATTTTGCTGACAGCATGATCGCACTTTTAATTGCAAAACTTTCCAAACTAAAATACACTCCTAGAAAGGGGCTAGAGAGTATCTCAAAGCAGAATATTCCACTGCTTCTCTAATGTATATTTCTTCATTATGTACTTGACTAAATAGATCTATTCATTCCGTGTCTACTTACAGTATCTTACCATCTGTGGCACTTGTTCTCAGGTAATTATTAATTCCCGTTTCCTAATTTCCTTTTAATACCCCAGATTACCCAGGCACTGCTACTACTCTACTTATGCGGAATCCTCTTGCCTTTGCTGTATTATAATATAATTAGTTTTTGCCGCGTAATATTGTCAGCATATAAATAATTAAGAGGCTGCGATTATCATACACGATTCACACGAAGCGAAGTAATTAGTCGCGTGACAAGCAGTTTGTATGTGGAGGAAATGCGATGATATAAGGGAAATAACATTCACATGATTCGATTAGGTTGTATTTCCGTTTGTCTGCCAAGCTTCAAGAGTTCTTTCCCTACATTCCCTACAAAAAATACTATAAGGCTCATCAATCATTCCAGCTGTGCCTCTCTGCCTTCGACCTTCGATTAGAACACTAAAAAGCAAACTTTATGACTGTGCTGTCAAGCGAGAGGGGGGAGGGGGCGAGGTGAGAGGGTAGTCCAGGGTTTAGCTGGTAAGTTGAAAAGTTGGTCCAGCCAATTGAATATTTAAAGGTCACGCAACGTGGGGGATCTATGGGGTTTTATGGTCACCATGAAATATGACTTCGAATATTTGCCTATAAAACAAGGGAGCGCGTGTCGCTAACCTTAGCTCACACCACGTTAAACTGAGGAACAGCAAGTTGATTAAATTAGAAATTTAATGCGGAATGGAACAAAACAAAATGGCAAAGTTTTTACAACTGGTTCGGTCAACCTTGAGAGTTGATAAATTGTAGCAAAAAGTAGCAGACAGACGCTAACAGCCAGCAGACAAGTTCCTAGACTACCCGACTAACCGGGTAACCGACTACCCAACTACCCGACTTACCCATTGCAGGCTGAAGGAGGTAGCTGAAGAACAGGAGAGCAGAGGAGCAGCCAAGCAGCCATAAAATGAAATCCTTAATCATTTGAGTGACACAGACACGCTTTGGCTGGACCGTAAGCGGGACCAAAACACCCCGTTCCAATTTTCCATTTTCCCATTTTCCCCGTAGTAGCTTTAGTAGTAGTAGCAACAACAATGACTGCATAATGTCTAAAGTTTGTGGGCGAAGGAATGGGTTGGGGTTGATGCCATAAACAGGAAACAACTCAAGCGAATTTCATTAGAAGCTGCCGCTAAACCACACTAAATTCTCTCAGATCCCAAGTCGACGAAGACCAATACGAGTCCCCAACTCGAATTCTGAGAAACTTCAGCTTCTTCTTCTACTTGCTGCTGCTTTTAGTTTGGCCCAAAGTGTTGGCTCGTAAAGCGAAATGTAAACCAAAAACTTTTCGCACGGCAAACGTAAAACAATTAATTCAAATTAATTTGCAACAAAGTTTTGTGTTTCCCAAAAAAAAAAAAAAAAACAAACCGGCGAAAGAAAAATGTTACGATTGAGTGAGTGCATTGGGTTTTGTACAAATTGAAGGGGGAATTTCGACAACGAAATTAGCGGAAAATCTACATTTTACTCGAGTATTTTAATTCCTTTAAAAAAGATGTGAAATTTAAGAAATTTCATTTAAAAATTCCACACATATTCCTGTAATAATATACTTCCTTCTTGGCTCGATTCTCAAGAGCAAGTTTAAACATATTTATTGCATAATTATGTTAGATTTATGGCCTAATATCTGCATATGAATTTTCTAAAATTCCATCCCATATCTTAATTTTAATCTGCTTCAAAAGCTTGCACAGAGTTAATGTCATGACAAATCATATTTTTTATTTTAGTTGGAATAAAAGAAATATTATAACGAGCAGAGCAGAACAGAAAAAATGCTACGCTCTCATATTATGCCCACAATTAAGGACACATTTCAGTTTTATTTCATTTTTTTTTTTTAAATATGCAAATCTTGTTTTGTGTTTCGCATATTTGGCCCTTAAACCGTAACCGAATCTTTGAACCTATCGCAGATTTTGCCTTTTTGTGTCTGCCACGAGCCACGAGCTGACAGTTTTATGACAAGTTACTGCCGTTTGCCGGTTCAAGCAACTCTGGAGATTCCTTCTCGCTCACACTCTCTGTCCGTCTGTCTGTCTCTTTCTCACACTCAAAAAGAAATGGAAACTTTAAGCCGACGGCGCCATGTGTTATATATACTCGTAGTATGCTGTGATTAGGGTAGACAAGACTAACGCCAGGAGGGGACTCCGTGCAGGGCTGTGGTCAGTTCGGTCGCTCGGTGCGCTGACCTGTTTCTCTCTCTCTCTCTTCCCATTTTCGTCTCTCTGCTCCTTATGCAAATGACAACACAAGCAGCCCAAAACGGAACAGTAACAGGCGGCTAAGCGGTTGGCTGACATGGGGCGTGGGGCATCATACGCAGCTGGCTTTAAGTAATCGTTGCATTCTGTTGCATTTAACTACGAATTGAAAAAACAAATAAAATGGCATTTTTTTAAGCATTTTGTTGGATATGCATAAGGGAGAAAGATAAAGAAGAAAAGAGATGCAGAGAGGGCGCTGGAAATCCGAACACGTTCTCGCTTTCGCGTGGATTCTAACGAGTTTCAAGCGCAGCGAAACATCACAAAGCCTCAACTGGCTGATTGCTGGCTGCACTGCATCAGAGACAAGGGGGCGAGGATGGACAGACAGACAGACTGACAGACAGGCAGACAGTTAGAGCTGGCAGCATGGCCAACAATTTCATTTCATTTGCAAAAAGTGATATGCACTCTCTCCCCTCTTTTGCGTTTTCCCCCCCTAACAACATTGAATATAATCAAGCTGGCACGGCTGCAAGGGTTTTGCATTTGCATATGGAAATTTGTGCGTATTAAAAACGGGAAAAGGGAAGTACATTCTATGCATATACTATATAAATTGGCCAACGGAAGCAACTGCAGGGCACGGAAAACTTTAAAAACTTTTCATTTTTCATTCACGGCAGACGATTCTTTTGCATGACTGCATAAACTATACACAAATTTCGTCAAAGACTTGCAGAAAGTTGCATAAATCGTTTGCCTCGATTTGGTAGGGAATAGTTGCAAAAGAGTTTTGTTTCAGTAAACTATTTTTAAGTTCAGCTCCTTATAGAGAGCATCCTTTGCTGCGCTGTCGCTGCTCATTGTCTCACGTGGCGGTTTGTTGTCAACTTTGCCTAATTAAATTTGCTCACAGTTATTTTCTCGCTCCACATTTGGTGTCAGCGAGTTTTCCTTTGACAAGTCTAAAACTAATTTCGCTTGCCACATGCAACCAGCTGCACACACACACACACACACACACACATGCTGTACGCAGCCAGGTGGCAGATGTGCTGACTTTATGCACACTAATTGCATCCGATTTGGACGAGGGCAGTAGCTGCTGCAAAAGAGCAGAGACACAGGGCTCTCTCCTGCCCCTGCCTGGCAATCCTTTCCCCCCTCTCCCCTCTTTCAGCTCTCTTTCTCTCTCTCTCTCTCTGCCATCGTCTGCGGCCGCGTTGATAATTAATAACTTTCTTCTAATTTGCAACTGTTTTTGGCCTTGTTCTCCCTCTCTCTCTCTCTCTCGACTCGTCGCATGCGCTTTAATTGCCAACACACACGCTTGATGCAAATACAATTCTGTGGGCGTGGCATGCAAAGGGCACAAACACGCCCCCAAGGGCATCATTAGCTCCATGAGTCTGCTATTATGATTATTGCCTCAGTGACCCGGGCAAAGTTGCCCACAATCTACAATGGCCCAAAAACTTTGGCGTTACAGCTTACAGCAGTAGTGACATGTGTGTGTGTGTGTGTGTGTATGTGTGTGTGTTGCTCATTGTTTGTTTTAGCCATACATGGTCAGCGCGTGTTTGTGCTTGCCCTATAGAGTGAACAGTTTACTTGATTTTTACGTGTTTTTCTGACTATTTTTCTTTGTTTTTCTCTCTGATCTCTGACCACACTTTATTTTCTTTTTTTATCTCTAGTTTTAATGGAGTTTAATACTTGTTGAGATAGATTAGATTCAATTTTGACAGTTTTTAAACTGTTTTACTTCATTTGCAGCTTCAAGTTCTCTAACAGCTTTGGTAACCAGCTCCTGCTCTACGCTCATTGCCAGCCAGTTTTCCTTTTCCCATTCATCATCAGTTGGGTAAGCGATAAATCTGCTGTAATATCCATTCAGATGTGAAATTATAGCCAGAGTGGCCAGTTGTTCAGTTGTTCAGTTGTTTCCATTGTCAGCTACAGAGGCAAATCGTATATCGTAATTCAGTTCATTTGTAACTAGTTCAGCTTGCAGTTTATTTATAGTCAGTCTGTCTTGCTGTGCAGGCACTACTTGGAAATCGACTGCAGCATCGCGTGTCACAGTTGTGGTTGATGCTGTACTTGGTACTATTTGTCTCTGTTTATGCCTGCCTGCATCTCTCAGTCTCCTCCATCGACATAATTATGCTGTCAACATTGCGTACCACGAACAGACGACCATCCCGACGGTAACTGGAACTGTCTTTCAGGCTGCGTCTCGAGTCATCATCAGCTGCTTGGGCGTCGACGTGCAAAAGTATTTAACGCTCTGCACGTTCACGTTGACTGCTTGTCTGTCTGCCTGTCTGCCTGTCTGTCTGTCTGTCTGCCTGTCTGTCTGTCTGCCTGTCTATTTATCTGTCTATCCAACTGTCTCTGTCACTGTCTAGCGGCCAGCCAAGCAGCTCTCTCCCTCTCGCTCTTCATGCCTTGAGCAAATATTTACTTAATGTTTATTGGCACGCACTTTGCCCTGGGCTGCCTGCTTAATTGTGCGTTAAGCAGTAACTTACATTCTTTTTTTTTATTCAATTTACACTTGGCAAGTGAAAAACGGAAGTGTGTAATGGCCAAATAATTATCGAAGTGCATCCGTAGTTATGAATACACAATGGCTTGCAAATTACGTATACGTAATATAACGAGTACATTACTTACGATAAGAGAAGGGAGAGAGAAAGAGAGAGCAAGTTGCCATTTCGAGACAATTTCCTCTCTCTGAAAAGGCCATTTGTCATTTCAAAGTATAGTACTTTATTGTGGTCTCTTCTACGCCTGTGAAAAGCTTGTGTTTGCCTTAAAACCTTAAGACTCACAGTTTCTACCAAAAATCTGTTGCACATTGCAAGTTGTCATAATTCTGTGAAGCGACTTACCTATATGTATGTAAGAACAATAAACAGAGTAAATGTGCAATCATATGCCAGTCTCGATTGTGGAGAGACTGCCCCCTGGCTGCTGTCTAATTGAAATTCTGTTAAGAGGTTTCAATAGAGCTCCTCAGTTCGAGAGATTAAGTGTGTGTGGTCTTGGGGCTATTAAAAGTTTTCCATTGCATGCAAGAGTCTCTCTCTGTCTCTCTTTCTCTCTCTCTTACTCCCAAAAATGTGGCTCAAACCGAGCACGATTAAATCTCAATAGCTTTGTCAAGTGTTGCAGTAAATTTTCAACAACACTCAGCAAAAAACACACACACACAGACAAACTCATTTGATTTATCTGGCCAAAAACTACACACAGAGTCCTTCCGCCAGGGCGACGACAACATTACATACTGTTTTTCCGTCTTTCTCTTTCTTTCTCATTTCTTTTTTAATACTGTATGCCTGCTGCTTATGGGCCGGCATAAAAGTTTCCGGTGCCGAATGATGAATGGGTCGCACGCATACGATGCCTATCCCGATCTCATCAATTATGTTTATGTTTATCTATATAGCTGGCCTGTTGAAGTTAACTGCGTTAAACTTTAATGTCATGAGCATTGAAATGGACAGCAGCAGCAGCAGCAGCTAAGAAACGTCTCACGCTGCGTATACGTAATATACGGCATCCCATGGCGCTGTGCACACACAACTCATTTTCATTTTGCATAACCCAGAAAAACACAAGAAGAGGATGCAGCATATCTGTCTGTCCTCTGCCTCATTGCAAAAGGGGTGTGCTGGCGGTACGCTGCATAAATCACAGCCCACGTTTCTTTCGTAGACCACCTCATGTCTTACCCGCACTCTGTTAACTTATCTCTGGCTCGAACAGCGCCTTAACAGCTCTCTCTCTCTCTCTCTTTCATGCTGCCTGTTATCAGCGCTCTGTTAAAATATCCCAAAACAAACCACACACACAGCATCCATGCCGAGCCTGCTGCTCGCTTTATCTAACAGACGCCCGACAGTTTGAAACGCGATTCGAAAGCGAAAGGTGCTGCGTAGGCTGAGCTACCCAGCTAACTGATTGTGAAAAACAGTTCTAAATAGAATATAGAATACGTAAAGTGCGATAAATATACTTATGTGAAACAATAAAAAAAAGTAAAATTAACTCAACTAAATTCAGTTACCATTTTAAAACTATATCTGTAACTAAACTGCAGTTAATCAGTGAGAGAATAAGGTTAATTAAAATCGACACACAAGCAGTTAAACATAATTTATGTCATTGGCAATTTTCATTGAAAAAAATAAAAACAAAGCTAATGAAAAACAATTCATCAAGCGAAATTTAATACTTTTTGTTTTTGGCATATGAAAAGTGTAATTGAAATTATAACATAAATAAAGCTGTGAAAATACAAACATAAATAACAGATGTGTAGGTGTTATCATTGTGTGCTATAAATCGGAATTAATTATGCAAAAACGAAAGCAGGCTAAATTCATAATTATTGCAAGCTGAACCCGAAGAAAAAACAGCAACAAAAATAAATGATTAAATATGATTTAATATTAAAAGGTGAGCAGGCCGTAAAAACATATACTCGTATATGAAATATATATGTTTGAAATTGAATTGAATAAGGTTTAATTAAATTATCATAATACCCAGAAAGAGAGAGCGAGAGAAATGAAATATAAATGCACATTAATCTTTCGGGTTTCGCTGGGCAGACAATCCATGGAGCGTAGCACAATTCTTACACACAATTGCTCCACTCGGGACGGGGGGAAATAAATTCAAATCTATTAATTTTAGCTTAGAAATGTTGGCACTGTCCACGAGGCTGAGTGCAATCCATTTGCTCTGCGGAATGTCGTGAAAAGTTGTGAAAAATGCAGCAAAAGTGATTTATGGAAAACTCGGCGCGTTGCCAATTCTAGAATGCCGTCGAGAAGGAGTCCAAGAATACGTATTTGATAGATGGGATTGCAAGAGAAAATAACATGAATTTATTTGCGGCAACAAAAGTGTGTGTTGTGCAAATTAGTTATGATATAATGTTCATATTCAACAGGACATTGAAGGTTTTTTGTTTTCTCTCTCTCTCTCTCTTATAAAAGGATCAATGATTAATGGTCTGTTTACTTGAGAATTGGATGATATATTTGGTAGCTCGCTTCGAGGGGCCCAAAACCCTCTTCAAAACTGAGAAGCATATTTCCCGGCTGACTCATTAAGTGCGCCTTTGTCAATGGGTTAGCGGGAAATATGCTGATTTTGTCTAAAGCGGCGGCTTTTTGGGTTAACGAGCCAGCTCCAAAGTCAGGCACACTCGGAGCCAAGAGCGGGTATACTCGACGGGCGCATTGCCAGTTCTAATGAGTTGTCACAAGCAACTCACTAGAATTTATTACAAGCCATTTTCGCCATAGTCTTTCCACATCACTTCACCGACTTTGGCTGATTTCGTTTTGTACCAACTTCAGCGTTTTTTTTTCACTTACTTTCCCGACTTCTTTTTTTGTAGTTATCAGCACGTTGTAGGTCACGGCATTCATCCCCGTGGATTGACAGCCCATTAGTTTTGGGCCATTGGGCAGTTCACATTCGTTTAGCGAAAGACATCAACGGGGCAGTAAGTGTGAAAGCCGCCTTAAAAGGTAGCCAGAATATGGCTAGAAAATACACTCCTGCTGGTTTGACCCTTTTCGCACACACACACGCCCACGCATACTCACACACACACACACGGAGTCCTGCCTTGGCATAATTAAAGCCAAAAGGTAAGGCAGGAATTCTTGTTAATAACTTTCAACTCGTTGCCAAGTTGCTGTCCCAACTTTAAGTTCAACTAGGACGCCATTTTGCTGTCATGTCTACCGGGCATGTATGTGCGTGTGTGTGTGTGTGTGTGTGGGTTTGCGTGTGTGAACCACACTTGAGGCATGACCAGCGACTAATGTAGGTGTAAATGGCTGTGAAAATGAGTTTAAAATGCTTGGGCCAACTTTATGCGGCCACGTACGGGTCAAGGGCGACGGCACTTTGGCGAATTCCATTTGGCACCTTTAGGAGGTGAGGCCAGGAGAGCAGGGGAATGCTTAAAAGCCACACAAATGACACATACGAGTATATATATATGGCTTAGACAGCTTTAAGTTCTTGGCTATCTCATATGGAAATATACGCACATTTAAATGGCTTGGCAGAGCCTTATCTAAATTCTAGTATTTATGCTGAAATTAATTTTAATTAATGCCTTGAATAGCTGCGTCAGCCGCAGTAGATTTTAATCTGCATCAGATTAAAAGAAAACCGAGTGTTAAAGCCAAAATGCCAAAGCTGTCTGCAGAAGCTTTTGGCCAACATCGCACTGCCCTTGGCCCTTTCTGTTTTCTCAGTTAATTAACAAATCGCTCTCGAAAATTTCGAGATATTTACATTCAATTCATATTTCGCTTAAAGCTTTGAGTCAAAACGCCCTTGGCCGAAAGATCCTGACGTGTTTAGAGTGGGAATATAGTTTAGTAAAATTTAATCCGCTTGGCAAAGTCTAAAGCTATTCTCAGCCAGATATATCCCTCTGGGTTTTTTTTTCTCTCCCAGACGTTTGTGCCCAAAAGTAATCAAGTACTTATTTAAATTGGTCGAGACGAAAACAAGAAGAAACTCTGCAAATTAATTCGCACTTGCGATCCCTTTCGCCTGCTCAACGAGCCGTATTTGCTTTCACATTTCTCTCATTGCTGAGATGGAAGATGGACATGGAGATGGAGATGGAGATGGAGTCACACTGCGTGCACGAGACTGATGCGGTCCGTCAGGAATTGAATTATGTGTTGTGGGCCGGGTCCATCGCCTTAATTAAATTCTCTATGCGAGTGCAAAAGATTAACAACAATGAAAGTGTTTGAATGCAAATGATGCCCCTGGCGCGCGTTTTGTTTGCTGCGCAAATAAATAAATATTTTACGGGGCAGTGTAAACAAAAAAAAAAAATAAGAAAATAATACTGAGACCGCCCCACTGAGGTTTGCCAGCGTACGCGTCTGCGGGGCCTGCGGGCAACCTAAGAGACCGGAAACGGAAACGTACATTCGGCCTATGCTGCTGTTAGTTTGCCTCCCTCCCTCTCCCCCTCTCTCTCAGTTCCGCCCATTCTGCCAACCCTCTGCCATTAATATTTATTATGGCATCCGTTTTTATGGCACTTTAAAGCTGCCCGCCGCCGGCATTAAACGGCAACTTGTGTCAGATTAAGCCGCCATGCGGCATCCATATTTTAATGAGGTGAAAATCTGCTTTCCATGCAGTCGTCACAAGCTGCAAAAAGTATATATGTATATTGTAATAATAAACGGAGGCGAATGAAAATAAAATCGTGCGCACAGTAAACAATGGAAATGTTAAAAAAAGAGAAGAGAGAAGAAAAAATATTAATTAAATTCATATGCTGAGTGGGGTAAAGCGGTCTTTTAATAATTTGCCGATGCGGTTTAAACACACAATCGACACGAATTTTAACGGACAATTATCGATATTTAATTAATTTTAATAATGGCGTATTTCATTGAGGTTTTCATATTGCCATTTTTTAAATGCCAACAAAATAACAGTAAATTATAGCGGGTTTATATATGACACTCGATGGGAAGCTGTAAGAAAACAATTCCGTGAAGCGTGCGTGAGAGGAAAACTTTCACGAAAAGTTCCCAGAATGAAGTGAATTTTAAACAAGCCACACTTCGCACCGTCAACTGCAATGAGCAGAAAGTAACAGTACTTGGCTGCCATAAGCTGCACTCTCGCTCTGAAAGTACACTCGAGAAATGCTCTCGAAAATTATACAATACGACTTAATAATTTTCCTTACAAATTTAGCAGGAAATGCCAGCCGTGCCAGACCCATTGCGAGTGGCAATGAGAGTTGCCAGATCAAGTGCTTAAATATTCATCCACAGAGGACACGGCGGCATAAGCCCCACAGAGTTAAGCCAACTGACTATCAAGTTCCATCTACATAGTACTCTCTGTCTGCATTTGCATTTTCACGTAATTGAATTAGTCCAAACTGTGACTCTTGCTGTCTCATTCTATCTATCTCTCCCTCTCGTTTTATAACAATAACAGTGAGCTGAAATTCGTGCAATTTGGATTATTATGCAGCGCATGGCAGAGAAGAATTCGAATAACTTTATATTTAAATATTGTACTAGTATTAATTATTATATTGACAGGGTTCAGTTCCTTGTGGACTCAACCTAATGTGCAGCTTATAAGGAATATTGTGAAATTAAAGCGACCTTGAATTCTGAATTTCCCTTGCCTATCAATTAACATTTTCATGAATTTAACGCTAAATCCAGTTATTTCCCATGATCCTACAAGAGTTTCAATTAATAACTGCATACGTAATGTGCGGTTTAGCTACTTATGAATATTATTTGTGATTTATGACACGCTCGTGGCAGCCTACGACGACAGCCAAGACTTCATACCCGAACCTAGCATGCATATTTATTAGCCAGAAGCCTTACATATATTACGACGACTTAGCCCCGCTCATAAATAGATCATGTGCTAAGCCTCTGCAACGGAAGTGCTCAATGTGCGGCAGCCATATTTGTTTTGTACTCGCGCGCGCCCGCCATGTTTGTTTTTCGCCGCCGCCCCCGAAAGCGAGCCTGAAAAATGACTGAGTTTGTTATTCGAATTACACTCGATAGACTTGAATAATGTGGTTAATTATACCGCAGGCGAACAGACTGGAATGGCAGCGCGTGCGGCAAATGGCAAACAAGTCTGGCGAAGATTACAAAACGACGTAGGATCCAAACCGAACCGAACCGACCCAACTCTGTCTGTCTATCAGTCAGTCTCTCGCACTGCCGCATACCAAGTGAATAAATGAGCTGTCTTTGTGTGTGAAAAAAAGGTCAAAGGTCGGTCACATGAGTGCCGGCTTAGTTAATTACCGCAGCAATGATAAACTAACAGAAAAGGCGAGCAAATAAAAGTACAAAAGTAGAAAGAGTTTTTAATCTGCTAATAGGTTGCAGAAGAAGTGGAAAAACATTGGGAAACTGCAAGAAGAAGGGAATATATAGGTAACCAAACAGTATTCAATGTAGCAATGAGACCTTATCCCCTATCATAATCCTTGACCTTCATCGACAAGTTCTTTACTGACAAAGTTCAGAGTTTGTTTGAGCATTAGCGATATTTCTGCTGATTTGTTGGGGCATCAATCAACTACTTGCCGTCTCTCTCCCTCTCTCTGTATCTCTTTATACACTCCGCACTCGCAAGCCACAGGTGGATTGTCACTTTTAGCGACTATCTTCATAATGTCATGGGACTTCTGAGTGCTTACCACCTTAACATAATCAGCAACAACAACAACTGCGATAAGAGGAAGCCACAGGAATGTTGGCATTCGCGTTCAGTTCGCAAACTTTGCTTCCTAATTTATTATTACAAGCTGGCAGAAAGGGAGAATTGCTTGGGAGGGGAGTTTGGGGAGGGACATGTTGGAGAGCATGAGCATATCAGCAATTACAGGAACTGGCACGCACATGCAAACCGCCCAATTTCAAGCACAATCAACTTTAGCCCCCATTTGAAGTCGAGAAGCCAAACCAAACAACAAATGGCGACGACAAACCCGTCTGAGGGGAAGGCGAAGACAGTTCCAGACAGAGGCTGAGATGGAGATGGAGATGGGGATGAAACACACACACAAACAAACAGAAGACAAATAAAAACGAGTCCCGCGTGTGTAATCCTCGTCCTCTCCACAGCTTTCTCTCTCTCTCTCTGTGGTTCTCTGGTAAAATTGTTGGGAAAACTCATAAGTAGAGAAGAAGAGAGTGGGGCAGCTGGGATGAGGACATATTACAGCTATCAGCTGTACGCATCATTTGCCAGGCATACGTACGAGTGACAACATTAAATAATCCATTTAATGTGGCGTGTATATCATTCCAATGTTATCATTGCCAATCTGCGCGTCGAGAGCGCGAGGCAAAATCAATAAGCGGAGCACGAGAAGAGATTGCTCAGCGACAGACGCTTAAACAAAGTGGGGCAAACAAGCTCGAACTCGATGCCGAAACCAGCCAGGAGACAGTGAGGCAGGCAGACAGACAGATAGAGAGACGCAGAGACAGACAGACAGGCAGACAGATAGAGAGTCAGACTGGGAGACACACTCAGCACGTGCAGAGCTGGGACCCGAGGTCGCTGGTAAATTAAAAATTTGTATCATACAATGTTAGAAAGGTTAGGGATCCTGTCGCGGCTAATCGAAGATGCTGAGTGACAGTTAAAGGTTAAACTTGCTAAGCTCTTAAAGCAGCACAGTGAGGCAAAGGTAGCAGACTTTCTATGTTTGAAAATGAATTTTAGCTTATTTTAGTTTCACTTTAAATAAATATGGTTTACCTTATAGCCCTAATTTCTTGTTAATAATATCAATTTTATATTTCTGATATTTATTAAATTTACTTCAATATTTTATAGACTCAACCCACTGTGCTTGTTGCCATTATTTGGCCACGCAATCACTCAGTCTCTCTCACTCTCATTGTGTACGAGTTGCTCGACCTCTCGTGTGTGTTGTGTGTTGTGTGGCTGTGTGTGTGAATCATTGGTGGCATAATATCGTATACGGTATGCCCAACTGTTTGTTTGTTCTCATTCCACCCCCCCTTCTTGCACACACTAATTGCCAGGAACGAGACGAGACGAGACGAGCTCTGCTCTCTCTCTCTCTGCTCTCTCTGTTTGTTGTCTGAAGTTTGGGGAAATGTTTGTTTATTTATTTAGCACGAGTATTGAAGCGCACTTCAATGGGCATATCATTTGCGTGTAGCTCCGCCCCTACCCCCGCCCCAGCACACTTGCTTTGCCCATTAGTGGCATCGACCCAGAAGTGTGTTCGCCTCCATCAGGCAGAAGAGAGAGAGAGAGTCAAGTCGGAGACGAACGGACGCACAGCCTGCTGTGTAAAGTAATTTCCGTAATGAGTTCCTTTGGCTCTTTGCGTGCCCTCTTACGGCATCCACTTAAAAGTGTTTGAAATTTCAATTGAGTTCGTGCTTGGGCAAAAAGCAATCATATGACATGTGCATATGTCAAGTTGAGAAAACGTAAATTGCTTTGAGCCTGACGGGACAGGATACAAAACGACTTGGCCACGAAAAAGGGTATTTCGGTTGTACATCTGTGAATATATATATTTATATGGGTAACGCTGCTGCTGGTAAAATTCTGCCAGTAAGCACATTAAGTGGAAAATGATTCTACATTTTTTTTGTTTTTGTTCTCGACAGCAACAATCTGCTTGCTCTTTTTTTCGGTTTGGGCTTGGGTTGTTCCCTTTTTGCTGTGGCACTTAAGGGGTATCATCCGAGCTGACTGCTCGACTGAGCTGCCTCTCTCTCTCTCTCTCTCTTTTCTGTTTGCCATTGTCTGCTGATGTAATGCGATTAATTCTGATTACTTTAAATACCCGACGAGTGCTGGAAAATGCCTGAGAAGGGTATGCGAAATAGGTATAAATGTGAGAGGGAGTTTTCCATATTTTAATTATCTTTAAATAAATAAATATTTATAGAAGTGCTTTGAATCAGAGTACGAGTAATATCTTAACTAACTACAGGGTATTCACTAGCTTCACTCTACACTTGTTCATTCCTCTCTCAACTTCCACTCTCCTCCTCGTCGTATCTCTCGAGCCATAATTCTCTGTACATCTCTCTCATCTACTTAAGCAATCTTGAGGCATTAAAAAGCGTCGGCAAAGTTTACGCCACATTTGATGTTTATAAACAAATCAATCATGCCACATGTGGCAATATATATTCCATAGTCTGGACATAAATCAAATCAAGTCAACTTGCCAACTTGCTGTGAAAACAACAACAATTTAATTAGCAAAATATGCACACTTAAGCACTAAATAAACGCTTTGACACAGCATCAATTATCAAAGTGGGCCTTGCTTTGGGTACCCTGTGTATCGCTGCACCCTGTACCCCATGCTACCTCCGGATTCTACGCTACGCTACTTACTTAATTACTTAATTTATGCCTGAAGTAAGTTGCCCTAGGCTGGCAGTTCCTCTTCCAAATCCCTTCCCTTTCCCCTCACTCGCGTCATGGTCGCGTCTCAGTCGCAGCTTTCGCAAAATTGGATTAATTTGTTTACTACACAGTGCTCGACCCCAGACAGTCACCCCAAATCCCGACAGTGCCACAATTCAGGAGCACTTTATGGTCCGTAGGGCTGGATCTCGGGCTCGTCGTGTGTGTCGCGCGCATCGTTATCAACACTTTATATAGCATAAAATTGAATAACTGTATGAGAATGTGCTAGATCATGTTTAGTTTAGTGTTAGACTATTTAAACATTGCATAGAGAGCGAAATAACTTACTGTATTCCTGAGAAATGAGCTTAGAAATTAACTGAAATCCTTATGCCAAACTAAATGTAGCTAGTTTGCCAATATGAACTCATTTTGAATACAAACCTCAACCACAGCTCTCTCTGCACATAGAGAGAGATTATCTAGCTAATAACACCAGGCCATACAAAATTCAATGCTGACAAAAGCAGCCCAAATTGATCTATTAATTTCGAATGCGAATCCACTTTACCACCGCACAGCTGTCAACACCGTCCACAGGCAGACAAAAACTTTCATTAGCATGGCTAAAACTTTGAAAGCATTTCAGCCACATGCATCTCTCATACTCCCCCTCTCTCCCTCTCTCTCTCTTGTGTGGTCTCCCTGTCTTGCAGACATTTTCATTATTTCTATGCATTGAAAATTGAGTTTCACTTTCGAGCAGGTGTTTCCTCACTTTTCCACACATTCCCCAATGGGATAAAGTCTCTCGCAAATGTTGTTGTTGTTTCCCGTTGGACAGTGCTAATTAAAAGTTTGCACACAACTTTTTTGGCGTGCTGTGTCGCCATTTTGTCAACGAACCGCGCTTAAATTTGTCTCAAATTGTTCTTTAAGCTTGCTGAAATAGCAGGAAAGGAAACGAAAGGAAAGGCAAGGCAAATAAATACCGAAACTTTTTAATTGACGAAACAATAAACGACATTGCGAAAAAAAAAACCCTAAGAGATATATAGTATTATTTATTCTACGAAAAGTTTGTGCAAACAAAAAAGTTTACACATCGCATAAATAAGAATTAAAACAAGTAAAATTATGCGGTAAAATGTACGATAAAGCAATCATGCTTATACCGTAAATTAC
This sequence comes from Zaprionus tsacasi, assembly GCA_018904105.1. NCBI lineage: Eukaryota > Metazoa > Arthropoda > Insecta > Diptera > Drosophilidae > Zaprionus > Zaprionus tsacasi. The sequence goes on from JAEIFR010000295.1 coordinate 14,866,663, forward strand.
ATGCTTAATTACGTTGCTCATTGATTGCACGTACGTTAATTAATTAAAAACTTTTATTTCGATGCTCCCGTTTGCGATTTAACATGCATTAAAAACAGATTTTCGAGTAGTCAAGGTCTTTCTGGGCGAGAATTACATTTAAAATGAAAGTAATCAATATTGCGAGACACTCATTTAAGTTATTAATAATTCAAATAATTTTCGTTAATTTATTCATGACTGCCTGCTGTGACGCGACTTCTGCCTGAAACTGATTTATGAGCTCTTTTATAATTCACAGCATTGCCAGGCCGCCAACGCATTCCCCATTCAATCAATTTGAAAATGACAAATTACCGCACTATAGAAATATTTTATGTGCCTTTGATTACTTTGAACCACAGCTAGAGGGCAAGAAAAAAAGCAGCAGCAGCAAAAAAGGCAAATATATTTTTTTGCGCATTGCATATTCATTAGAGATAATCATGCATTAAGTGGTCAACGCCCCGAGACTCCTCTGCTCGGCCTATTCCCAGGTCACGTGCCACGCATTACGCTGCGTATACGTCATATGAGACTGACCTCCTGGCAAACCTCTTTTTGCTGTTATATTTTCTGTAATTTTTTTGTTCGCCTCTGGCTACCGAAAAGGTGGTTAGGTTGGGGGACTATGTGGCTTATAAATAATATGCCAATAATTGAGCGCAAGCTAAATGAGTGTGGCCAGACTATACACTGTTGTCTGAGCTGCTGCCTCTGCTGGCCTGCTTTATGGCAAGTGATGCTGCTGCTGCTGCTTTTAATGGAGCAGGCGCATTAATTTTGCATTTGTTGCAGCCCTTTTACCGTAGCGGATACGGTCTGGCATGCCGAGAAAGAGAGAGAGAGAGAGTCAGATCCTTAGTCCTTTTTTGTGCTCTCTGGAACTTTTTGCATAATTTTCACATAAAAAAACATGGTCCAAACTGTTATGACTACATTAGCTGACTGACTGTGTGTGTGTGTGTGTGCCTGCCTTGCCATAACTTTATAGCACATTAAAAGCGCGCCGCCCCAAAGTATGCAATGCGATATTTTGCAGTTAGAACTGATAGGATTGCGCCGCCCTCCATGCCAGAAATCAATATGTGTTTTTCGATATATGTATGTGTGCATTCATTTTAATTAGCACAGCGCAAACTAATTGAAATAGATTCAACTTCTAAGGGGAGTTAAACTAATTGCTTTAATTGATATGCAAAATATGTGTATAAATGTACACGAAATTGAATACTTTGCATAATCATGTATTTTTCAATGTTCAACGAAATGTGCAGCCATTTTTGCTGCTGTTCAAACAACAGAAATGCGAACTCTTTAGGGAACTTAAAGATTCCAAGTAATTAATTGTATTGTATATTGAGTTAAAAAATACGCAAAGTAAAGGAACTTCTTGCTTGTAAATTAATTGTGAATCAATTACATTGTTTTCGAGTTAATTGAATGGTTTAAGCTGGTTAAAGTAGGCTCTACCATCTCTGGATTTATTATTAACATTTCCATGCATCATTATTATTATTATCTTCTTCTCCTCAGTCTTTGCTGTGGTCGGCATTTACGCATGAATGAGAACGGCTTCGGGATGCATCCATTGTTTGCCATCTGCCATGTTGTGTCATATATCATATGAGATTGCTGGATGCGGTCTGGCCTGTCCTGGACAATGGCCAACAGCAGCAGAAGCAGCAGCAGCAGCTGTCAATTGTTTGACTTGTGGCTGACGCATGGCACAGCGAGAATTGATAAGTTTAATTAAATTTACATGGACGATAAGCAAGCAACCATAGTAGCATCCATGGCAGAGGACGTGGTCGAGCAGCGTTTCATTAGTTCCGTTTACTGGGAAACAGATTCGGGGGGTAACAGCAGGGAGGGAAGAGGTTTCATTAGTTGCCTGCCCTGCACGAAATTTATGTGCACGTTCTGTCGATTTGCAGGCCACATGCCAGTTGACACCCACGCGACAACGACCTTGCCAAGCAACCAACCAACCATCTATCTATCTGGCCCATGATAGTCAACCTTCCCAATATCGTTTCAATAAAAACGTATTTTAGGCAGCAGAGACCTCGGCTCAGAGAAAACAAACTGGGAATAGACAGCCGAGGGCTATTTGCGATGCCAGTGTGGGGTGCAAAACAAACAAATACTTGGGTAGTCCATGTGAGGAGGGAGGGCAGAGAGAGAGAGAGAGAGAGAGAGATGTGGAAAAGGGCAGCGGTGGCACGTCAGGTATGCGAGATAAGCGAACATTTAGAGGAGCTCTCCCGGGTGCCGTTAGGCGTATTAAAGATTATGTCACAGTCAGCCAAAAATATGTGCCAACGGTATTTTTATATTGTGTGCCAAAATATGTGGGCAATTCTGGGTTGGGGATGGAGAACCTAGGGGGAATAGCTGCAGTTAATCGTCGGTATTTTTAAAGCTCTCTCTCGCCTCTCTCTCCTTCTCCCTCGACATACTTTGTATACAAGTAGATTTGGATTCAAAGAGGCCAAAGGCTTTGCTATCGACAGCTTATCCGTTTATCGATTAATTTTATGGCACAGCAATTGACCCTCGAAGCGGGTTCTTAAAAACTTTATCGCAGGGTCTCGAAGTGCGAAAGTGTTTTCACTAAACTTCCTACTAATAACAATAAATTGCAATCCTGCAAGTCGTTATCAAGGCGCTCTCTGCCTGCCTGCCAGGAGAGTCCATTAATCGGCCATTATATGGAACTAATTAAATGGTTGCCGGGCATGGGACAAAGGAAGGCAGGGACACTGTGGGTACATAAGTGCCTAATTGGTAATTGGTTTTTGCAAAACTAAACCGGAAAATCCTTTTCCCCGACGCTTGTTAATTAATTAGCCGGCGGGCTTCACTAATATTTAATGAGCATAACGTCTTCCAATTGCCATCTAACTCAATTTCCGGCTGAACAACAATACTGTTCTATATCCTACATGGATGCCTGGATGTTTCCCATGCCATAGTGGGGAGAGAGAGAGAGAGAGAGAGAGCGGTGCTTGTTATCAGCTTACGTCGTTCATTGTTCGCACATTTCTATTTCTGAGCTGAACTGCGTTTTGAAATGCTGCCAGGCAAACAGAATCACCCGTTTTGCTCTCTCTCTCACTCTCCTTCTCTCTTACTCTCTCACTCTGCGCTGCTGCTGGCTTTATGGCATTTCCGGCAAAGCTGTCAGGGTCAGGCTCGGGCAAGTAGTAGTTGTTGCTGCTGCTGCTGCTGCTCTGGTCGTATATTTTAGTCTCGTTTCAATTTCTATAAGTGTTTATTTGGCCCAGGATATCCTCATTTGCCTACCTCCAGCTCCCCAAAGGGAGCTTGGCCGAGTCAGCAAATTTGTTTACGAGTGTATGTATATATTTATTTGACACACTCGTAATGTGTGTGGCAACACAGTTCCAAGAACAGTTGACTCCCACTGTAATAAACTGGGATTGCAGCAATTTCAAGTTTATATTACGTATACGCAGTGACTTGCGATATTATATATAATGGCAAATGCAAAATGAATAATCAACACTTTCCATACGTACATATATATAACTAGTTCTTAAATACCATTTTCAGGCCACATAAATCAGATAAAACTTGTGGAACACGCGGCAAAGATTAAGCAAAGTTTTCCCCAAACTTTAAGCTGCATAATTAACTATAAAACGAGAATTAAACAAGATATTTGAGTAATACTTTTTTATCCAGCATAATTTCGCACTTTGCTAAGCCTGGAAAAAAAATGATGACTAGCATAAAATGCCAGCACGAGAGAGAGCGAGAGAGAGAGAGAGAGAGAGAGTTGCATCCATTAAAAGATTAAAACTCAACATTGTTGAATCATTTGACTCGAGCAAGTTTGGTGTGTGCGAATTTTTCGCAAAACCGCAAAATTTGCTATAAACTTTGGCAGAGAGTCGCTGGCTCGGACAGCCAGAGAGAGAAAGAGACAGAGAAACAGAGAGAGAGAGAGTGCGATTTTGAGCTCAACTTTGTTGTTTTAATTGCCAGACATTTAAATTTGGCTCTGCTAGCCCTGCCCTGCCCCTTTACCAATCCCGCCCGAAAGTAGGCAACACGAAGCTCGATGTTGCAGGCGGACAGCAACAGCAGCAGCAGCAGCTACTACGTGCCAGGGAGAATAGCTTATAAAACAAATGCCTGCTCGTTTTAATACGCATTTTTACTGTTCATTAAATTTGCTTAAGTGCACAACATTTATAATTCGCTTCACTCTTGTACTTATTTATGTATACTTTCGCCTCTTGTTTTTTTTTTTCGACTCTTCTCAACGAGTTTCCTTTCTTCCCACTTGCGTTTTTATTTGCAGAACCACAACAACAACATGCAGCGGATACAAAGTTGAGGACGCATAAAAATGCTTGGCCACAAGAGCAGCAAACAGCAGAAGAAAGAAGGCAACAACAGCAGCAGCAACATAAGCAGCAACAACAGCAACAGCAGCAACAGCAGCAACTACAAGTGGAATTAGCAGGCACATCAATTTCAGCTGGCGGGCAACTTAATTAAAACACGTTGGCCAGCAACAATTTTGAAGCAGTTGTTTGTTGAAAATAATTGAAATTTATTTGGCCACTGGCCAAACAACAAATTCGCTCGCATTTCATGTTAATGCTGCCATCACACTGAGCACTTAGCACAGCAGCAACACCCACACACAGAGACACACACGCGCGCAACGGAGTGTGCAAAATGGTGTCGAGCAGGGCCAGGGGCATGACCTTTTGGCCGTTGCTGCTTCCGCTACTGCTGCTGCTGCTGCTGTGCGGCGAGGTGTGCAATACACAACGACAACAATTGCAACCGTTGCCGAAGCAATTGCTGACGGAAAGCCACAACGTAGAGCCAGAGCAGCAATTAACCCTGTTGCCAGCTCCAGGTGCAGCAGGTTTGCCACAGCAGCAACAGCAGCAGCAGCACAGCAGGCAGCTCGCTTTAAGCAACAATTTAAATGCAGCGACAACAGCAACAGCAGCAGCAACAGCAACTATTACAAGCCTGAAAAGGGATAAGCTGCTGGCGATAGCTGAAGAGCAACTTGAATTGCCGGCAACACCGATTCAGCTGACAGCAGCAGCACCAGTAGCAACATCAGCAACAACAACAGCAGCAACAACCACAGCAGCAGCAACAACAGGCGCTACAACAGGCGCTACAACATATGCTAAACATATGTCAGCAACAATAACATCCGCAAAAATACCAATAAAAACTAAACGCATTGTGCCCACAGCAACATCAGCAGCAACAACAGCAGCAGCAGCAACATCTGCAGCGGTAGCAGAAACAACAGTTGCTGTAACAACAACAATCATGTCAGCAGCCACAGATGTTGAAAAAACGGAAGATAAATTGAATATGAAACAAAATGGAACAACGCCGGTTACACAGCCGGAGGCGTGGTCAACAATAAAAGCAAATAACAAAAGCAATTGGCAAACAGCAGCAGCAGCAGCAGCAGCAGAGACCACATGGGCAATCGACAACAACAGCAGCAGCAGCAACAGCACGGCAGCAACAGTGGCTACAAAAGTTGTGCCTACGCTGCGCTGGCTGGATACCACACAATCCCAATTGAATCCCAATACACTGTCCAGCAGCATTCCAACAGCAACAGCAGCAGCAGGAGGAACGACAACGGCAACGGCAACGGGAACAGCTGCAGGCGGCGCCGCCTCCGGATGGCCGGTGAAGCATGCGGCCGTGCTCGAGGGGGATGTGATACTTGGCGGCCTGATGATGGTGCATTCGCGCGAGGACAGCATCACCTGTGGCCAGATCATGCCACAGGGCGGCATACAGGCACTGGAGGCGATGCTCTACACCCTCGACCAGGTGAACAAGCAACAATTATTGCCCAATGTGACACTGGGTGCACATTTATTGGATGACTGCGACAAGGACACCTACGGCCTGGAAATGGCTGTCGATTTTATAAAGGGTAAGTTTTGCATTTACACACACACACACACGCACACTCGGCTTGAAGTGTGCGTGTTAACGATGCAGCAAATTTTACATATTTATGAGGCATGCCCTACCCTTCCCCCAAACACCCCAACGGAGTCAACGAGCATAAAAATCTTTTTGTTATTCCCGTGAAATTTTGCGTAACGTTTGGCAAAAACTCTGTTGTCCATTAAATCAGGCACAAAAGCGAGAGAACCCATTAAAACCGAATGTTACTCCCATGTTTCCCCCTTATATACCCCTTCCCTCCCCTCTGGTACTGGTTGCATTTAATTAGCATGCATTGACACGCAGCCTCTGGGCTGGTGAGCGTGAAATGCGCTTAAAGTAAGCCAAAATAATTGGGTGTAGTTTAATTTTTGGACAAGTAACGAAAGCGGGAGTAGGGAACAGTCGACAAAGATATACCCTGCACAATATGAACTTAAAACTCAGCCTGAAATTAGCCAATTACTATGGTTTTCTCAGGCCTGAGGTAGGGTAACTAATATTTGATATAAATTTTATGATATGATGGTATTACTTGCCAAATTTTGTTATATCTGGCTGTCAACATGATTAAATTGACTTCTCTCACTTGCTATACGCTTCTTTTGCACATTGCATGAAGAGTATTAAAATTCGAAATTAAATAAAGCTTCTTTGACTAATTAATTATATTTTTTCCGAGCATTTGATACGCCCGTAGTCTATCTAATTAATTTAAAATCACATATCCAAAATGCACTTTGAACATATTCAAGAGTTTTAGACAAATTTGACTTTTTAAAGCTACTGTATTAGAGAAGGAGTCCCTGCTTTGGTTTATAATAAAAAATGTAAACAATTCATCCTCATATAGCATTATTTAGCCAAAGCTTTAAGCAAACTGTTTAGTTAGATAGGGCAGCATTTCTTGGGCCAATCCCTACTAAATCTGCATATAGATTCAGCTTAATTTCTCTCTTTATCTGCTGTGTAGCTGCCCCACATGGTTCTATTGAACTGCATCGTTTGTTTTTTTTTTTACTCTTCGCATGCAGCCAATTTATATTTATTGCACTTTTCTTTCGCTGCGCTCTTTTGGCAACTTCTATATTTACATTGCAAGTGTGCACATATTTAAGCCATAAATCCGCCATAAATCAGCAAATGTTTGCCCACAAAGTTTGCCTATAGTAGAATGTGTGCCCACAATCTATGTATGGTCTGATGGTATGGTATGGTATACCCTGAATATGCCAAAAACTTGTTTAGTATGCGTGAAATTAGCATAGTTTTTAGCTCGTGTATAATATGAATATTTATGTTAAGGGCCGACAAATTTCCGTCTCTCTCTCTCTTTCCTTTTTCAGATTTAAATTGAACATTTTTCTATATTTTAGTTTTAGCAAAGCGGTTGCGGCGTCGTTGCAATTTTAAATCGTATTGCATTTTATGGTAGCTAAGGACAAAAAAAAAATGGAAAAAAAATTGTCATAAATTGAAATAATAAAACAGATTATTTCCGCCTGAACGCGCTGAAAGTTTATAAAGTGTAAAATACTTTTTACGCTAGTTTTATTGAATACGTGGGTGTGTGTGTGTGTGTGTGTGTAGAAATTGAAATACGAGAAACCTGTATTTCTATTGCAGGCTAGTAGAGTAAAAAAAAAACCTAGTTTGCTAAAAATTTCTGCGAATTTTAATTTCGATTCGCGTTGTTATATTTTCTACTTTTTAAAGCACAATTTTTACACACTTTACTGAGTTATCAATACTGTTGTCAACAATTAAATTATTCCATCTCTACTTTTCTATTTTTCCTCTGGCTTTTTGTTGTGTATAATCACAGTGATATCAGTTGCCTGTGCACACACACATACTTATTTACAGACGTGTTTACACACTGTCATTCCAATTGGTTGCTGCTAAACCGCAAGCCTATCGTAAATACGGTATCGGCGTAAATGCTTGTAAACTCGTAAACCTATTATCGTCTGCCTGCAAAAACAGCAACAGCAGAGAGGCAGAGGGGGAGGCGGAGGCAGCTCACACTGGCAACCAGTGGAAGTGGGAGGTCAGAGAGGGAGAGAGGGAGAGAGTCGTGTCAGCGGGGGCAATGAAATTGCGGCACACACATGCCTTTGACAACTAACACCCTAAGCCAGCAGCCTCATCCCGGGCAACGGGGCGGGAGCGAGGGCGGGGGCATAACTTCATTACAATTCAATTTGCAAAACCAACGAAACAAATGGCCATGCTCTGCCACTGGGCCTGGCTCTGACTCTGCTAACTGTGAATCTGACTGACTGTGGCTCTGGTTCCGCTGCTGCATTGTTTCCAATATCCAATATATACTGGGTTCCTACCAAACACGCAGAGATCTCTTAATATGGAAGCGCTTTATTTGCATAGCTATGACAGGCACACACACTCACACACACACAGACTGGCTGTGTGTCTGTCAACAACAATGCACTCTGTCTGCTTGTTGTTCCCTTTGGCATTCGCCACTTGTCTTTGGAACCCCCGTCGTCGTTTACCCTCACTCTACGCCCACACTCACGACTTCTTTCTACAATTGTCAAGGCATCGCATTCTTGATGAACCCAACCCAACCCAACCCCTTGGATGTTCTTTTTTGTGTGTGTGTGTTGTGGCTGCTGCAGCCAGCACGTCGTCGTTGGCCATAATTAGCACCTTGTTTGTCAACCTGACTAGCTGCTTTGTGCGTATCCAATGGGACAAGCTTATTGGTTTTCGCCTACCTCTTTGCTGTTTTTCTTTCCTAGACATTTTCCAGGGAAACCCTACAAGGAGTCCTGTACTTTTGGGAAAGCCCGCTCGAGCAGACTTGGCCAAACTGTACTCGAAATAGGAAAACTGCTTTTTCTTTTGGCAACATTTTCGAACATTAAGAAAACTGGTCAAATGTTTGAACTCCGCTCTTGCTTAAGATATGCACGTTAGGGACTTGTACTACCTATGTTCTGTTAGAAAAAATAAGGTAGAAATATATTTTGAAAATTGCATAGCGATATTTCCGTTAGTTTTCCTAATATTTTAAATTAAAAGTCAAAAAAAAAATCATTAAGTTAACAGAGTTTTGCTCTTTTTAACAGAATTCTGTTATATTTAACATGTTTTTGTCATATTTAACAGTGTACTTTTCTATTTAGAGTCTCATTACAGTCGTTTAACAGCGGTGTGGATGCTATTTAGGCGCTGTTAAATAGCGCACAGAAAGCTTTTGCCTGCGGTTTGTGTCCTGGCTAAAGGCAGTAAACACTTCGTTTTGGGACACTTGTCCCAACACTGTTATCCTTCAATTTAAATTGTAGCATACTTTCGAGTGGCTAATAAAATAAAAAATAGAGCAGGAAAAAGTATGCAACGAAATTAATATAGCGAATTAAATCCGCTCGTTTTTATTTAATTTTCCCATGTTTTTGTTTCATTTTTTTTATTAAAAGCCGATAATTAGTTGGCAATTAATTAATTCATTGAAAGTGGGCTTGCATTTTTAATTTGGTTAATGTAATCGTGCCATTTGTCGCTGATTATCGCTATAATTATAATTAAAGGTAAGCCAAACACAACATTCACCCTGCGTGCAATAAATAAATTGCATTGAAAAGAGATTACGCAAAAAAGAGCAAAAATTGAAAATCACCTGAAATTCACCGGAAGTGCACGTTGTAAATAAAATTAAAGCTGCTGTGCCTTCGCAGCAACCCTTAAAAAAACAAATACTATATAGCCCCTTCTCATAACTTACGTGCCCAACTATCATGCCATTGCTTGTCAATGAATATAAATTGTTTATGTTGCTTTTATGCTGCTCCTTCGAGATCGGCAGTGTCCACAGCATCGTGAAGAAATCAAAATTCCAATTCGGAGGCCGAATCCGAGAGTCCGAAGTCGAATTCGTTGCCTTGACTGACCCAGTTATACTTGTAAATTGAAATTTTATTTTTTCGTTCCGCACACAGACATGCACGCATACACACACACACGTACGCAAACACTCACACACCCTCATCAAAAGGCATATAAAAAAGTTTATTTGCCATGACGCGACAGCGACGGCAGTGGCAGTGGCAACTCTGGCAACGCTCTGCTCATATCATTTTAATTCGCCAGTGCCCAAGCCACGCCCCCATCCTTATCCATCCCATACATCCTGCTGGTGCTGGTGCTGCTGCTGTTGTTGCCGCTTGCCACTTAATGGAATTTGCCGCTTATGCGTTACGCATGCCGGGCATTATCCTTTCTACCGCTGCCTTCCGTTTCCTCTGAAATTTGAGACTTTGCTTTGAGTCAACCGCCCTACCCCCTACCCCCCCCCCATGCCTCTAGCTAGGCTGCTTGTCTGTTTCCTGCTTCCTCTGGCCTGCCTGCTGCTAGCGCACTTTTCCTCAAAAGTTGACATGCTCTGCCTGCCTGCCTGCCTGCCTGCTTGACTAAAACTTTTTGCCGCTTGCCTTTTGTTTTGGCCTCATCTTCGCACACACACACACACACACACATGGGCCATCTGACAGCTAACAAGATTTTATTGGCCTTCTTAGTTTTTTTTTTCAACACATTCTCTAATTTTGATGGCCTCGAGTGTGTGTGTGTGTGTGTTGTTGCTTTCTTTTCCATCGACAAACTTAATTTATGCATGCAAATCGTGCTCTCTGAGGGGATTAGGCAAATTAAAGTCGTCTGCCGGAACCTGTTGTCATATGCTAATTCGTGTGAGCTTGCCAAGCCGATTTAGTTGAGAGCCAAACATAAGTTTCCAATTGCCGATATCGTTTTTCTTTTTTGGGATCCCCGTCCTGAAAGTATGCAATGCGCAGCCGAAGGAACACGTGTTTCAGTCGTGTTTGTTTACTTTCATGTTTATTTATTGGCTGCCTGCTTTTTTTTTACCCTGGCAATTCTAACGGTTTACGTGAATTTCAGTATTTTTGCAAAATACGGCGAACTCAAGACGGGTAGAGAGAGAAAGAGAGAGAGAGAGAAGCAGCAGCGTGGGAAATCAGATAACAAGCAGGCAGGCAACAATGTAGCTGCAAGTCAGTGCGGTATCAGCTGCTGAAATACCCTGTACTTGCTGCAGACTATGCCATATGAATATACCTAAATGTGCGCATATTACGGATGGGTATTGGGTGCCCTAGTTCATCTTTGTTGTTGCTTCCTTCCCTCCCTTCGTGCCACTGTTGCATTGTTGCTGATCTTTGCCTTGGCTGCATGTTAAGCTGTCCACAGGCACTTGACTCTGCTGGCTGCAACTTACCCAGTCCCTTTCCTCTATCCCTCTCTCTCTCTCTCTCTCTCTCTCTGTTCCATTGCAGACGCCCACTCCGTCTTCGTGCCACAATGTTTACATTGTGTGAGCTTCTTCTTGCGTCGTCTTGACTGAGTTTGCCAATTGCAGCACAACTTGACGACTTGTGCATTTTGCCGGCAGCCCCAGGAAACGTTGAGTGAATACGGAAAATAGAGAAATGATAAATGCCGGAATGAGCGAAGTTATTTTATTACTTCAAACTAAATATTAACAGACATGCTTGAAATAATTGAACTAAATTAACTTTTCATTCATAAATGCACACAATTTAATTAAAATATTCAACTTAACTTCTTTAACTGTGAAAAAATCTCCAGTTAAAATTTGCTGGCACTGCAAAAAGAAATGTCCAGGCATGGAAAATTCGTTATTGGGGGCCGTCACTCACAGCCAACATCTATAATCCGCTTGAGGCACAAATCGGTTTACCCGCATGAAGATACATGTACATATATCCCATTTCCATTGCATAACAGTTAAATAGTTGTTATTTAACCAAAAGAAATATGCCTGTTTTTTCTTTTTTAAGGGGGGTTTCATCACTCTTACAATGTGTGTTATGTAACTTTGCCGTGGCAACATAAATACGCATATTTTTTTGGTATAACTTATGGTTCTCCATAATTAAGAAGAATTGTTAGCGAAAATCAAGTTAATAATAGTTTTTAAAGCCCTTAACAAGCTTTTAATCACTGCATAATGAGATTTAAAGTTGTTTCACAGCTATATGGTTTTTTAAACTTTTTAATTACCTAAGCAGCATTTTTAGGGCACCGATTGCCCCTTGACCAACCGCGAATTTGCATTCCAGAGTTGCATATAAAAGTTTTCCCAGCTGTTGGAGAAGTAAAAACAATAACTATTTGTTTCATTTGTTGAATTGTAGCACAAACTTTACTTTACAAAATGCGTGTGATTCTTTCTCTTTCACTCGTTGGCGAGAACAGAACAAAAGACTGTCATTTATTATGGACACAGCAAACTTTAGCTTGCACCTGCTCCGCACCCCACTGAGTTATATTCCTGTCCCGGCAGGGGACTGGCATACTGGCAAACTGTTCGATAGTCTGTACTGTTATACTGCGCATTTCCCCTGCGCACGCTAACAAGTGTTTGTTCCATTCATAAATTGCCCGATTGCCGACTAACCCAGTGCCCTGAAAAGTATGCTACGATTTTTAGTACATTTCCCCAACGCAAGTTCGGGCACGAACGAACGAATGTGCGATGGATGTGTGCGTGTGTGTGTGTGTGTCCCTCGGGCTCGGGCGCCCACACTGCTCTTGAGGGCGTGCAAGACGGTTCGCAGGCGCCTTTCAGTTAGTTGCACGCCGGCCATACAACGATGCGGACGCAGCTTCGGCAGCCCCCAGCAGAGTTATCAGAGTTCGCCCGACAGAGAGGCCCGACCCGAGTCAAATAACAAATAACGCGATTTTCATTGGGTTAGATAAGTGAAGCGATTAACGGTTTAAACTCTTAGTGGGCATTTAAAAGTGTCAACCAAAAAATTATATATTAAATATGCTGATTATGCAAAGTTAAATAAATAAAAATACTTTTCAAATATATTAAAATAAACGAAATATTTTAAAATAAAATATTAATCAATTTTATTATATTAAATACGGTTTGGTAAGAAAAATGTGTGTGCAAAAGATAAAATTTTTTATTGTGTGCATAGAAAAATAAACTGTCAATTTAATATTTAAATTTATTATTAACAAATGAGTGAATTATTAAAACGATATAATATTAAATGAAACTAAAAAGTGATCCGAAATAAAATAATAAAATAATAAAATAAAACTAACTGTGTATAATAATACCATATAAACTGACACGTAAAGGAATTAAAAAGAAATCCTTCTTCTGGCTGACCCTTCCATTAGGAAGTTAATTTAGTCAAATGACAATGAAAGAAGACACTCTTTTCTTCTTCTTCCACAGGCTAATTTATCTACAAATCTCGATCTAGAGAGAAACTAATTAAATTATCTACATACACAAGTGTATGTCGCCCTGGGACTGGTCAGAGATAAAGCCTTTAATTTCATTTTGTTTTCCTACTTTGCAAGTGCCAAAAGTGGAAATAGGCAAAAAGCAAAGCTGCTACGACTTGGTCACGGCATGGCGGGCCGTCACTCGACAAAAAGGGACTGAACAAATATTAATTAATATAAATCTAAATAATTCTGTGTGCTTCGTTGGACAGTCTCGGTAGCCAGGCAGCTTGAGCAAAAAAAAAAAAGAAAACTGTTAAAAATGAGCGAGAAGCAAAAGTCAAACAAACTTTGCATTTTGTTGCTTTATGTTCTACCTTTAATTATAAGTTGTTTTTTAATTTTTCTTTCGCAATTTCTCATTTTTTTTTGTACTTTGGTATTTCTTACTTGAGTTAGGTGCGTTGCGGTTGTTGTTGTTGTTGTTGTTGCCACTCTGGGTAGGATGGATGAGTAGGCAGTTTGGTGTTGTTTGAAATTGAAAATAGGAAAAGTTCATTGGCTGAGGTTGGAGCGTTGAAGTATTTTAATTAAAGTGCTGACAGGACAACGGACAATCAAAGTGTGTGCTTCCTCCTGCCCATGCTCCAGCTCCTGCTGCTCGTTGTCATCGTCATCGTCATCCTCAAACTGGGTTCTCTCTCTCTTTCCCTCTCCCTTGCTCGTTGCGTTGACGACGGACGAGCTTTAATCTCGAGCAACGCCTTAAATCCGCTTTGTTACCAAAAATTTCTACTCTACTCTACTCTACATGGCTCGTATGTTAATTTCTTTACGCCATTTTTCAACACATTAGCTTATACATTATGCATGTGTGTGTGTAGGTACTCGTTTTGGTTAAAAATGAATCCCAAACGGTCGCACATTATGCAAAGCCGTTGCTCATACGACACGTAGGCCACAGGTGTGCTTCGACCGTTCCCATTTGATAAACAACCCACCGTAAGCTAGGGCTAATGCACACAACTCTCTCTCTCTCTCCCTCTCTCTCTCTCTCTCTCTCTCCCTCTCTCTCTTTCTGGCAATTAAAAGCATTTTAAACTAATTACAAAATTATGCAAAAATTACCGACTGCATGTGTGTGACATTATCCTCAGAAATCACAACCTGTGCTTGTGCCTGTGCTACAGATAAGAGTCAAACCTAATAAAAATGCGAATGAAATTAAACAGTGTGTGTGTGTGTGTGTCAGTCAGTCTGTCATGCCCCGCCCTGCCCCACGCACCTACAGGATATTTAATTTCCTTGTCCTGCCAGTTGAATATTTTATTTGCAGTCTAAAACGCATTAACAACAGCTCTCAGCTGGCTTAAAGAGCAGCATCTGGCCACGCCCAGTGAAGCATTCTGGATCCATTCAGCTGGCTCTAGTAATTACATGAGCCTCGGACAGAGTCACAGATAGTTTCGCCCTCGGCCTTAGTCACGTACACTCTTCTTTCTTTTCTCTTTTCGCTCTCTCTCTCTCTCTCTCTCTCTCTGGCTTTGTGCTGTGATAAATGCGCAACAGCCTTCCTGCTATCCAGGGACCGTAGTTGACACATTGTCGTCTGAGCTCCAGCTGACCTTTGTTTAATTATAAAAGGGTCTATTAATGAACCGACCACCTCCTAGTCCCCCAGGTGATATCTCATCTCCATTCGGGATTCATTCAATTACCTTTGTGGCCCGCCATGGTCAACTTGATTTGATATCCAAGCAGATGAGCTTGACTTAGCTCTATTAAATGATCTGGACAGTTCTCTAAAAGAAAAAAACTATATAAATCTGGGGGAAAGAAATCTGAATTTAGAATCCGTTATGCATTGCGTTTGAAATACTATATAAGGAATATATGGAATAGGTTGAATTGGTTGCCTGCCCGCCCGCATCGAACGGCGACTTGAAATGATAAACGACTTGGGCCATAAATTCCCTTAGATAATAAATTCTCTCTGTATTTGGCATTGCCACACACACACGGATGCAGCGAGTGGGGGATACACAAGTTCGAAGTAGAATCGTGTAAAAAAAATATTATGAAGACTCTTTCTTGTTCGCTAGTTTAAGAGGTCTTAAAGAAGACCTTAACGATATCATAAATTGCGTTCAATTCTTCTATTTCCTGCAACCATTCGAATGTTTATATGGCATATCATTAAAATTAAATGAGCAGCATAATAAAATCTCATAATATTAAAGCATTGCCCCATCTGAAGTTCTCTGAAAAGTGAAATAAATGGGAAAACACTCGAGCAAAATGCAAACATTTCTCATTATCAATTGCTGAAGAAATATAAGGACATAAGTGGGGTATAATTAATGGCAAATAACGTTGAAAATGCTCAAAAACTATTGCAATTTCCCAAAGGGGAAAAATCTCTTGCACTGTGGAAACTGAAAAATCTCTGTGGAAAGTGGCGCATTAATTAATGAGCAGAGTTGGCGAAGCCATTGCTAATTGCCAATAAATGTGAAAGCAGATGTTATGCACACACTCACACCTCGCACACCACACACTCCCACACACACACACACACACATGTCTACATTCCTTTGCACATCCCTGGCACGCCACAAATTCCTCAAACCTCAAACCTGCCTTAGCTACTAATTTGCGAAAAATGTTCGTTCAATCGTGAATTCATTTCATTTGATTGAATATCGTATTGCGTGCTTGCTGTGAAGGGTTGAAATCGGATCGTAGAAGGAGAGGGGGGGGGGGAGGGGGCAGCACATTAACATCGGCATTAACATTAATTAATTATGCAACATGCAACTTGGGCAAAACAAATAAATGCGCCTAATGAGCCAGAGCTAGCTGGCTAGAAAGCGACTAGCTTGGCCATGCCAAAACGGAAGCCGTTAATTTATTTACGAGCAAGCCGCGCAGCAAGCCCGTTTACGGTCTACGCTCGTCTGTGGTCGTCCGTGCTTACCTGTTGCCCGCCCAGAGAGTGCCGGAGTGCCAGAGTAGCACGCCATAAATTCTCATGAGTCAAATAATTAGAAAATCAAATAGTTGCCTAGGCGCAGGACGACAGTCGGAGGGGAAGGTGTGTGTCAAAATGGCGCAGAGCGGAAACGGAAATGGCGCAACTGCGTTTAACTTTGACTCGAGCGTGGGGCACGAAGTTGTGTCGTCACTGCGGCAAAGTGAGCAAGGCAGCAAAGGCAGATGGCACAGAACGGGGTAGTTCCAGCAAGGCGAAACTCCCTAGAGTTTTCCAGAGAGTTCTCTTCTAAATTGTGTGTTAATTACATTGTTCTTTCGTGCCGCAATTATATAAGCAACTCCAACTATTCTAACAATAACTAAGCCAGGCGAAACTGAAATTCAGAACACACACACACCGCGAGTAAAGGGTAGGCAAATACAATTGAAAAACAAGGTATTTCAGGCTGGAGCAACTTTGCCAGTGACTGGGCGTGATTCACGCCTCAACAACTCTCACTGCACACTATACACAAGCACAAGTGCGTGTGTGTGTGTGTTTGTGTGTGCATACACACGTACATAAGTTTGTGCGTAAAACTTGCGTGCAAATACAAATCCAGCTGGAAAAATGTATGTTGGTAGTTACACGCAAAAGTTTTGCATACTTTTCGGCGGCGGCGAAAACTTTTGTGATTAAGTCAATTTGATGTGGCAGACAGCAGGCGAACGCCACGCCCTCATCCCGCCCCCTTCCCTTTGAAAGTGTTTTATGGCAGCCAATATTTTGAGCTTTCCCAGCTTGTGGCTTTTTGTCGAATTTATCAGAATGCAAGAAGCGCATCCATTTAATTCTAGTTTGGGCTTCAATGCTCGATCTGCCTGTCTCTCTCTCTCTCTCTCTTTCTCTCTTTCTCTTCGCCCGAAGATAAACGCCACTAATTATGCAATTAATTTTTTGCAGTTTCGCTTGTGTTTCTCTTTTTTTTCGAGCGTCATTTTAACGACTCTTTTAATGGACTCCAAACGCGCAACTTTCGCTGACACCGTGAGCATTTTGGTTTATTTTTTTTATGGCGTCCAGCGACGCTTAAAATTAAATTGGTTTTAGATAAGCGCCTTAATTGAGTTGGTCGCATGCGGAGCATAGAGATTAAAGTTGAGGTTTTAATGCCGATTAATGCGTCATTTTTACGTTGTCAGATACGGGTAAATTGGGAACCCAAAAATAGATGCAAAGTTGTCAAGAGAGAGAGAGGGAGGGCAGGGTCACATTAAATCAAATTGAATGCT
Source organism: Zaprionus tsacasi (assembly GCA_018904105.1). Taxonomy (NCBI): domain Eukaryota; kingdom Metazoa; phylum Arthropoda; class Insecta; order Diptera; family Drosophilidae; genus Zaprionus; species Zaprionus tsacasi. Next base: position 14,884,189 of record JAEIFR010000295.1, read on the forward strand.
TGTCGCTCACTGTCATAAAACATAATGAAAACAAATGCCACACAAGAGGACCCAAATCAGGGACGGCAGCACAATTGATGGCTATCCAAAATTAAAGCATACTTTGGGGCGTTAAATTAAATACGAATAATACACATATCTCTCTCTCTCTCTCTCTCCCGCTATTGTTGTGTGCCAGCAGCTACATCAGTAAACATGCCACATTGTCAGTTATTAGTTAGCAGCAGCGGCAAAAAAAAAAGTATGCAGGTTCGTAAAGCACATCACACATACATAAACACTCACATGCATGAAGCTATAAAATATTTAGTGCTTGCTCTGCGTGTGTGTGTGTGCGGCCTCAAATAAAAGCCTGGCAAAATGCTAAGCATTCTTCAAACTGCCAGACAATAGACACACACACTGGCGTAATGATCTTTTTGTAGTCCTCGCAGGGTACGTACGTAGGGTACGCTACGGTACGCAACCCGAAAAAACACACACACACACACACACACACGCAAAATAGAAGCAAACAAACAAAAGCTCGAAAATGCGCGCACACACACGCACGAGAGGAGAGCCCTAATACATGTGTATAGTATATATACCATATATACATGCACGTACACGCCTGTCATGACTTTGCGCTTTTGGTTGGCCTCAGCCAAAAAAAAAACAAGCGAGCAAGCAAACATCGTTTATTTTTTGTCTCCCCCTTTACGGGTTTTTTCGTGGATTTAGCCGCACAAGTAGATTATTATTTTACGCTAAAAGCGGCCATATGCGAATCTGGCAGAGCTCTAATTCGCATAGTTTGTGTGGACCCCACGAATGTCCTAATGTTAATTTGTGGCTAACCCAGCAGCATGTGCAATGCAGCCTGCTTTACGGCCATTTAACTGCACTCACCTCGCCTGCCAACGTGGCTTAATGTGCTGCGAATTTGCCAAGAGGGCCGAAACTGAAGAAGAAGCAGAAGGAGAAACAAAACGAGTCCAGCTGCAGATTTATTTATGCAGAGGAGTAGCCTGCCGCAACAGAAAATTGTAATTTGTAATTTTTTTTGAGTAATATTATTACGTCGTATACGCGATTTAGGGAATCTGCTCGAAAGGACCCGGCGGCCATTACAAATTGTGCGGCGCCTGTAAGTAGGCAATGAATTTGTTGTTTTCAATTTGCGGCCGCGAGGCCAATTGCTATGCAAGTCACGTGCCGAAATAAAGCAGGCCGCTGCCGCACACACACACACACACACACACACACACATATTTTATAAGCCAGATCCAGCCAATATGTCATGCGACATGATGGAAAGGAATGGCAAGGTGTATGTGGGCAGAGCCACCAGAGGGCGCCACTTAAACGCATAGCCTAGGCCGGGCTAGACGAGCAGCTCTCTAGTGATTTATGCGACATTCCATACACACATTCGCACACACACACACACACATTTGCCCGCCATTAACATTTCGTTTTGTTTCTCTGTTGTGGCGCCTGTCAAGCGACATGTTCTCTCGCTGTTCTCGACTATTCGAATGGTTTGACTATTTGCCCATTTCTTCTGTCAGCAGCTGCCAGGAGGAGGGAGGGAGAGAGGAGTGTGTTACGGGGGTGTTAGCCGGAAACGTGAGTTCATTTGGATATCACAGTCGTAGTCGTACTCCATGCGGATATTTCATGTTTGGCATTTGGAATAGTTTCCGTCTGATTAATATGAATTGACTATGCGCTCGCCCTGGGAATAGTCTCCGGCTTTGTCAATTGTTCCCTAATTAGCTGTCAGCTTGATATATATATATATATATATATTTCTATATGTGTATGCACAGCAGGCTATATTCGGAAAAACTAATTGTAACAATTTGCTGTCAATTTTAATAAGCGCAAATATTTAATTTGCATATAATTGATATTGTGCTATAAATAAATATGTGTTTGTTGCTAATTTCAAAAGTTAATTGAGAAATTGAATATGTATTAATTACATAAAAAATGCAATGAACTGCTGTCACTCAAAAGTTGGCAAACACAGCTGCAATTGAAGAGCACACAAATTGCACAGATGGCAGATGAGGCGTATATAAATAATTGCGATTCCCTCCTCCTCCTTCTCTCAAAGTACTCAAAGAAGGCAAAAAAACTACTCGCTGGAATTAAAAATAAATTACAAAGTTCGCTAACAGCTGGCGAATGGCGAGGAATGTCTCAACTTTCCATTCATTCAAAGTCCTCTGAGGCCTCATCCCACACTGGGGAGGAGAATGGCTTAAGCAGCCGGATATTGCACAAGTTGCGACTGCCAAGCTTGTTGAACTGTTGCTGTCTACACTATGGCTTAAAGAGCCGAATTTATGCACTCTACGAGTGCCGTTAATTTGGGCAAGTTGTGTGTCATGACAGCTTTAACAGGGGAGGGCCCAGAACGATGAATGAAGGTCAACAACGCATGCGTAGGGGCCAAACGAGAGAGCAAACAATTAAACGCAGCCATCTATAAAATATCAAAATATCTAGGAAAAATGCTTATCATGGCCAACGCCAGCGAGGGTAGCTTAAGCAGCTTGGCATCTATTCCCTTAAATATAACTAGCTAAAAGTCTTGCATAGCAGTTGCGCTAAATAAATTATAGCATACTTTCGAGCGCAGCGTAAAATTGCCCTGGGAGCAGCAGACTTTAAAAATGTATAGCATGCTTTTCAGCGCAGCGTTATATTGCAAAATGGCTGAGCTCGAATTTGTGTCGTGTTTTACAGGGTAGCATAGTGTCTGCCAGCCACAATTATCGCTTTTATCGTCTCCTGCGTGCAAGTGTGGCATATGAGAATGCCTGTTTCTCTGTGTGTAAGTAGCTGTCTAAGTGGGTGCCAGTCTGCATGTGTGTGTGTGTGTGTGTGTGAGGGCGGAGCAGCCCGTTTACCAACAATATTTACGCAGTCTACGTCTGCTGCCGGCTGAAACTACATACGGCAGGCCTCAAGCTGAAGCTCAAGCTACACTATACACATCAAAGACCCCAGCTAAACTGTGCAGTCGAGCAACGAAAATGGATAGCTATGGCTCGCCAAGGTGCAGAGCTCCAGAGACCTTTAGGTCGCCCCTCTCTCTCTCGCATCCTGCTGCTGCTTCACTCTTTCTCGCTTAGGGCGGACTAGATTGAGACGAAACGATGTAACGAGTCTGGGCGGGAGACGGCGTCGGGTCGATGTTTGCTGGGGAAAAGCGAAGAAAAGAAAAAAATTGAAATTTATATTTATGCAGCACATAAATTTCGACTTTTCGGCTCGTGCGATGTGTGTATTAGTGTTTATAGTGCGTACGTGTGCCAGTTTGCCTTATGAAATATGCATGTAACTGTGTGTTAGACGCCCATCCTATGTATGTGTGTGTGTGCGAGCATTTTGGCAGCTGACATGGCCAAGGCACGTCATATTCTCCATACTTTCGTTCTGGGGGGAGGCCAACACGTGTTTGCGGTAGGCAGGGCAGGGCAGGGCGGGACTAGGCTGGGCTGTGGGAGAGTTTGCGTGTCTGTGGCATGTAATCAAATTAAAACTTGTACGTAGCAAGCAATAGCTTTTAGAGGCATTAAAATGTAACACTCAACGCCTCCCATTCCTCCTCATCCCTCATCACACATCCATCCATCGTTAGAGTGTCTCGGAATGTGCTTCAATCAGAGCGTGACACAGTGTGCCGGTCACGGCAACTCATTAAATGCATTTGCCGCATAAATCTTTACAACTTGCAATTTTCGCCTATTGACAGCGCTGAAAAGTATGCTACAGAAAGTGCTGGTGCGTGCTGCGTGCTGTGTGCTGCTTGTCAATGCGATGCTGACACGCAATCAGCCCACACAGCTGCCAAAAACTAAGGCCAGGCAGGTGTCGATGCCTGTGCTGGGTAACTGAGATAATAACTTAATTACATTTTGGTGTGTGTGCCGCCGCGTTGTTCTCTTTTTTTTGGCAATTATCCTGCATGCTGAGCACCTGTCGAAATCAGCCAAGGGAGACAAAGAGAGAGAGAGAGAGACAGGCAGGCAGGCAGGCAGTCTCTTACATGTGTATTATCAAATGCCAGTCATTAGTACCGCCTCTGCCCCTGTCCAGGGTAAGATATACACAGACCTCGGCCCATTTAGTAGTCGTTATTTATCTCAAATGTTGTGCGGTCTACACGTGTACACAGACACTCAAGCGACAAGAGACAGGCAGACAGACAGACAGGCGAGCGACATGGAAGGACTCGAACGAGAGAGAGAAGGTTGTAGCAACTCTAAGCGAAAATAATTAAGCGCCGTTATGCGAGCTACAAGTCTGCACACGGCTGAATGGAGCTGGCTGAGCTAGAGATGGCAGCGTGAGCAAAATAGTTGAGACATATATAAAGTGTGCCAGCTCATCTCTCTCTCTCTCTCTCTTGCACTTTATATACCCAACTAATCATCGCCTTAACTAATTTATTCATTTCCAAAATGGCGACCATCTCTAGACTTGTCTGCAGGCGACACCTGGCGCGCTTTAATTGCCACTCGAGCGTCACGTTTACGACGCTGCTTGGCTTGCACTTTCGCCCGGCGCCATTACCAGAAAAGTTGACTGAAAGCCCGCTGCGCTCTTCCCACTTTCTTAACCAGTTTTGCGCCCTTTGCTTTTGCCTTTTCGTCTGCCTTTTCCACCACGTTTTCCTTTTCTGTTTTTCTTTTTTCTTCTTCGCTGTCGTGCAGCAAGTAAAATGCCATTTACGCTTAGCCAAGTATATTATGATTATTATGCATAATATTTAGGAGCGTCTAATTGAATATGTACGAGTCTGGCTGGAGGCATGCGTGACGGGCAGGAGGAGCTGCGGAAAAGGTGTTCGGCCTGAAACGGCATGTAATTAATTAGCTTTTCAATGGGTGCACAGCCGGCACAAAGAACTGTAAGAACTGTGGGAACTGTGAGAACTGTGTGTGCTGGCAAGGAAGTTTTCAAATCAAAAGGGACATACGAGAGGCGAGGCAAGGGTCTGACCGCAGACGACATCAAATCCTAGAATTACTTCATGACGTATTGAATGACTTTTTAGTCAGGTTTGTAGCCCTGCTTGTGGTTAGGTTTGCGCTGAATTTGCAGAAAGGTTGACTAGATCTTTAATCAAATTTAAAGATTCAGTTAACCCTCACAGAATATCATACTATTAAATTGCAGTATTAAAATCAATCAGATACAATTTGTTCAACACAATTTGAAAGAGCACAACGTTTATAAAAAAAATGTAAAATATATGTGCAGCGCGTAAAGCAATATTCATTTACAGTGATTCCCAAAAATTGCTTTCGAACATGTTGTACATTTCATTTTATTGCCCTTTTCTGTAATGTAAATATTTCCAACAATTTTATTGCTATTTTATATGCTGTGTATAAAGCGTATTTTTGGCAAATATGTGAAAAATTCGTTGGATTTCAGTTGTTGCATTTTCAGCTTTATTTATTGAAACATTGACTTCACAGGCCTCAGTCGATTAAACATGAATTGAAAGAAAAAAGTAAATGTTAAATTACCCGCAAGAGAAACTGACTTTTTTGCATGAAACAAATAAATGCGATTAATGATGAGACAAATTTTAAGTAGCCCAATTTTAAGTCTGGGCAATCTCTCTCTCTGAAAAAGGGGTTCGTAAAATTCGCTTGAAGTTAAGTTCTCTGACTAATTAGGCAGCTTAAAATTCAACCAAGCGCAGTGCTCTTTGTTGTTTTATTTGTTTTGTGTTGTTTTGGGTAATTTTTTTTTTTTTTTTTCAGTATAGTTAAACCTCTTTGGGAGTTATTTGACCTTTAATTAACGGCAATACCAACGCCAATGGCAACATGCGCTACAGTCGTTGTTACGGCCGCTCGCTGCCTTGTTCACGTTATCATTGCATAAGCGAGCGGCGTATTTAATCCATAAAGTACAATTTGCATGTAGCAGGGCAGAGAGAGAGAGAGAGAAAGAGAGAGAGAGAGAGAGAGAGAAGAACCGAAAAATATACGACGGAAACGGAAAACAAACATGTAACAAACACATTTGACCCTTTTTTTTGCATAATTTCAATATGTGTGCACGCACATGCTTTCCTCTCTCTTCTTCTCTCTCTCTCACACACACTCCCTCTCTCTCTCTCTTTTTTCCTGCCTTTTCCATTGGTTACACATTGAAATGCTTGTCAAACGGTGTGAAAACGACTGTCGTTTTGCTTCTTTATTGTGTTTTTCCTTTTCTCTCGTGAAATATTTAACAGAATTTATGTTGCATACTTTCGGGTGCTGGCTAAAAATTTAAAAAGTCAAATTCCCTGAAAACTGAAATCTACTTTATATGCCATATGCAGTAGCCGTATGTGGAATGTTGTTCATGTAAATATTTTTTGCTTAAATACAGACATTTCTGTCAATTTATTAATAAATATTATTACACGCTGCCACACACACACACACAGACATAGAGAGAGGAAGTTTCATGCGGAAATTATTGCCGGAAATAACCCACGAGTCGTGTTGGTCACAGTTGAAGAATTTAATACGCTTAAAGCACAAAATTTTGACACAATTTGAGGACAATCAAATCGAAAACGGTGTGACCCCGACTTGACCCTTTTTCACAGTCGACCCACACAATGTGCGTTGTCAGCGTCAAATGGGAAGCTTAGCAGCAGCTTGACCGCATTTCTCCCCCAACCTGGGGATCCTCCCTACGGGCTCTACCCGCTACCCTACCAATTATACAACAGTTTCGGGGCGTACATAAGCTGAGCTTAATATTGCTGCTTGTCTGCTTTTTGTTTTTCGACCCCGGGGGTTGGGTATATTAGTGGGCGGGGGGCAGTGGACTTTTATGGGCGCCCATTAACGACTTCAACTATTTGCAGCTGTGCATAAAAAACACCAGAAATCATTGCTCAGGATTTTCTATTCTTTCTTCTCTTTGAGTTTCTTTCTGTTGCTTTTCTTTTCATTCTCATTTTTTTTTTGTTGTTTCGTTTTTGTTGTTATCTGAGCGCGCGGCATCGTAAAAATAGAAATAAAAATAAAAATATTTATGCAGCTCTACGGTTTCTACTACGGTCGGCGTTTTATGTTCCAGCGCGCTCTCCATTTCGCCGGCATTGGCTATTAAAGGGAAAACCTAACACACACACACACACACACAACAACAACAATATAAACAAAAAATTATTTGAAAATTGGCTGGCAAGAAGAGGAATTTGCCGCCCAAGGCCGTCCAGAGATTTTCGGCAGGCGGCAGGCGGCACACGCACGTTCCTGGCACCAGAACCCTGCTCCTTTTCGCCATTCCTCCCAGCCTGTCCTCCTCTGTCCCTTTATTAATTCCAATACATTGAATTTTGTATAGACAATGCCATGTTTTGCATGTAAATCCGATTAAAATGCCTTACACGTGCCCTGCTGTTGCGCGGGCGTTGGAAAACTTAAAGCCAGCCGGATCCGACAGACAAAATATGATTTAAATCCTTTGACAAAAGTGGGAGACTACTGAGAGAGTATTATTTATTTAGTATACCCTGCAAGAAGTGCAAGGAAGCGGAAAAGAAGTCTGACAAAGTTTCAGCCATAAGTTGGAAAAACTTCAAGTTCTTTGCTAACTGCAAAAAGTCAGCAAGTTTTGGAGGCTTGAGAAAGTGTTGAAATTCGCATTCAATTAGTCGCAATATACTACGAGGCATTTGACAGTCGAGCTGCTTATGAATTTGTTAATTGCGCACAGTGGGACAAAAACAGGTTCTCTCCCGCGTCGATTTTTCAACTCGTTTTTATTTATGAGCTGGCAAATTGTGCGACATCTAAAGATAATTCCGGTCTTGCTGACAATTAGACGCACAAATTGCTGCTGTTCTGTCATAATTCCGAGGCTGGAGTGAAAGGGGGGAAATGGAATTTAAATCACCAGTCAGCAGACATTTTCACAGCTGCGTGGGCGTGCTGGAAAATGGGAAAACTGGGGGAAGAGCGAGAGAGAGAGAGAGAGCGAGTGTGTATTTTGCGAATTGCAAAATGGGGCACAATTTGCGTGGGATATGGCTCAAGTAGAGTAGAGATTAGTAATCCGTTTAAGCTAATTGCAGTTTAATTCTTTAAGTCTTGCACAATTTCTTTTGCAAACATTTTGATAAACTCTACCACCCTCTCCCCTCTACCCACACTAAGTATCTGGTGGTACATTGGAACATAAAAAAACTTAGTTAAAATCATCTGCGGCAGCCGCAAAATGTTGTCAACTATTTGCCCATAAAAGTTTTATGAAAACTTTTTGCCAAAAACTTTTCTGTGGCATCCTCCATACACACACTCACACCCCCAAAAAAACCCTTTATGATGCACAAAATTCAATGCATTGTAGGACAAAGGGGGGCGAAGGGGGCAGATGCTGCAAGCTGCTCGTAAAGAGCAAAAAATCAAAATGGCGTCAGCACGTTGCACATCTGCCGGAAGTGTCAAAGTGATGCGCGCCATGCGGCGTGTGGCCAAAGTTCGAGTAGGGATGCTGTGTGTGTGTGTGTGTGTGTGTGTGTGGGTGTGCGTGTGTGTAAGCTCATTAAAAATTGCCAAGCTGTACATTGATGGACATGGTTGCTTGCAACCTGTTTAGGTTTCATTTCTGAGCATGTGGGAAAAGCGAAAAGAGCATGTGGAGCTGGAAAAGCGTCTGGCTAAGCTCAACATTGTTATTTTATTATTAAATTTTCCAACTGTCAGCGCGATGAGCTTTCTGACAGCCATGTGCAGTGACATTATCTGAAGCACTTCAGCCCTTTGCCGAGACACGTTATCTCGCTCTCTCACTAAAAACACAAATGCACACACACACACAAAAAAAAGCGAGAGAGAGAGAGAAAGCGAAAAAGAAAGAGAGGAAACAACACACACACGTGCAATGTGTGATATCCTGACTTTTTGTCATAATAATAAAAATGTCAATTTGTTTTATGGCTGACAACTCGAGCTTTGCTCCCTTTGATGTTGATTTTTATATCGTTAACTTGTTGTTTTTGTTTTCCTTTCTCCTTTTTCCTTTCTCCTTGTACTTTGTTTATTGTTTTTGTTGCCTCTGTTGCTGTCGCAGTTGTTGCTGTTTTTTTGGCTGTCTTTGTTTATTTACTTGCGAACTGGTCATATAAATCGTATCTGTTTCATGTGTGTGCCAGGCACGAGACAGAGACAGAAAGACAGACAGAGAGAGAGAGAGAGATGTCAGAGCGACACGCGCTGTCGCTTAAACGACGAGCGATCATATGTAAGCGGCATAACCCAAGCTGGTAGGGGTATTCCAGCATGTTGAATCTCTAGCGTATGTGTTAAATCGATTGTGGAATTGTAATTATGCCAATAAATGAGTGAATAAGGTTTTAAATAAAAAAGAGAATGCTAAATAATTTTAAAAATAAATAAAAGAAATATAATATAATATATAAGAGCTACCCCTACTTTTGGGCACCAGCCCAAGCTATCATAATTTATAGAGAGAGAGAACCACTCTCATTCGGCTTGCCACATTTTCGAGTGCTCCCTCAACCACAATTTGTTTGCCCCGTGTGTACGTGCTGGTCTCATAACATATGTATGCACATACGTGTACATATCATGGCGCTAGGAATTTCCACTTTAAACTATAAATCAACATTATTCGGCTACAGTTGTACATACAGAGAGAGAGAGAGAGAGAGGTGAGAGAGGAATGCAAAGTCATATTCATAGTGCGATTTGCCTCTTCTTCTTCTTCGTCATTGCATACTTTTCGGGGCCTGTGATTTATCGTCCGCATGACGAGGTGGGCGTGCGCTCCTTTGTTTATTGCGCCTTTTCAAGTGACTGCATAATTTATTGTTTATTTATTTTTCATATTTTTCGGTTTTCTCACTTTTATTTGCCAGCTACCCCTACCCCTGCCCCGCTGCCATGGCAAATGTTTTTTTTTTATTTTTGTGGTTTTGTTTGCAGTAAAAGTTTTGTGACTTAGATTGTTGATTGTTCATTGAAAATTAATTTTGGGTGAGACTGAAGAGAAACCCCAGAGCAGACATACAGGCAAAAAAATAAATAAATCAAATAAAAGTAGAATATTTATACATTTTAAAAACCAAAAAAGAAATTTCTAACAAATACAAAGATATATTTAGTAAGCAACTAAAAATCTACATAATATTAAAATTCAGTTGCGGAAACATTTATAAAGCGTATGATTTATAAAGTTTTCAAAACTGTGCTCAAAAATAAAAATGCAAAACAAAACACTGAAAAAAAAGAATATGAAATTAACAAAAGCAAAGTAATTTGATTTTCTCTCTTTCACAATTACGTTTTACTTTTTATGCAGTTTATTTTTTTTATCTAGCCTAATAATATGATAAAGTTTAGCCAGCAAGCAGCAAAAAGTTGATGATGTTAAGTAAACATACATAAATATTGCCACGAAAATGTCGAGTGACAAGTTCAAGTTTATTTTGCTTTGCATGCAAATTAATGTGTCTCTTTTGACTTGGCGTTTCACTGGAATTTGCTGCCCTCCCCCTGCTCTCTCTCCGTTCTCCCCGCTTCCAGCCAACTCCACCCGCGCTGAAACCAAACATAATTTGAATTATTGATTGGCAAGTCAACCAAGCATAGTGCGTTTCCCAAAAAGGCAGCTCCCAAAACAATGTCTAAATTTGTGTCAAGCCGCAAGGTTGCCACATTGCGCCTCCTCCCTCCCCCCTGGGCTGCCCCGCCTACACTCTCAGTTGCCACACCTATTTGAACTTTATGCAAAAATTGCTTTTCAGCCAATTTCGTTTTATAAAATTTTCGCCTTGTCACAAGGAAGCAGAAGAAGAGGAAGAAGAGAAGAAAAAAAAAAACATTTTATGCTGCTCGCAGTGTCAGGGCCAGAGCGAGCACACTGTGCGTTCTATCTCTCTCTCCCTCCCGCTCTCTTTCTTTTTGCATTCATTGTCTTTTGAGCTTTGTTGTTAGTGTTGCTGTATTGTGCCGCCATTGTTGTTGTTGCCGCCATTGTTGTTGCTGTACTTCGCTTCCGGCTGTTATCAGCAATCGACACTCTGCTGCGCTTCCTACGCGCTCATTTGTATACACACTGTCCCTGTTCCTTTTTACTCGCGCTCTCCCTCTCTCTCTTCTCTCTTTCTGTCTCTATCTCCCACTCATTCCCCTCGTTTTATTTTTTCTTTACTCTGCTTTGGGTGCGGTGTTAATGTAATTTGCGGAGGGCGCCAAAAATATTTTCAGCTTTCTGTTTGAACTTCGACTCAGCTGGGCCGCAGGGCGCACTGTCACGCCCCCAGCCGCCCAGTGCTACCTGCCTGCCTGTTTGCATGTGTGTGTGTGTGTGCGTGTGTGAGTGTGTCTGTGTTGACTTTATTGAACCATTTCGCCAAACTTGATTGACTTATTGTTGCTGCTTGGCGTTTTGTTTTATGCCACACGTTCATCGACTTTTTTTCTCCCTTTTCTTTGTGTTTGCTTATTTATCGCTTCCCTTCGTCTCTCGTTGCGTCTGTCTCGCATCTTGTAAAGAAGATGGCCACGAGGCGAACACTTAAGCCCAGCCCAGCCCAGCCCAAAGAGGAGTCCCAAGAGAAGTCGCACTCTTCGCGCCTGATATAAGTCAATTTCGAATGTCAATAAAATGGAAATTTTATAATTTTCGTATGAGATTCGCATAAGCACACACAGAGGCAGACAGGCACAACGTACACACACACACACAGAGAGAACATGCACACACTCCATGCAAACTCCATTCCACTTTGGGGTACACTGCGGCTGCGGCTTGAACTTAATGAGATTTTGTTTATTGGTTCTTGATAGCAGCCACAGCATGGCTCCGGCTGAGGAGGACATGCTTGCTAACTGAACCCAGTCCCGGCCCCCCTGCTGCCCCCCTCCCTCTTGAGTGTTTTATTAATGCTTTTATGGGCGCTTAGGTAAATGCCGCTGACGTCAGCAGATATTTATGCGCATAGAGGCGATATCAATCTGACGTGCTCAAGTGGCAGAGTTAATAGATCGCTGCGTCTGCCCCTGTTGCAATTACTGGCTAAGACGCAGCCTGTGGCAGCCACACCTTGCTTCGATGTTTAACTTAAAGTTGCCCCAGGGCAACAGATTAAACAGATTAATCCAGTTAAGCAGATTTACAGGGAATATTTCAACTGCAAATTATATTTTACTACTGCAACTCTATGAGTTATGTTATTATAAACGAACTCTCTACTCTATCTCTCTCTCTCTCTCTCTCTCTCTCTCTCTCTTTCTCTCTTTCTCTCTCGGGGAAATTATAAAGCACATTTATTTTTTGTAGTCAAAAATTAAAAATGGCAACTGCAGTTGGCGCATTGCTGTGGCGCATTTTTCGTAATTTTAATTAAAAGTCATTTGTGGTGTGCAGGATATTAAAACAAGTTCTTATATGTAATGAGAGACACACACACTCGCACACACACACGCACACACTTGCAGACAATCGAAAGAGAGCTGTGCTGTCTCACAGCAGGGCACACATTGCGTATACGCAACGCATTGTCAGCATGTGTGTGCTACGTGAGCTTCGTTGAAATTAAAACTAACACACACACACACACACTCAGACACACACACACACATGCTACGACTGGCAAACTGGCAAATAAACGCAGCAATAATGCTGGCACAGCAAAAGTTACTAAACATCAGAGCAGCAGCAAAAACCATGTAAATTCAAAGAGGAAAATACTGGGAAATTCACGCATTTATGAATATCATATGCTCAGACATCAAAGCCGACGACATCGTTTGGTTTTTATTATTGCTTCTTGCCTCTTTTGTTTGCACTTTCTCGCATTCCCTTCATTTCTTTGCCTTTCTTTTCCTTTTTTTCTATTTGGCTTAGCCTTTAGCCCTTGCTTGGAAGGGGACGAAAGTAAATATGTCAAAACCAAACTAATCGATGCCAAAAGGTTTTGGCATCTCCCAACTCAGAGCACATAAATAACAATCTATCACGGCAAACTTGACAAAACTTTCGACAGCTTGACTAACTAACTGAGTGCACTGAACTGGCCGAACTAGAGATTTAATGGGAGAGAGCAGGAAAAGAAAAAAAAAGACAAACAGTTCAGGGCAGTTTGAAGGAAATAAATGGTTTGCTTAAAAAGAAATCTAATATATCTGCTCTAATGAATATATAAAGCCATAGCCATAGCCATATATATCTGTCTCGCCTGTTACGCTTATATCCAACAAATAAAACATGAAAAATTCTTTAAAAAATCATGGCTTAAAAATGTGAAAATTCATTTAATTTAGCTTCATAAATTGGCTAAGGCAATTTAAAAAATTGTTGAATAATATTTTTCATTATTTTTGCATTCCTTTTAAATTACATTTCGAGTACGCTCTGCTGTCAGCGGCTTCAGCTCGAGTTATACCGCACAAAACTGCCCCAGCTTAATCACATTTTATGACATGATATAGTATAGTATGCAGCGTATGTAAAACAGTTTATGGCGCAGTTTTATCCAGTGATTGCTGCACTTACTATAAATAATGCTGTCCGTTTTTTATATTTTTTTTTTATTTTTATACAAATTCAACTGGCCAACTGACACATTCAAGTCATGCAGTATTTGCTTTTCATTTGGTTGAATGTTTTCTTTGCCGGTTGGAATACCCTGTGGCATAATACGGGGTATGCCCTCGCTGTCTTGATTCTCTTGAATTTATTGCATTTATTTGTACAGGGTACTTCACAGTCTGTCAGCCTGACTTTCTGTTGGCTTACTTTTCATTAATATAGCTTTTTATGCCACACGCACAGCTGGCCACCTTTTTCAGCTTTAGCTTCCATGTGTGTGTGTGTGTGTGTTTCGCGAATTTTGATTCAGCAAAAAGCCATTCCGCTTAACCTTTACACTAACCGTAACTGTAACAGTTACAGTAACTGTTACGGTGAGTGTAAGTGTGACTTTAACGGCGCTGTAAATGAAATTCAATTGAGGGAAAACGGAAATTGCCAGTTGAAATTTTCTTTAAATAAAACACACACGCACACACACACACAGATCTTTGGGGATTTGATTTGGCCTGTGTGCTTCGAAAACTGCAACAATTATCCGCAATTTTCTTTGGACTGAGAAAAACTAATTTGGTAAAATGCTTCAAAATGAAGGACATTAAAAAGTTGTTGGTTTCTTTTCTTTTTCCTGCTCAAGAAAAAGTTTTCCGCTTAACTGGCGATTGTAAAGCACCCTCAATTTGCAGTTAAACGGCATCTACCTAAAAGAAATAAAAAAAAATGAAATTGCGTAAATTATAAAACAAGTCGACAACATTTAAGAGTCCCCAGACGTTGGTCTAGTTACCCACACAGGGGACACACATGGTATCCCCCCTCGCTCACACATGGCGACGATAAACTTAATTTTATTATTCAAAATTTTACAGTAAACCGTAAAAAAGTCAACATGAAGTATCTTGTCAAGTAAGCTGACGATGTTTGTGTTTTTTATGGCTAAAAGAGACTAACAAAAAGGCAGCACACTAATTATTTACGATCTTGGCGAAAAAAGGTATAACATTGTTATCGTAAAAAGTAAATATGGCATTTACGTGATTCCTCCCCTCGCTCTTCCCCCAACTGCCTGCACTTTCTACGCTCGTGACACGACTTGGCATTGGCGTGTAAGATTTATGCCGTCTGGCAGCAAACCAAATACTCACACACACACACACACACTTAGAGCCACATAACATTTTATTATTTCCAACATTTTCCGGCGCCAACACTTTGCACCTAATTTCATCTGCTTCCGTTGGGCGCGCGGAAAAAGTGGAGAGGGAGAATCGCGTGCCTCCCCCTTAAGCCAAGGCAATTACTGCAGCGGGTTTTCTAAGGGTTTTGAGGCGGAGAGCTCTTCAAAAATTTATGGCCATTGGCCAATATATGGTATGTATGTGAGTTGGCCCAAAACCGATTCCCGAAGCACTTTTGGCGGTTTTTGTGGTCAATGTCGAGCTGGGAACAGGCGCAGGCTGTAAAGGGCATTCGATCTGTGTTTTGTTTTAAAGCTGAGTTTTATGATGCGATCTCTCTCTCTCTTTGCATTAAATGCGGCCTCAAACACACACACACACACACATAAATAGATAATGGCGTGGTTGTTCTGCATAAACTGTAGCATACTTTCGTGCGGGCGGGCTACTTCTGCCCACCGCTGCCACTTCCGTTTCCTGTGGCCCGAACTGGTCAGTGAACTGCTGCAGCCCCCAGCACGGCACCCTTTGTTGCATGTCGGTGGCCATTAAATTATCCAGGTGCTTCTGAGTTATGTTAACCGTTCAAAATCAGCGCACATGTTGCCTTTAATTATTACCTGGCCACCAGTAGCTAGCTACCTGCTACCTGCCTTCCTACCTTGCAGTCGCTGGCAAAACAATGATTCAATTTCCGTTGCCGGAACTCGGCCAACAGCTTAGTTAACAGGTTTCACCTGATTTACATATGCTACGAAAGTAAGCTAAATTTGCATAGAACTCTCTACTAAATTCTGGCCACAAACACAGTGTGTTCCGTTCATAAAAATGTCATAAAATGCTAAAGTAATTTTATCGTGCTCATTCTTTGTAACACAAACAGAGTACAACACAATTTGCAGTTGTTATTTACACACACACATGTGTGTGTATATCTAAATTAAAATATCAAAAGGGCAAGCAGCGAATAAATTATTAAAACAGCACAAAACACAAGCTGCAACTGCAATAAAATTACAAAACATGAAAGGGAAAGAGAAAGAGGATAAATTTTGCATATTTCAATGGCTGAAAAATACTCGAAATATAGCAGAAAGTCAGGTTAACTTATTGTTCAATTTCGACCAAAAAAATCAACATATACTAACATTACATATACGTAACATTAACAAAACAAGAAGGGTCGCATGGGAAAGGGGATTCATTTTACATATTTCGATGGCTGAAAAATACTCGAAATATAGCAGAGAGCCAGGTTAACTGATAGTTCTATTTCCCCCGAAAAAATCAACATATACTAACATTACGTATACGTAACATTTGAAAATCTACCTTTTCATATAATACTCTCCACGCAAAACCCATGTACATGTTTGAAGAACTGAAAAACACATTCATATATGATTTCCAACTGCGCTCTCAGCCCACTTTGCAGCCCACTTATCCAATCCTGCTAACTACCTAATCGCAAACCGCAAAACCAAATGCCGTCGCACTCAACCGACGCAATACGAAAGCGTAACCAGTTCCCCACATGGCGTCGTATATCAAAACCGAATTGGGCCCGATGAGTTCTCGACAAACCACCACAACCGCAAATCGATAAAAATTTTAGTTGCCATTCGCATTCGATTTGCCAGCCAATATGCCATAATAATTTGTCACACCAGCAAATCGAGGCCATCCCTGCTGTGCTGCTGCTGCCTATCGATATCGATACAAATGCGAGTGTTATGTATGCAGAGCTAACAGTGTTGCCACCCCCCACGATTTGGCAACGCGAGCTTAGCTCCTGGTTAGTTGGCAAGTGTGGCAAGTGGCAAGTAAACATGAAATAGATTATTTACAGCGCCATGCACAACGAACGATTTGTGCAAACACACACACAGGGAGAGAAAGAGAGGGAGAGACAGCACACAGATACATGAAGTGTGAACAGAGACTGATAAGCGTGAGCTGTGTTGGTGTCTGTGTCTGTGTCTGTTGTCGCTTGTCAAAAGAAAAATTGCTTATGGTCCTACACGAATGCACAAATGAAATTGTGCAAGCAAGATTGACGACGCTGCCGATGACAGAACCGGCAGCAGCAGCAGCTCCCACTAGCTTACCCCTTCCTGGTATAAAGCCAGGTGTTGTCAGGCAGATTCATAGATTTCGCATAGTCTGTGATTTTAAATTGCACAGTAGCTTAGCTTGTCTGCAGATAAAACTGCAACTCAACAAAGTCTAAATATCCCAATTTTGGGGAAACTGCAGGCAATCAATTGATTTGTATGAAACCACAAGCCGCAAAAGTCAACAATTAAATTGGGCACAGAAATTGGCCAAGAAATAATAATTACATAGGATTGGCATTTGGGGTGCTTAGGAGCCATAACTGTAAATAGCAGGCTGGCCAAGAACAAAATTCAATTAGCCAAATGGCCGACCGCATGTTTTCTCTTGTTGTTGCATACCAAATGCGCAGAAAAGTATGCTATGCAAAAATGCCAACTATGCGAGGCTTCTTTCCTTTACTCTATGTGCCGATATCAATAATTCAGTAGCTTGTGCAGGCGTGGTCAGTTCGGTGGTCACAGTGGCAGCGCAAAGTATGCGGCCTATGTCTATTTTAGTCTCCCATTTAATGTGCGCAGGTGTGAGGTTTATTGTGTTCTTGCTCCGTTTGCCACGTCCAGACGCGCGCGTCGAAAACTGGACAAATTGCACGCAAACATGGCAGCCCAAACTGACAAGCTGACAAACCGAGTGGGAGTCTCAAGTCCCCCCTTGGCCGTGGGTTGGACGACCCTAAACAAGTTGAAAGCCACAAAAATTAATTATGAAAATTTTCACTTTACGTTTGAGTTTTTGGTTACTTGTAACTTTGTTAAGTTAATGCGTTTATTTGGCGTGCCAAATTTAATTATGAAAATGTCGCTCTGTCTCGGTCTCTATTTCTGCCTCTGTCTCTGTCTCTTTCTCTCTGTCTAGTATTTCCTTTTTGCCTTTTTTGGCCAATTTGATGCAGTAAGTCACAGGCAGTTGCTCATCTAATTAAGTATGTTTTTACATAAGGAATACTCTTTATCCTTATACATATAGTTACACTTCACACTTGGCATATGTGTGCGCTACACTGCGCTACACATGACAGACAACTGATTGAGTTCGGGCTGCCTGCCTGCCTGCAGCTGTCATTTGAAAAGAAAACAATTTACTGCTAAATTGCTACATGGCAGCGCCTGTCGATTTCCTGTCATTCGTTCGCTTTTGCTTTACTTCTGCTTGGGCTGTCCCGACTCTGTCCCGACTGTGTCCCGACTCTGTCCCGACTCCTCCTATTCCTGTCCCTATATTCCAGTTGCTATTCCAGCGCCAAGACGCGCTCTTTGTGCACTCTCTGCGGCACGTGTCGACATGTGTAAAACAAAATATGTGCGGAGTGTTAGTCGAGTGTGTGTGTGTGTGGCATGTGTGTGGCATGTGTGTGGCATGTGTGTGGCATGTGTGTGTGTAGTATGTGTGTGTGTGTAATAATTGCGTATTTATGCGACACTTCCGCAGCTGCAGTTGCCCTTTAATGTCTGTGTTCCCCTCTCTGATTCTGATGCTGATGCTGATTCTGATTCTGACATTGTCGCACTTCCTCGTTTGTTTCATTTGATTATTTCCTACATAAATGTAAATAACTCTGATTGCTTTTTATTGTTTCACTCGCTCAATATGTGCTGCGTTTGACACATCCAGAAAAAATATATATTTCTAGCCTCTGAGAGAGGAAAAAGTTCCCTTTTGATTGAATACATTCCATATATTTCACATATAGTGTTTGTGTAGATACTTAGGATCTCATGCATTACAGTTTATCATAAGCAGGCCTGTCAATAAATTACAGCGTATGTATGGATGCGTATATCTCTGCTATTTATAAAGCTATAGCCAACAAATTTGGCAGAAAACTACCTTAAGTTACGCATGTATGTTATATCATAATAGTTTTAGCCAGCTTTACGCCTTTTCCCTTCTAATACCTAATCATTGAAAAGCAAACTAATTAAAATAAGTTTCAATGAAGTAAATAACTTAAAGAAAGCAAAGTTTCAGCTTGTCAGAAACTTTAGTAAAACTTTGATAGAGAATCCGCTTCACATTTGCTCTCACTTGATGTGATATGTGGCCTGGCCAGGACACAGAGCTGAGCTGCGTGCCTAGACGGGATTATTAGACGTCTTTTTGTGGCCCAAAGGCGCAAAGCGTTAAACACACGAAACCAATTACAATAGGCCCGTTTTGTATTTTCTTCAGGCACACACATAACTCGCTCCTCGGGAAGGGGCTACAAGGGAACAATGTGGGCTAAGATGCTCGCACACACACAAATCTCAGGTATTTTGGTAGCTAATAAAGTTTGCCTTAAAGTATTTGCTGCTAAAGTTTAGTCCGGATTCTGGACTCCGCAATACTTTATAGAGACTGAGTGGACTGAGGCTCAAGCATATTTGTTTTAATATTAGCCCTGGCCTCGGGCATGCATGAAATGCGAAAGCTATACGCGGGTTATTTGCTTAGTTCAGCCAGACTTGAGATCTTCCTCTCACTCTCTCTGTCTTTCTACCTATCTCTCTGTCGCTCCCAGACAGACACGTGCGTTGAGCTACGCCCACATTGAGTAGCAATTTTTATGCACCCAATATCAATAATTTCGTAGGTTTTATTGTTATTTGCGCATATTTTTATGTATTTACTAGGGCGTATTACCCATCTCCATCTCTCTCCCGCTCTCTCCCCCTTTGGGATGGGCAGCCAAGTGCGTTGTGGATGGAAAAGTTTTGCACATCGCGCGAACCGGAAATGAAAGTGAAATTGTTTTTTGTACATATTTATGTCTGTTGACCTTTATTAAAATGGCTTTTATGGCCTGACTGCGCATCATGGTGAGGCTCCTCCCGGCAGGTCTGCCCCGGCAGGTGGGCAACTCCTTGATGATCATTAATTCGCCCTTCACAATTATTTGCCAGAGCTGAACGTACTAGATTTCTCAATAAATTTCAGGGTAATTCAATTTAACAATTTAAATAAAATATAAACTGACGCTAATTAACCAGAGCTTTTCATTAAATGCAATTATTTTCTATATTTAAATCAAGGATTACAAATTCACTTTAGCTAATTGGGGAAAGTAAATGCTTTTCAATTATTGGAATAATGCAGTTTTTGTTCTACATTTAAAACAATTGATTGCATTAGCAGCAAAAAAAAAACAGCATATTTTTTGCATAGGTATTATATTTAAATTTTGTAGTTTTTGCTTTAGTATAAACTGGAATAATTTGCTTAATTAAAAAGAGCGCTCTATTAAATTGTGCTAGTAGCTAATTAAATTCCATTTGACTTCGAAATTGAATCTACATTAAATTTCTCGCATGTCACAAATTTCCAAGTGAATTCTTGTCTCCTGCTAATCTCGTACAGCTTCTGTCATACATATATGATATACTATATATCTCTGACAAAGCTAATCAAATTAAAAATTTTTGTGCATCTGTCAAAGTGTTTTGAATTTGAAATGAACATGTCGCTGTCGGTGTCAGTGTCGGTGTCGCTGATTACCTGACATATACATAGTATATATGGTAGTACGTAGGTACGTAGACATACGCACAGCAGTGTGTAGAACAAATGCTAGCACAGTCTTCGCCCCCTCTTACTGTGAATACAAAATTTATCACACACTCGCAGACATTTGTAACTGACGGAGACAGCGACACACCTGGCAAGCCGGAGGAGGCACGAGTTGGATTGGGTTGGGTTGGGTTGGGTTGGAATTGGGGCTGTTTCTGGAATTTGCATGTCTGCCCGTACGTACCTACAGCTGTCAAAGTTATTCATATTTCTGGCGTGGCAGCGTTTTCTTTCTTTCTTTCTTTTTTTTTCTTCTTCCTTTTTTCGGCATCTTTTTCTTTTTTACATGTGTTGCTATTAATTTTTTGCTCCGCCGCGTAGCAAATTGAAGACGTCGCGTAATCTGCGCGCCAGCCGTGTGTTGGGATGCTGTCAGGCCATTAGCTGCAGGACGTTGACATACACCTGGCCAGGTGTGCGTGTGCACACACACACACACAGAGAGGAGTATGATTGAATGTTATTTGATGTGAATTTTGAAAGATTCTTTCTCTCCCTCCCGTATGTCATTTATGTATATTTTCGTTGCATACTTTCGGGCTGTCTTTGAAATTCCGAAAAAATGAAAGTTTCAAGAACGATTCCTGGTGATTATAACAATAAATAATAATAATAATAATGAGGAACTTTGTGATTTCTCAATGTATAATTTTTTGAATAGATTTTTAAGGAAATTCAACTCCAAGTCCAAGTTAATTGCGCTACATTTCAAATATATATGTATTCACCGAGCTACTTAACAATATCTACATAAATTGTTGATGTTCCTCCCCATCCCTCCGCATGCCTGAGAGCATTGGCAAACAATCCACAATGCCGCTCTGATTGTCCCTCGGGGCGTGAATGAAATGCATAAATTACACACACTTTGCACATCTTTTATTTTTCGAAAGAAAAAAAAACACTGCCTACTTATCGGCGTTGCGCGCACTCCAAGTGTTATTTTATGTGGCGCTTTATATATCGTATATACATAATACGATATTGTCTTTTAAGCGGTCATCGCATGCAGAGTATCTCTGACCTTGCACACAGGACAGGACAGGATAGGACAGGCGGGACAGACGGAACAGACAGGCGGACGGACCGGCTTAATGCAAACACTTCAAGTGCCAATTTATGCAACTTTTTGCCCAGGCTATCGATGAAAATCAATTTGCACAAGCTGCACAAAACGAACAAAATGAAAAACGAGACAAAAATAAAAACAAAAAAACGGAAAACGGAACAACAACAAATTGGCCGCTTGGCAAATTGTCTTTAAAGCCCGGCTGTCGCTATTATTTCAATGACAAACAGACATATTTCAATTTCAATGCCAGTCAGGGTGGAGAGAGATTCGAAAAAAAGGGACAACAAGCGAGCGAAATGCTCAATCAAATCAAAGTCCCCGCAACGCAAATGCAAAATAAGACAAAGAAGGAACAGAAACAGAAACAGTATCATCCAGACTGGAGCCGGGGGAGTGGCAAATGGGGTAGTCCACGTCCTGAGTGAGCTAAGCCACAACTAAGACAACGAAGCGTGCATACACTGCAATTTATATGCACATATCAAAGCCAGACTAGCTTGCTTCTTCCTCTCCTCCCTCTCTCTCTCTCTCTTTCCTCAGCGAGTTATGAGCCTAAGGTATTTACATTTGGTTTTATTGATAAATCAATTCGATTTGCACAACTAAAATACCCTGCCTGGCACAGAGAGAGAGAGAGACAGAGAGAGAGCGAGAGATCGCTTCGACAGAGCGACAAATGTAATCAAAATAAATTACGAGCGTGTAAGCAGCCTCCGGTGTCTATTAAGGGCAATAAAAGGAAAGCACCATTTGTTTAACGCAATCTCATTATTAGATGCGTCCCAGAGCCGACGGCACAGCTGCTGCAGCAGTGGCAAGCATTGAGGTCAGAGCCCCACAGAGTCTGCTCCTTGCGCCTTCTTCTGCGCCTTCTTCGCCTTTCACCTACAGCAAGATAATGCCGCTGATTATGCTGATGATAAGTAATTTTGTAAACTCGAAACTGCAGACCCGACGATGCCGTCAAAGCGGCGTTAATGCGCCCGTTGATTAGTTGGAGTCGCGTCAACTCGAAGTGGGACTGGGAGATGAAACGGACGTTGAGTCGTCTGAGGTGGTTGCCCAGACAAGCCGACAAGCTCATTACGCTGCCAACAATTTGATTAATTACCACGCGCGCCTGGTTGTATGCTACATTTTTTTCACTCTCTCTATCACTTCTCTCTTTCTCTCTGTGTCGTTTCTTCTGTCTTCTGCCCTGCGGGTCCACACTCAGAGAGTGAGAGATGTCGGTCATTGTAAAATAGGATTTCTCTGCATTATGTGGGACGCCGATTTCACTTCCGTTTTGTGCTGCGCCTTCGCGCATAAATTTTATGCAAGAAATTTAATTTTCCTTTAGGCCAATTTTGAGGCAATAATTTTTATGGCCAAATAGCCGCGAGTTGCCACGGCTTAGTACGGTTGACATTCATAAGCCGCATGGCGAGTCTACTCTAATAATATTAGAATCTACAGTTGCAATGCCATCAGCCGAGTGACAGCGTCACGGGACTCGGTAAAAGTTTTAATAACAATGCAGAATTATTATACATATCATTATCTAGTTGGCAAAAAGGGTCGCATAAATTTATACTGATTATTTCGGGCAATTAAAGACAATGAATATTCTTATGAAAGTATGACAAACCATAAACGGGCAGTAAAGTGTTATAAAATACAATATTTGATAAATAAATGATATAACACTAAAAACTATTAAGAGAACAGTGCAAATAAATATAATATCATTATAATTAAAATGAAATTACAATCTTAAAACATATAAATCGTTAAAGAAATATAAAACAGTGAAAAAGTGAACTAACCAAACGCTCTATAATCCTTTTAGATTAAAGAACAATATTAACATAATATTACCAAAATATAACTCTCAACATATCTAGCTAGAATGATATAACAATTAAATCATATTTAGTACAAAAATGAGCGCATATCAAAAGCAAACAATTTACGTATCCAACTCCAAACAAATTGCTCCAGCTCCAACTGCATATCCAACAATATTAAATAAATTACGATAAAAACCGGGACAGAGTTAGGTGACGAGACGAAAAGCGAAAGCAAGTGAAACGCTATACAGAGTATAGAGAGCAAAACATCCAATTAAAAGTTGATGCAACAATGAAATTAGCATGCCACGCCCAGTTGTTTTTGCAAATTTCTTTTCCACTTGTTGTTGTTGTTCTCCTCGTGCTGGCCAAAACGATAGCTGCCAGTGTTGAGACTGCGGTAATTGGCGACATTCGGGAAAAGTGGACCGATGACAGCAGCAGCAGCAGGAGCAGCAGCGAGCAGCAGCAGCCAGAGCAACAGCAGCTGCAGCAGGAGCAGGAGCAACAGGCAGCGCGGAAACGCGAGCATGAGCGGGAACGGCAATGGGAGCAAGAGAATCTGCTGCTATTTCCAGTTGAACAGCTCGACAGCTCCATAGCCGCCAGGCATCGCACTCATTATCAGCGACAACATCAGCCACATCAGCACAAGCACCAGCATCACCAGCATCATCATCGTGGTCGACTTCACCGGCAGAGTCATTATCAGGCGCTGCAGCTGGAGCAGCGTCAGCAGCAACTGGGCAAACATGCGCACCGGCAGCATCACGTGTCCAGCACCCATGCGCCAGCAGCACCACATGATTATCTTGACGATGAGCAGCAGCAGCAGCAACCGGAGCTCTTTGACTATGGCAACAATCACTTCGATTTGGAGAGCTATCAGCGATATGCAAACCTTGAATTGCCCAGCTCGGCCGCAACAGCGCGTTCTGGTCGCCATCGTGGACGCCATGTGACGCCCCACTACAGCAGCAGCACCACCACCAGCAGCACGAGCAGCAGCAGCAACAACATGCACAATATAATGCTGCCCCTTGTCTCCGAGCTGAGCGGCAAGTATCTGCGCTCTCTGCCAGATTCGGTTGATTTTCCACACGATCGGCTGCACGCCACGCAGTCGCAGCGTCATTGGCCTGTCAAGCGTGAAGCCATTGTCGAGGGCGATGTCATCCTTGGTGGCCTGATGATGGTGCATTCGCGCGAGGACAGCATCACCTGTGGTCCCATTATGCCGCAGGGCGGCATACAGGCTCTCGAGGCGATGCTCTACACCATCGATCGCATCAATGAGATGGATCTGCTGCCGAATATAACGCTTGGCGCACACATTCTCGATGATTGTGACAAGGATTCGTATGGCTTGGAAATGGCTGTGGACTTCATCAAAGGTGAGTTGAGGGTGAGATGAGTTGGAGAGGAGTGATAGCGCCGCCAGCGTGTTTTTTGCTGATTAATCGCATTAAGAGCGCATACTAAATTAATTGATTCAACTATAATTGTGTAATTAACTGGGTTGCTTGCTCATATAAAGAGTTTCTTTGACAGTTTCGACATGAGTTGAATCTGAAATTAAAAAATATTAAATAAAGTTATGCATATAGTAAACAGATACCATTTAAATTGTAAAGTAAATAGGCTGCAGTTTCCGAAATGTTTGTAAATGTATCTCATTTTGTTATGTACGATAGTTGAAAATTATTCAACACTAATTATCAGATTTGATGAATAAGTTATCGGAAGTGTGGTGGGAAGTCGATAACAATCAGTCGACCGAATCAAAGCTAAGGCGCCAAACAAAAGGCGCAAAGGAACTTTGAATTCAAAAGAAAAATAAAAGCCAACTCTTTAATTAGTGTTCATACCATATAATCCGTTCATAATTTGCATTTAAAAGACAGCAGCAGTGCCAGATCATTATTTTCGTATTCAACTAGCAAAATATCAGCAATTTATACATAAATAAAATTAATATATAAATAAATTATGCGATTTCTCAAGGGAGAGAAGCGGGAAAATGCTTAAGCGCTGCTTGTGTGGCAAAACTAATATATGTACATGCACGCGTACCTAATTCCCTCAAGACAAAACGGCATTTATTGAATTTGCACAGAGCCATAGACACCAAGGCAGCCTTACCCACACACACACAAACACACACACAGAAGAAGGAGTCCCACGTGTGAATGTGTGGGAAAATTAAGTGTGCCGCCTTAGATGAACGCGACCGGAAGTGTGCGAGGTTGATGGGCGGATGTGACGGTTGGGGGCTGGCACTGCGGCATCCAGAGCAAAGCAGGGCAGGCAGCTATATAGTCTATAGTCTGGCACTCTGCCAGGTCACAAAAACGCTACGCTTATTACTTTTATCTGGCAACAAAAAGGCGCATGAGACAACCGCAACGATCTATAATCAATTGCGCCACCAACGACAGGAGCACAGCAAGGACAACGCGACATAATGTGGCAGCACATCAAGTATCCTTTTCGCTTTTAGTCTTGTTCTTGTTTTTGTTCTTGTCTTTGTCCTTGTTATTGCTGCTTGTGCTAGGCCTGAACCATTTTCTAATCTCCATAATTTCATTATTTATGTGCGCGGCAAGGATTTATTTGAGCGACGTGCAGCAACCACTTGCCACGCCTCACTTTCTTCCTCTCTTTGTATCCGTCTCATCTGACGTATGAAAAATATAATTTTCCAAGTCACTGAATTATATTGACAGGATTAGGCATGCCGCAACTACTATGCTATATAAACACGATGGGGCTCTCTCTCTCTCTCTCTCTGCACTGCGCGCACAACCGACGAAATCATCACAAATCATCATCTTCATTGCCATCATTATCATCTTGGGCGAGCGGCGCCTTCAATTGAGTGGCCCGATAGAGTTAATTAATTTGTATTTAAGCCCAGCTGCCATAATATTGTGTTGGGTGCCGAGGCGCAAAAAGGGGAGGCGTGGCGAGGACATTACAATAACAAACCCGAAAATTTGTGTAATCCCTTAAAATCTTTTTTCGGGCGAGCGGTCGTTCTACTGCAAATAGTTAGCCATGCAGGTTCTGAAAAAAAAAACACAAATTTAATTGAATGTGTAAATTAAATATTAAATAGTTTATAAAAGTGATATTAAGTGTTAAAATAATAAAATAGATAAAAGAGTTACCGAAATAAATAAAAGATTGTTGGTAAATAAAACCTCTGACTGATCGATCTACTGAATAATTTGCATAACTTGTATTCAAAAGCGTATACAATACGTTAAGCTCGTCCTTCCATTATCAAGGACACTCGTACTACCAACCCCCTTTTCATTTCCTCTCACACTATTTGCCACACAAAGCGCATAGCTTGTATTGATTAAAATAAATAGAAAACAATAATTTATAATTCCTGGCGACCTTTTGCATGGCAATAAAACTCGAATCGTTGAGCAATATTTGCGAAACGCAACCAGCAGAAAAATTGAACATAAATTGCAGCAAAACAAGCAGAAAATTTTGCGTGATTTCATTTTTTTTATAGTTTTGTTTTTTTGTTTGTATAGCAAAATAAACGAGGCATAAACTTAAACAAAAATAAAATTGAATAAAGCATAATTACAATTATCAAAGAAAAAAGTGTTGGGCTTGCAACATGCACCCAGAGTTTCCCCTTCAGTTCCAACCACCCCACCCCCGTCCCATCCCATCCCCTGTACCGGTGAAGTACTTAATGCAGTTGAGCGCAACAAACAGCGAGCATAAAAACTTTTATAATTAAAAAATGGCAAGGGAAATAAAGGAAAAGTGAATGAAAAGGGAAAACCCAAAGTGAAAACATAAACACAAATATGCAAATGTGCACAAAGTACCGTAGGGGTCGTCGTGTCGCTGTGCGTTTAAAACAAAATGACCAACTACTTTATATGAGTTCTGCATAGATTGTTTTGTTAAAGGAAGCTCCCTCATTCTCTCTCACTCTGTCTGGCTCTCCAACTTTTCCTTCCTCACCGATTCTCACATTCCCACGCACTGCTTTCCACATTCATTTGCAATTCCGTTTTCAGTTTATTAGTTAAACATATTAACTTTGCTGCAACAAAGAGAAAAGGAATAATTATAAAACTGAATTGCAAAACATTCCTTTAGATACAAATGCTAAAAATACTTTAATATGTGGTGCAAATTCCTTAAATTCTTTGAATTAAAAATGAAGATGCATTACTGAACTATGTATACTATATAAAATATGTTGTATATTAATAAAAAGTGCAAAGAGTCACAGCTTATAGAGTGTTAAACATATTTACAGATGCCATATCATTTATTTATTAACATTTTTTCACGCTGCATACGATTAATTCCACCCAGGAGGAAATTTAAAAATAAAATGAAAGTGAATTAATCTGAAAAATGTATTATAAGGACACTCGGTGAAGAGAAAATGCGAAAATAAATGCAAACAAAGGCAATTTAAATGCATTGAATAAATACTTTTGTTTGCAGCCCGTGAAATTAATCACTTTAAACTAACTATTTATGATAAATGATAGTTAAGAGTAAATACTATTTGGTACTTGACACTGATTTGCTCTTTCGCTTTTACTATCTTTGCAGGTTCCATTAGCAACATTGACGACGCCGAATATCATTGCAACAAGACGCAAGTGCGAAAGGTCATTTCGGGGGTAGTGGGCGCTGCCTCGTCAGTGACGTCGATACAGGTGGCCAATTTGCTGAGATTGTTCCGCATACCACAGGTAGGTGAAGTTACAGGTTAGGAGGGGCACACAACATGCCACATAGCACGCAGCTTTGCTCGAGTTGCACAGTTCTTGCAGAGCGACAATTCTATACTTTCTTTTTGGGATTTAAAGATATATAGGGGAACTTAAATACAAAGCTCCATTTAAGACATCCTCATCCATTACAGCACTGCTTAATATATTAAAGGTGATGACAAACTGAATAGGAGTTCCCATGCATGCTGATCTTACATTGCCTGTAAATGATATATATATGTTAAAACAGTAAATTTACAGTAAATCTCAAAATACAAACGTAATTTAAATTCATGAAACAAATATCCTTAGGGTATCCACACTTTCGTCTTGTACGTGTTTCTTTCTTCTACAATTTAATTTCTCAGCCAGTTTTTCTGCAGTTGAACTTGGTAAAATATTTTCCGGCCAACAGCAGCTGCGAAATTGGTTAGACTGGCAAAGTTTTTCCTTGCTGCACGTTGCCAACGTACAATTAAAATGTGCACAAAATTTGTCGCATGACGCTTGCCTGGCAAATTAGTCCGAAAGAGGCGGCACGTGGCAGTGAATTAGTCGCTTGGCCCTTGAGAGGCAACAAATCAGGCAAAGTGCAGCTGCAGCACACAGGGGAATCATAACGAAAGGACAGGAAAATGAAAAAAAAAAAAAAAATAATGCCAAGGGCACTTGAAGCAACTTCCGTTTCCTGTTTACCCGTTCGTTCCATTCGAAAGTCACGTTGCGAAACGAGATTGAGTAGCCGCAACGTTGGCCAAGCGACGCTGCTACGTGGTAAGCGAAGGCCAAAAGTCAATAAACGACAATAAGGAAACAGGAAGCAGTCAACTGTGCCTGCAAGTACGCCATAAAATGCACACACGCACGTACCAGACACACACACACACCCATGTACAGTGTGGCAGATATCCATCCGTTCAGCTGTCCATCCATTGAGTGCAGCCCGAAAAATAGTAGCTCCAAAATGGTCATAAATCAAACGTGGCCATTTGATTGCATTTCATCCGTTGTCCCGCTGATGGTTTTGTGGTAGCAGCCGGAGAAGGAGGAGCTAAGGATCAACGTGTCCTGCAGCAAATAAAGCACAGATTACATTTTCGTTTTCAAAACTACAAAAAGTATATAAACCTTGGTCATTTAGTGGGAAATGTCAACTTTTATTTGGTCACCTGTCTCTCTCTCTCTTTCCCTTTCTCATTCCTTTTGCTTGTTCTCTCTCTCTCTCTCTCTCTCTCTTAGTAGCACTTATTAATGTGCTTTTAAGTGCAAATCAAATATATATAAAGTCCTTGACTTTAACGAGTTCTAATGAAATGCCCAAAGACCAAGGTTAGCTAAGCGTCAAGTGGTTTCATTCTGATGATATTATAACAACCTGTAATGGGAATTTTTAAAAACTGATTAAATAGGTTTTAAAACAATAAAGGGAATACTTACGATTACAGAGCAATAGTTCCTGAACTTGGCTTGCAACTAAAAAATAAAACAGTTAGAAAATTGAAATAAAAACTAGATTGAAGTATACCTTACCATCCCTCTGGACTGCCTTCTTCCATGTCAATATCTTATGTTGTTTCCCCTGCAACGCACAAAGAAGATTTAGAATTTAATTGAGTAATTCATTTAGTATAGTTTCAAGCTGGTGAGATATCCCGTAATCATATGAGATGCCTGTCAGCTTGTTTATTGTTGCGCAAAGCAGCTTGGAATCAACTTTGTGCAAACACACACACACAGAGAGAGAGGGAAAGAGAGGCAGGATGAGTCTTTCTCACATTTCCACACCTCATTTAAATGCTTGAGCAAGTTTTCACAAAGCGGCAGCATTCCGAGAATTTCATTATCTCTCTCTATCTCTCGCTGAGAGTGCACAAACACACTTGGCAGCAAAACTGTTGACAGACCCCGCGTCGAGCTGTCGAGTAGCAGCAGCAGCAGCAGCAGCAGGAGGAGCAGCAGCAGGCGGAG
Source organism: Zaprionus tsacasi (assembly GCA_018904105.1). NCBI lineage: Eukaryota > Metazoa > Arthropoda > Insecta > Diptera > Drosophilidae > Zaprionus > Zaprionus tsacasi. Next base: position 14,914,247 of record JAEIFR010000295.1, read on the forward strand.
CAAGTGCAGCGTTCTGATGATAATGACACTTAATTAGAAATCAAGTGGTTGGCTAAACACTTGTAAGCCTCAGTCCTCTCTCTCTCTCTCTCTCTCTCTCTCTCTCTCTCTCTCTCTCTCTCTCTGTCTGCAGCACAGTGCAGTGTCACAGCAAGTGTGCCACGCCCAGCTGGAACAATTGTCTGCACTTTCTTCCGTCTGCAAGTTGACTGGCTTTTAATTGCCACGCCCAGCTAGAGTGACAGTGGGCGGCTAGGGGGGTGTTAATTTGTGCGTGAAATTGGATTTTGGTAGCATCGACTTTTGGTTTTTGCACGGCATCATCTTTTTAAGTGCTGCATGGGAAGGTAGAACGCAAAGCGGGACAAGAGGAAGTGCCACGTCTTAGCAGTGCCTGCTTCCCCCTCATTGTCTGCGGCACGGAAAACGCCTGATGTCGGAAAAGAATAAGTAGTGGAAAATGATGCGGAAAAGATAAGCGCGAGGGCAAGAAAAATAGAAGAAGAACTCTAGAAAAGCTCTGAAAATAGACGAAAAGTGAAAAGCATTGTGCGCGCACATGCACGTGATATTAGAAATGCCAACTGAAAAGTCTGCTGAAAATTCAAAAATAATTTGCATTATTTGGCGAGGCGAGGAAAACAAAAAAAAAAAAAAAAAAAAAAAAAAACACAGTGAAATTAATAATAAATTGTGCTGGCTGCACAAAGCATTGCTGGAAACGTTTTAAATTAATGCAAATTTCTACCTGCTGTAACAATGCCAGAAAATGCAGTCAGCTTGGGAAGTTCAAGCTGGACAGCTTTTGTCGGGATCTGCTCAAGCGTAGTTTCTACTGTCTAGAAACTGCAGCACGGGGCAGCAATTTTTCCCGGTTTCAAATCAACTGTAATTCATTTTCTTTATTTTCCCTCCCCACTCCCCCCAACACGCAGTTTATTGCAATGTTTTTTCGCTTTCGACTTCGTCGTAATGAAAAAGTTTTTCAACAAACAACAATCGCTTTGCCTTCTACAGGTCTCGTACTTCTCTACCAGCCCCGAGCTGAGCAATAAACAACGCTTTGAGTACTTCTCACGCACCATTCCATCGGACCACTATCAGGTGAAGGCCATGGTCGAGATAGTCAAGAGCATGGGCTGGACGTATGTCTCGATTATCTACGAGGAGAGTAACTACGGCATCAAGGTAAGTTGTTTTTGTAGCGCAAATCCACCAAATTCCGGGAACCACTTATGGACATAGGCTGCGTTCTGTGTAGCGCTTCGTAGAAATGAAAACTTTGGAAATTACAACAGTCTTGTTGTTTTTCTCGGAAAATGTCAGAAAGATCTTAAAGTTTTGCGGTGCGTTCATTTGCAGCAAATCTCAGTTAAGTATATTCAAAGATATTTCGAGAGCTGAAATACATAGATATTTAGAATGACTGGCAAAACGATACTGTATTTATATGTATGCAAATCTGATGGAAATTCACCGGAAAATGCTAAGTACACAAATATGTGTAGTTTTATTTCATATTTTTCCATTTTTTTGGTATTTTCTTTTTCTGTGGAGTGTGAAATATTTTTTTTTTTTTTTATGAAAATTGAAAAAAGGGTATACTTACTTTATGCAAATGTAAACTACATATATTCTTGCTGAATGCAATATGAAAAAAATTGTTTTCGATGTTTTGGAAATTTATGATATTTTAACAATCTTTTTTTTTAATATCGAATCTCGAGTTTTTAATTTTAATCGATTACGAAAGTCAAAATTAGTACTAAACAATTATTTAAATCGTTTTTGAACGATGCTTAATTTTGGGCCCAAAAATCATGTCGTAGCATAAAAGTAGGGTATCTTTCAGTCGGGTGCGCTCGACTGTAGCCTTACCGATTTGTTTTCAGATTATTTTACTGCACATATGCCTCAATTTATAGATTTTGTTTTTGTTTCTTATAAAATTCCTTATAATGCAGCCAAATCGGCTTTAAGGCAATCAGTGAGCAAATTTATCAAGTTATTTTCCTTTAATAAAGTTTCAGGACTTAAACTTAATTTAAAATCAGAAATCTGACAAGTGTGGCGACAATTCTGAATGAACTTGGTCAATGGCTGCATTTGCTGAGGGCTTAAACGATTCCAGCAACTCAGAAAATGTTGCATGTTTGCCAACAGTTTTCCTGCCACTGCAGCTTCAGTTACTTGGCAGTTACGGTTTTTCTTTTACTCTGGCACGAAACGTTGCATATTTGTTTTGCGGAAAGCTCTCGCTCTCTCACTCTCTCGCACTCTGTTAGTATGTGTGTTTTTATTACGTAACGGGCAACGCCACTTACCAGGCCAGGATGTGGCAGAACATGGCCAGTGGCAGTGACGACACCGACCTTCGTCGCGTTGCAATTTCTTCATCTCTCTCTCTTTGTGTTGTTCTGTTTGTTGTGTTGCAGGCATTTGAGGAACTGGAGGAGTTGCTGGCACGCCATAACATTTGTATTGCCATCAAGGAGAAGCTCGTCAAGGATTCGGGAGTGGCTGAGGATATTGCATACGATAATATTGTGCAGAAACTGCTAACGAAACCGCGCGCCCGAGGTAAGTGCCTTCCAAAATGCAAAAACAACATCAACGAAACTGAAAGAATCCAGGAAAGTTAACAGGAAAATGGAAAACAAAAAAAAATTGAATTGAATATTAAATGCCTGCAGAAGCGTCCTTTCTACGATATTGGGTTGCAGCTTGGTGTCAAAATTGCACTAATTAAATGGGCATATGTAAAAACAATGAATGTGCAGAAAATTGTTGCATTTGGTTTTTGTCACTCACGCTGCGCTCTGCACTTTTTGCCATTCGCCCAGCTGCAGTTACACACACAACGCAGTTTCCACTGCCCCCGCAGTGCAGGAAATTAAAATGTTTGTGTCAGGCAACTTTGCAAATGAGAAAATAAAATACCAGTGGGACCCTGGCAAATTGTGGTGCTGGTCTGGCCTGGTCGTCTGTTTTGAAAATCGTAAGAGGAAGCCAGAACGATAAAGAAAAAACTGTAAAGGAAAACACAGAAAAACGTAAAGTTCTCGTAAATTGCGAAAACATGTTGAGGGCATTTGGTTTATGGGCGACTTAATTGTCTGACCAATTATCGTATTCAGTGTGAAAATTTTCAAGTAGTGTATCTTTACTTTATGTAGCAGTCAGCTTTTGTCGGATACATAGAGTGAAGAGCTTACATTCAGTTGATTTATCGATATTTATCTTATGCGATAAATAGGCAGACAGTGCTGATAAACGACTTGCAAGATCATTGACAATAAAGAAAACAAAAATAATAAATCCATCAAGCATATTAATTTCATTTAAATTAATATTAAATGAAAAGCTCTCAATTAAATCGAATTGCGGATTTGGCTAATCAAATTTCAGTGCACATGCACAATTATTTATTGAAGCGAGAATAGGTGGGGTTTTCATCGAAAGCAATTAAACGCAATTTTCTTCAATGACAACGCAGTAATCAATAACAAACAAGGCAATTAAATTTAAAATTCAAATTAAGGAACCGATACGCAAAAACACAAATGAAATCCTCAAAAGACGTCAATGTATTTACGAAGAAATCAAACACTTTAAAGGGAGAGAAACAATAAAAAGACAAAGGAAACTCTTCGATACTTAATTAAATAAGCAGACGATGCTGGATGAGGGCAGGAGGGGAAGAGCAGCAGGAGAAAGATGTCGTGGCCCTTCAAAAATACTTTGTGAGGCACTTGAGCAAGTTGTTATTGCTTTCGCTTTTGTTGTTGTTGTCGTTGTTGTGCTGCTGCCAGCAAAGTGTTGGCCACAACTTATCAAAATGCAAACAATAAGCAAGAAATTCCCGTTGTATGCTCAGCCAGGCACTTAACGGTCCCCATCTCAGTCTCCCTCTTCTCCATCTCTACCAGCACAGTTTCAGTTTCTCTCTGCTAATGATGGGCCAGCCAAAGTCAGGCAAACTGTCCGTTTTATTTACGCCCGCCGGTCAGCCGGAGCACGAGCTGTCGTGCAGCTTTCATTGTTGTGACTTTCATTGTTATGGACATACAAACTGATCCCCATACACCCGACAGGCACTCCACTCTCGTCGAGCGCGCTAGTTCGTCCTATGTCCCATTCCGACTGCAGTTGTCACATCTTATCAGCAGAGACAGAGACTACGCCCAATAGCTTCTTCCTAAGCCTCCCATCCTTCGGCCTCTTTGTCCTGCTTCATAATTTTTCGACTGCCTGGCTTACTGGCCTACCTGCCTTCTTGTCCACCTACCTCTTCCCGCTTTCGCTGTGCCAAACTTATCGATTTGCCTGCCTTTGTGCGGGCCGAAAGTTAAGCGAAACTTAATCAAGCGCAGAAGAAGCAGCAACAGCTGCAAAGGCGGAATGAAAATGCCAGCGAAGTGTAGAAGGAAAATCTGACAACGCCAGTTTGTGCCTTTGTCCTAGCGATGCGCACTACGGCAACTCTGGCATAACTCAGACTAACGATTAGTCGATTTTTATCGATAGGCCGCCAAAGTTTTTGACTAGAGCTGCCAGAAATATCGATATTCTCTTCTTATATACCTGTTTTCGATTTTAAAGCAGAATATTTATAAATACGCAGACATGTTTGTAAATATATTAGAATGTAGCAAGCCTAAGCTGCGATAAGGTCGTGTATGGAGTCACAGTGAATTTGATGGAATGCGATAAAGAGCAAAAACATGTCAGAGACTCAAAGACTCCCCCAAGTCACACCCAAACTTTACCCCCGTCGGCAGTTAACAGTAACACTTACCCGGTGCGAGCATAATTTTTCAGGCAACAACAAGGAAAACTGTGTTGATATGGGGCAAAAGAAAACCTCACATATGTAAAGTTTTGGGCGCAAATACTTTGTCAGTATGATTAATCGTTGTGCGAAATACAGTATACGACGAAACAAGGGGAAAAAATAGGAGAGAGGAAGGGTTCCTGAACGGGGTAGGTAAACGGCGTCAAATCACAAATCACAATAAATAACGATTGACGGCGGGGGCCCGAACCCTTTTCGCGCAAAGGTCGCTCGATGTTCGGTGGTGAATTTTTCTAACGACTCCTGATGGCGTCTTTATGCAAATCGGCAGACACCACACAGGATCCTACTGGTATCGGCGGGCAACGGGCGCTGTACCATGTGCCATTCATTGGCAGCTCACCCCTGATTAATGACATGCATAAAACGCCGAGACGGTAATTATTTTTAATATATTTCTTGGCAGTCTGTAACTGGCGTTTGATTAATATTTGCAAATCAAAGAGTCTGCGAAAGCAGCGAGGGCGATAAAAATAAAAAAGAAGAAAATGTGAAAGGTGAAACCAACAAGACCTGTGAAATACCCATTAGTGGGCAAAGCGATAAAGCAGAAATTGACTGAGTTAATCGAGCTTTAATCTTCATTTTGAGTTCATTCAACATTTTTAACACACTCCAAAGACTCTGTGCAATATTTATTACATGGTATTCAAATGGAATTGAATTTCTCTTTTTTATAAATTATTTTCTACCGCGGGGCGTATGATTGACGCAGTGAAGCTGTCGTCATTTGAATTTGCTTTGAAAAATGATTTGAATTGGCTGCTGGTTTTCGTTTTATTATTTTTCTTTTTAAGTGTTTGTCGTGTTAAATGTCAAAAAGTTTCGGCAATAAAGTATTGCGACAGCGAAAAAGGGCGGACTACAATTTGGAAATTCATTTTTCACACCCAACAAAATTGTTTTATTGCAATTTCGATTCTATTTTTTTTTTGCAAGAAATGTGAATATAATAAAAATACTAAATTAGCAATTGAGACCTATTTGATTAACGATGGTTTCAATAAATATTCGATATTTTACCAAATTAAATCACCACTAAATTTTTAAATTTCGATATTGATGTCGTCCAACTATCGATAAGAGTACACGATTGATAAATGAACCTGGTCCCTTTAAAAATGAAATGCAAATATCGATATTCTCCAGGTGCTTACTTTCAAAAGGACAAGAAGTACTGCAAATAAGAAACGTAATAAGACGAACACGAAACGCAAAAGCAATTCGCATATTAAATTCCTCAGCTCAAAGGTCAAAGGGTTGACATATGCAGCCAATTAATGAAAATCCGCGTGCATGGCACCGCTGCATGGGATCCGCTTGCCTTATGCATATTAAATAAAGAAAAGTTCCATATAGTAGTATTTTCATTATTTCTCTCTCTCTCTCTCTTTCTCTCTGCACACACGCCAGGCGCCATTATATTCGGCTCGGATCAGGAAGTGCGTCAAGTGATGCGGGCGGTGAGGCGTTCGAATGCAACAGGCGCCTTCTCGTGGATTGGCTCCGATGGCTGGAGTGCTAGGAACCTCGTCTCGGATGACTACGAACCGGAGGCAAGTAGCAGCAGCAGCAGCGTGACAACAAACAGACTCCTCTATATGTATTCCAGTAGAAATTATGAGCTTAAATGTGCGGAAAAGTGTGATTAATGAATTGTGCGTCGAGTTCTTGATGTGCCACGCCCACATTTGGGTAGTGTGCGGGGAAGGGATGGAGTGACATGACACCAACTACAAATTTATAAATGATGGCGAAACTGGCAAAACAAGCGAGCAGACAAAATGTTGCTGCATGATGAATTGTGCTTTAATTGAAATAAATTGTGTGTGTGCCTGCACAGCGTGCTGGGCGTGGCCATGGGGAAATTAATTTGGCCCATCATCAGTATCAGGCAATTCCCCGCCAGCACCCGTCGCCATGAGCTGAACTTAAATTAATTACGCATACGCAACGTTATCACATATCGCTCTCTCACTCTCTCTCTATTTGTTCGCTAGGTGGAGGGCACCCTGTCGGTGCAGCCGCAAGCGAATCCTGTGCATGGCTTCGAGGAATATTTTCTTAACCTAACCGTAGAGAATAACCAGCGGAATCCGTGGTTTGTGGGTATGCAATATGACGCCTCTGGGCACGCAGCTGCTTCCAGCTTATCAAGATAACACATGCTATAATTGCAGAGTTCTGGGAGGACCATTTCCAATGCCGTTATCCGGGCAGCACAAGCACACCGTACAACAACTACAGCCGCAATTGTACCACCAAGGAGCGACTCTCGCGTCAGAATACCGATTTCGAGGATCAGCTTCAGTTCGTTAGCGATGCGGTAATGGCGTTTGCCTACGCCTTGAGGTGAGTTAACCACCACGCACAGGGCACGCGGCATGGTCAAAAGAACTCTCTCTTAATTGCGCCAATCCCCTGCAGGGACATGCATCGCGATTTGTGCGGCGGCCGTCCATCACTCTGTGACGCCATGAAGCCCACCAAGGGAGCGGATTTGCTCAAATATTTACGGAAAGTCGAATTTAAGGGTAAGTCTAGTAAATTCTATAAGCTAAGCAGCAGTGGCCTTAAACGAATGGAGCGGACTGTACTGATAGCAATACAGCTGCGCTTTTCTTGCAAACGCAGTATACACATCTGGTATCACTCTATTAAGTGTGTGTGAGTGCAGCTTAAACTACTCGCACACGCACACAAACTGTGTATTCACTGCGTGAGAGCAACATCATACACATTGTATTAGTAATGTAGCTGCGCTCTTCTTTTCAACAGTATGCACAGCTGGCACTCACTAAATTGTGAGTGCAGCTTAAACTACTCTAACACACACAAATTGCATGCACACTGTGTGAGAGCAGCACCTTAGACAATGCCTTTGCTTGTGTGTAAACGACAGAGTGCAAAGAGAATAAAATATAAAGAATTGGGGACCCACCCCGAAAGTGGTTATGAGGTTGAGTGTTTCGCTACTTGTTGGGATATTTTTTGTTTTTTCTGAGACTTTTTTTAAAAAGAAACAACATTTTTTTTCGTCTCCAAAATTGCGAAAGTTTTTGATTGCTAACGGCCCAAGCACTTCGGCGGCCCTTTTTTTGCAGAGTGCCGATTCGAGTGCGAGAGAGTAAGAGCGCAATGCACTGAACGATCAGCATTGAGAGTACGAGGTTTAATACAACGGAAAGTTAAACACGCAAGTCAGTGGTCTGCGGCAGTTCGTGCAGGGCGAACGCTGACGTAAGAATTGCGGCACATTAAGGCATTTTATTTGTGTACATTTGATTTAATTTGCATTAATGAAAAATTAAATATTTACTTAGCCAAAATATAAACAACAACTACTGCAAAATTATATCAACCGATTTGCTTTCTTCACCATGTTTGTTTTCGTAGACATTTGAAAGGAAAATGATGTTTTTGTTTTGCTTTGCTCTAAATATTGGTGCAGATTTGCAGGGTGTAAAAGGGAATTGAAAACAAATTGTAAATATATTTCATGAGATTAAAGCAGACTAAGAATATCAATTTAAGGCGGTTCGTAAAGTGTTTAACGAAACTTTTTAACAATATCTTCTAAGCTGCTGCGGCTTGATATATGTATATGTGTGTGTGTGCGTGTTGCGAGTCGCAAGTGTTGCGCAAATAATTTAACACTGGGTCACATGGTGATGCCGGGTAGAGTAGGGGAAGAGGTAGGGAAGGGAAGGGAAGGGAAGGTGGTAGTCGTTATAGTCATAGCTCTGCCCACAATGCGTATTGGCCATGCTTTCGAGTGGAAAATTGACTTGCTTGTCATCGTCATTGAACTCAATTTGAAATTCAATAAATTATACAAGAGAAAGAGCCCAGGAGCAGGAGCAGTACCAAGGCGGAGGCTCTCAAGCCGAGGCAGAGACAGAGACTCGAGAAACGAGACTACAACTGACGCAAAACGCGTAAATTGTCAATTTTCTGATAAGCAGAAGCCTCTCACTCGGCTCGGCTTGGCTTGGGGGCGTCAGGCCGTAAACGCATTTTAACCTCCCGAGCATTTTGTTTTTTTTTTTTTTTTATTGTGCAGGCCTCAGCGGAGATGATTTTCGCTTCGACGGCAATGGCGACGGACCCGCTCGCTACAACATCATCCACTTTAAGCAATCTGTGCCGGGTCAATATCGTTGGGTCAAGGTGGGTGAGTATTACGAGGGTGAGCTGCGACTGAACATGTCCGGTAAGTGCACACTCCCCAACAGGTGTACACCTACTAACACATATTGTTTTGTTGTCCACATTCCAGAGGTAAAGTTCAAGCTGTTGCATCCGAAACCACCGGAATCCGTCTGCAGCCTTCCCTGTGAACGCGGCCAGGCCAAGCGATATGTCGAGGGCGAGAGCTGTTGTTGGCACTGTTTCAATTGTACGACTTATCAAGTAAGTGAAACTGCCCTCCTCCAACTCACTCCCCTTTTCCAACTGTTCCAGTTTAAGTAGTGGGGAGGGGCGGCAGCCGCAAGAAGTGTCGCAAGTTTCGTAATTTATTTGCAGAGCTTTTGTCGTGATTGAAATGTAATGTACTGAATTATAGTGGCAGAGCGAAGGGGTTCCATTTGGCGGAGGATACCGAGTGCGCTCCTGCTACTGCTACTGTCCGTGCGCATAAAGAATAGAAAAGCGAGAAAGCGAGCGGACAATCGCGTAAAACGGAATTGAAAAACGAGCTGCTGCACTCGGTTCGCGTGAGCAAGATTAATAGAAAACACAGCACATTGAGAACTGGGTTCCATTGTGGTATAATATTTCGTACGGTGACAAGTTCGAGATGAAAAACCTTACGTGTTTTTCTTTACAGTTGCCAATTCAATTTTTTTTTAGGTGTAAAGCTTATCAAGAGAAAGTTGTTTTGTTGCCAATTCTTCGTTCTTAAATCGAATTAAGTTGGCTGCGCTTGCAACTATGGTCTGCATTTGCCTGTTATCGATAATTGATTTTATTCTGTCGATACACACCTAATTTATTGTTTACATTTTAAAATCCCTATATATTGGAAGGAAGTGCAGACAAATCTCTTGAAATTGTTAAAAGAACCGTAATTAGTTTAGTTTCTATATCGATCTTGATTCTAATTCCCTTACCTCGTTTCGCAGATTCGCCATCCGGATGATGAGACGCATTGCCTCACATGCCAGCTGGGCACCCTGCCCGATGCCCATAAGCAATATTGTCGTCCCATACCGGAGGTTTATCTGAGACCCGAATCGGCTTGGGCCATTGGCGCAATGGCGTTCAGCTCGACAGGCATATTGATAACGCTGTTCGTGATGGGCGTGTTTGTCAGGTGTGTGGGTGGCACCATACTATCTATATGTTTGCATGCAGCGAAAAGACAATCCTGGCTGTGGGCCAATTAAAAACTTTTATGACTTTGCACAAGTTGCAGGGACACGTTGCCTAAGTTTATTTAATTGGTCTGCCATAGGATTTAGTAATACTATATACCATATAATAACATTTTGTCTCTCTCTCTCACTATCTCCATCTTGAACTCCATACCAGGCACAATGAGACGCCCATTGTACGCGCCTCGGGACGTGAGTTGAGTTATATTCTGCTTGCTGGAATTTTCATGTGCTACGGCGTGACCTTTGCTCTCGTCCTTAAGCCAACCAACATTGTCTGCGCCATACAGCGGTAAGTTTGCGTCCCCTTCCACTGCCCGTGTGTGTGTGTGTGGTGCGTGAAGAAACTCCAAAATTGGCTCATCTCATCTCATTGCAGTTTCGGTGTGGGATTCTGCTTTACGGTCGTCTATGCCGCCTTGCTGACCAAAACGAATCGCATTGCTCGCATCTTCAAGGCTGGCAAACAGTCGGCAAAACGACCATCATTCATTAGCCCAAAATCACAGCTGGTGATTTGCACGTGCCTGATCTTTGTGCAGGTAAGTGAAACCGATGGACTATGCAGGCATCTATATTATGGATGCCACAGCAGCCTCACAACTGGCGCTGCTGTGGTAACTCTCGAGTCGTCGTGTCGTCGCCCATTTTGTTTTTACTATGCTCCTCTCATTGCAGATACTCATTAACGGCGTTTGGATGGTAATTGCCCCATCACATGCAATGCATCATTATCCGACACGCGAGGATAATTTACTGGTGTGCGACTCGTATATAGATGCCTCCTATATGATTGCGTTCTTCTATCCCATTGTCCTGATTGTGGTGTGCACCGTTTATGCGGTCCTCACCCGAAAGATACCCGAGGCTTTTAATGAATCGAAGCATATCGGTGAGTATAGAGCTCCATTACGACATGTACTTATGTTTTATGTATAAGACATGCTATAAATCGGGGGAGTAACATTAGCCCAAAGAATCCTCATAATGTTATTTATCTATGGGTACTGGTTCTGAAATTAAGTAAATTATTCTCTAAGTGACTTTAATTTTCGCTTGAAAATATCATTTGATATGATATCCATGCTGAATTTCGAAAGAGACCTGCATATTAATAATTACACTGGATTAATGCTTCCTTCTTTAATTGGTTCCCTTGCAGGCTTCACCATGTACACCACCTGCGTCATCTGGCTGGCATTTGTTCCGTTATATTTCGGTACGGCGAATCATGTCCCGTTGCGCATAACGAGCATGTCGGTAACCATTAGTCTCTCGGCCAGCGTGACGATTGCGTGTCTGTTCTCGCCAAAGGTAAGAGATATCACATCGTGAGTTCGCAACTGATTGCCAGCCAGACGATGTTAATTACTTAATTAAATAATAATTGAGCATTACGTTATGTTTTCAGTTTTCTGTTATTTTTTTTTGTTTTCTGTGGGGAGACAACTATCGCAACTCTTATGGCAATTACGGTAGTAATGCGATAAAGCAAATGGAGTGTTTACAGGATTATATTTACAACAGTAAAAAAATATTCAATGTGATAATAGTTTTATAAATACATTGTATAAGATCTTTATTTTAAAGTTTTACTATTTTTTTTTAAAGTATTTTTAACAAACTTATATCATTTTGTTATTTTTAAGACCATTCAATCTTCTGCTGTTTGATTTTTAATGCAGCTTTAAATGTCAATAAGGCATAACCCCGCCCCTCAAGATAGATACTATCCATCTATCTCCCTCATTTTGTTCCCCTACGGGGGTTATGGCATATGCCACAACATTTTTAATAATGCTTCATTATTAGTCATTAAGTTGCGACGACTGAAAGTTCAGCTTAATATCCGCAGTAAATTATAGACGTGACCACCGGGCCAAGGAACGAGGGAATATCATGGTCAAATGGGGTGGGGCTGTTTTCTTTGTTTCTGGGTGGGAATTACTACGGATTGGGGGATTGGCTGAAGTTGGCTGCACTCTTGCCGCATAAAAGTTCACTTACAATTTAGTTGGACACTTTCGAGATTTACAACATACTTTGTCTCAAGTGAGGAAGTTGGGAGAGAGGGCTGCATAGTACATTTAAGCTGACAACTAAAGCATGCTCTGGTTGCAATCTGAACTTTTTGGCAGTGCACAAGAAATATCGAAATTGAAAAGGCACGTGAGGTTCTGTAATCCGTATAGTTATCCAAAGTTATTTGAATTTCGTATGGAAAATAATAAACCAAATGCTCAATTTGATTCCCAGTTATTTCCAATCAGAATTATATACAGTCTTTCTAATGATTACTCAAAAATTATCGATAATTGTTGTGAGCAACATGGCTTTCAGTATTCGTAAAAAACTAAGCTGGTCACATTACTAAAAAGCGACGCCAAGGAAATTTATTTCAAATAAATTAAAAGAAAATAAAAATGCATATTCATTCTTGGAACTATCTTAGTAAGTGTAGCATTTCAATTAGGATAATAAACTGCTGCTAATTTCGAGTCAAAGTTTCTCCTAAGGCACCTCCCGACTAGTTAGCATTATTCTTTCCAACAAAGGCAATAAATACTAAGCGCAGTTCTTGTTATTGCTGGACAAAATAGGAAACTTCTGTGCCTTAGTTGGCTGGTATTGCTATCAGATGTCACATAATGCACAGTTTGCAGAAACACACACACACACTATACACATACCTGGGTGCCTGCCATAAACACCTCAAGCCATAAAAATGCAATTTAGTATTTGCTGTTTTACCAACTACAAAAGGGGCCAGCAACAAATGGCCAGGCCCACAGGCAACTGGGATCACTGAACCAAAGGTGGTTCAGGTTAGAATTCGAGCCAAGCAAGCGCATTCAGCTAACCTGGATTGTTGGCTGTCTGCCTGCCACGCCCACTTTCCGCACACCGAATCCCCAGTGGGTTGAAGGAGTTTTGCAGCAGAACGCGTAAGTCGGTCCTGCCTTTTATGTATTTCTTTGCCTGCTTTGCCACTGCCAGTCCACATCCGTGCTGGCGTTCATGTCGACGGTGTCCGTGTCCGTGTCCGTCTCCATCCGCGTCTTGGGGCCAGCCTTCTTCCTGTGCGCTGTTCCGTTGTTTGTTTGCCCAAGAAAAACAATAATAAACGCCGGCAAATGGCAGCCAAACAATGTCACGCCGCATAGACGGAAATGGTAGCGCGTTACGTAACGCAAAAGCCTGACGTTACGTTGAGCCGACTTGGTCGACGTAAGGCAGTTGGTCGCGTTGACAATTTAATGGCCACGAATTGTTGTGTTGGCCAGCGGTGTCAGTGGCCTTTGTTAATAATTACCGCATCGGTCGAAATGGAAACGGCAATGGCAAAGGGAAATTACTAATGGCACGCCCACGTCTCAAGAGGAGGGTCATCACAGACTAAAGGCGTACGATGGGGCGTATGATTAATGTGTGGACAAGTCAAAGTGCTGGTTGAATTTCAGCTGAGTAACTTAAGGTTGGAGCTGTTGAAAATCCAAATCTAACAACTGCCACTTTTCCTCTCTTCCATTCTGTCTGTCTTACAGCTCTACATAATCCTTGTGCGCCCCGAGCGAAACGTAAGGCAGAGCATGATGCCACCGCGATACGGCAACATGCATCGCACCGCAGGGACGGGTCCGTCCTCGATGATGGCTGCAGCGGTAGTTACTGCCGCCACCTGTGCGCAGGAGGAGAAGATACAGAAACATATCACGCCCACGGAAACAGGTAACATTTTCCCCGCCCCTCTTGTTTCCCCTTGTCCTGGCTTTCTATTCTCCCTATTTTCTTTTCTGCTCGTGTCTTTTTTGCAGAGCACTCAGTGAAGGCGAAAAAGCTTTGCGAAATGGCAACACAAACGATTGCATTGTCCTCCATATTCGCTTCCCTCGATGGCAATGCCTACAATCAGATACCCTATGCCGATCAATATGTGCCAAATAATACGACAACAGCCACGCCCACTGCCGAGGCCAGCGATGAGCAGGTGGTTGTGAATAATAACAAAATTAATCAACAGCAGCATGGGCAGCCAGCCCAGGCCGGCAATCACATTGCCAGCAATCCAGCAGCAGCAACAGTAACGACAACGCCAATAGCAACAGCAACCACGGTAGCTACAGTTACAACATCAGCAACAGCTGCTCCAGATGCAGCCATTGCTCCGGCGGAAGCTACAGCAACAGCCACGTCGAACGGCAGCAGACGCGGCCCTGTCCTTCAGACGAATTTATAGCTAAACGCGCAGCAATTGCAGGAGCAGCTGCTGAAGGAGCAGCGACGCCAGCAACAACAGCAGCAGCAAGTTGAACCAGAGCCAGATCAAGCACAGGCGAGTGAAGGTGCCGCCGCAGCCGCAGGCAGCGATGTGGCCAGCACGGGTAGTGGCAGCGGAAGTGCCACCACGATCGGCAACGGAAGCAACAAGAAACGAGCTGCGATACCAGTTTAAAAGCTATGACAGCTTAAGACGAGGATGTACGAAGGTATCTATAGATAGGAATATATATAGGCTAAAGTACTCTCTCACACACACACACACGCACAATGCAGCGAGGTTTTAATCAGAGTGTTATTTATTTTCAGTTTTTGATGAGTTTTTTAGTTCAATGTGCCCACTCAGTGTGGGAACCTCGGAAAAAACTAATCTGTGATTATATTTATGTTTAATTGCTTCATTATATGTACATGTATTTATAATTTGTTGACAGTTTTTGTAAATAGTACTTATTTAATTTTAATTGAAATTGATGCATTTAATGAAAGCCAACTCAAAGCAATGAAAAACCATTGGAAAAAAAATACTCGAATGACAACACGCGAATAATTTATTATTTCTAAAGAATCTTTGTTTATTTAGTTCAAATTAATTTAACCTGCCTACAATTATTGATGATTGCAAATGAATTAAGCATAATTTTGTTTTTTATCCTATTTATTTGTTTGTTTTAAATCAATGTCTCTGTAATCGATCTTCCTGCCGTCTCTCTTTGCCAGAGATACACGAACATACATACATACATAGTTATATTTATTGTAAATTTGTTGAAGCACTCCGAATTAGCAAAACAGTTTCGCAATAAGCGCCCCAACGAATATGTCAAAATAATCGTCAGCCACATTTAATTGGATAATTGTGAAACGTTTTAAATGTTTGAACTTTAAGCTTATCTAGAGTAGTTATATATGTAAATGTCATACATGTGGCTATTACTACTATATGGTCAGATAACTAGCATGAGGAAGGAAGCACTTCTTCAGCAAGAGTTTACCAAAAAAAAAAAAAAAAGAAAATTAAATTGTGATATAATTTCAAAAATATTCGTGTTTTCTGAAACCGAAAACAAAAACCAGAGCTAAAACCTGTACTAAATGTAAGAATAAATTGAAAGCGTTTAGAATAAGTTAGCCAACAAAAAGTGTACCGAGGGGAATTTTATGGCGTGATTATGTTGCAAGCGGGTTGCCAAGGGGTCCAGCAACACCTGCCCAACCCTCTTGCAACGTACCAACAATTATATTTATTGTGTTGTTCGAGCCCAGCAACACGGTGGATGATAATTGAGAATTGTGTCAAAGGTTGCCGTCTAATTTTAAGCGTAACTGTACATACTACAAGTACTTACACACACACACACACACACACACGCAAACAACTATTCTTTTTGTGTAATCTAAAAATCGTAGAAAGCATTAATTAATAATACTATAGGAAGCTATATAGCATTTCTACCAGATATCTTGTAAAATTCTCAACGTTGAACTTTAGGTGATAAATTAAAACACGCAAGTAAAATTAATTGAAATAAACATATGTATTTAATAAAATCTAGCCAAATTATCAGAGTTTAGCTGTTAGCAAAATGCATGTGTATTAAATATCTGTGTGTGTATTAAATGTAAATAAGTTACAACAAATAAAAAAAAAAACAAAAACTAATTGTATTCATTTAAAAATTGAATGTTTCCAAAATTAAACAATGAATTCGAGATAAACAACTAATTGTTTTTTGGTGTACAAATATATAAAAACACCCACTAAAACATACAATAAATACAATTAAATGTCACGACTTTCTCTAGAGATTCTTGTATATAATGGGTATAGTATGTATTGGATGAAATAGGTATAAGTAAAATATAAAATTGATTGGAATTCATTTAACTCTATGCCTTTATTTTTGAATACTTCTTATAAAATGTATCAGATTAAAAATTTCAATTGATTTAGTAATTAATTCTTATCAAACGATAGAAATTCTCTTCTACCCACCAATATTTATTAATATCTCACGTATAATTTCTGTCAATTTGCTTATGAGTTTTGAAATTTCAATTGATTTCGTAATTATTTCTTATCACACGGTGTAAATCCTCTTCTACCCTGTTTTTCTCGTTTGATCTTCGACTCTAAGATAACACAGCCCATAATCGTATCCAAACAAGTGCACTCTGTTCTCTTCGGTTTGCGCAATTTGGCTCGACTACATTCGCTGAACGCTGGATACGGTACCTTTATCTTGGTGCAATTGGTTATTGATCGAACCGTGTCGCATTTTGGTGGATTACGACTAGTCCGACATCCAGGCACCTTGATTTTTTGACATGGAGAATCTTCATCTAAACACTGCTTTTCAATTTTACAAGCTGTGTCTGGTTTAAATTTTGGCGGGCGACGCTCAATGGGCGGCTTAGTTACATTGTCGAAACAGCAAATCTTCTTGGGCTGGATAGCGATTTTGGGACACTCTGTCCAGGTGATCTGGTACTTGCGTTTGTTTTTATCAGATTCCTTATAAAGGCATTCATCAAAGTTCGGGAATGCTTTATCGGGACAATCCATATTGCAACATAAGTCGTCCCTGAATTTGATCAGGCCGTAGAATGGAAATTCTTTCATAACTTGTTCACGTGTACGAGCTTTTGGATGATCATCGATGCATTTGGGATCTTTACCATCACCATCGCATGGATTTCGTAGACCCTTTTCATCAGAATATCCTCGCGCCACCTTTAACCCCGGTAATAAACGGGTATTAAGTAGACACTTATGAAGCTTCGAAGTAAGAGCATTCCGAAAAGGCATATCTAAAAAATTAAATTTGCTGCCGAAAAATGTAACTAAAATTTTGTAGAAATTCTAATGTTGAGCCTAAAGCATCTAAAGGTAGACTGAAGATTGTTTGTTTCTCAGATCTTAAATTAGAAAACGTTTGGCAACGCTTGCTACGTGTCATTCGGAAAACTTCCCTAATGGAATTATCTATGTACATACATATATACAAACGTACATATATTAAATACATTTGTCTACAAGACATTACAAAATATGGATTAAAGAGTATATTAAAAAACCAAACAATTCCGTAGTTATGGATGTTAATTATTCTGTACTAAGGACGAGTGCCTCGCCACTCGACAGCTTTAATTCCCGCGATGCATACGCCGTACTTGAAAAGACAGAATGGGGGAATAAGTTAGAATGGTACAAGGTGTCAAATGGGAGGCTTGTCGTATTGTGTTTTGTCTCAACTTACCCCTCTATAAGTTGGGAGTCTAAGCTGCGCACAAGCAGTCGCATCGAATCTGGCAACGTGCTGTCGAACTCGGTCAAGTCTACTGTGGTGGTAGTCAAACCGAAATTGGCCACGTACACAATGCTGGCGGCACCAGAGAGCGAGCTGGAGTAGACATGCAAGAGAGCGAGAGAGATTCAGAAAAGTGGACATAAGCGGGGGAACCAAGGATTATTACCGCTTGACTACAAAAATGTCCTGACCCAGCGCTTTGTACTTAGTTGCCCCATTCTGCAACGTTTTTGAGCCTCTGCGCAGCATTACAAGCGACTTGTAGATCTTCAGATGGGAATGCTCAGCTTCCGACTCGGTGGCCACATTGATTGTCTGATAATCGGCAGCCAGTGGCAACCATGTGCTCGGTCCACTCGTAAATCCCGCATTGCTGTCATTCGTCCACTGGAAGGGCGTTCGTTCGGGATCTCTGGTATACTGCTCGTAGATATCGGCATTGGAATTGCAACCCCACGGGTCGACAGTATCCTCCCAGCTTATTTGACCGTCTGTCATGCCCAACTCCTCCCCCTGATATGTTACACTGGCGCCAGGTAGTATCATGACCAACATATTCATGGCATCAATGTGATCCTTGCCATACCGACTGGCAGCGCGTCGCTTGTCGTGATTACCCAACTACGTAGAAGAGGCGCTGCATTAGCAAAGATGAAAGATGAAAGATGAAAGATGAATTTACTGCAATACTTACCACCCAGTTGGCTGTGCGCCCTGCGGGCATATTGTTAAGCCAGAGATCAATAGCCTCCTGCACATTCGATGCGCTCAGTCCGCTCTTTTCCATCACTGTAATCAGGTTAAAGTTAAAGGGCAAATGAGCTCCGTTTACCGATCTATTGCCATAGAACTGCATGGTGAACCAGGCTGGAGAGTATGTCTCAATAAGCAGCACGCTTTGATCGCCGCCAAAGATACGCTGGTGATCGTCAAGCACCTTACGCCACTGGTAGACCATATCAACAGTCTCCGGTTGATTTTCAATGTATGTAGTTGTTAAATAGTCGCGATCCTCTGTATCCTGTGTCGCTCCACTGATCACCTCATCAGGAAATTGCCCCTCTGCATCCGGCAGCACCTCAAACAGCGGCGGCAGTGCGTCACAACGGAATCCAGCGACGCCTTCGTTCAGCCAATAGCGCAGCACGCGCTTCATCTGATTCACCACATCCGGATTGCGATAGTTCAGGTCTGGCTGCTGCACGGCAAATTGATGAAGATAATACTGCTGCCGTTGATCGTTCCATTGCCAGGCGCTGCCCCTGAAATATTGCAACCAATTTGTGGGAGGCTCCCGCACGCCCGTTGTAGCATCAACCTTCCCGTTGTGCCATACATAGTAGTCCTCATAGCCCTTCTCCCGTTTCACAGACTTCTTGAACCAATCGTTCTCATCACTCGAATGGTTGGGCACAAAATCAAGTATAATCTTTAGTCCCAACTCGTTGGCACGCTTGATAAGTGCGCGAAAATCATCCAAAGTGCCGTATTCCGGTTGAATATCGAAAAAATCGGAGATGTCGTAACCGAAGTCCACCATGGGCGATTTAAAGATAGGCGACAGCCATGCGGCCGTAACACCCAGTTCCTTAAGGTACTCCAATTTGCTAGTGATGCCATTTAGATCTCCAATTCCATCTCCATCAGAGTCCTTAAAGGATCGCGGATAAATCTGATAGAACTGTGCTGTCTCCCACCATTCTTTGCTGGCGCTCGCTGTGCTGGCAGAGTTCTGACATGCTTCAGATGTCAGGATTGACAATAGTAGTGGGCAGAGCAGTGCGGCTAGTCTGTTATTCCTCCGTTGAGCCATGTTGTTTAGGTGTACCACTATCCGAACGACCTTTATATATACATAGCAGGCCAGTGAAATATTTGATAAGAGCCGATAAGCGTTCGAATGGAAACAGCCAATACGCTTTAGCTTAGGGCAGTCAAATGGGCACTTGAAAATATTCCCATTCTATTTGATGGCATTTATATAAGCTCTTAGAAAGTTCCATTATGTGTGGAAATATCATTGCAAACTCTTAAATATTTAATCATTTACATTAATTGTAAATAACTTATCGGCGCTTCATTCTTATTTACGATATATCGATTAGTTACATTGTGTGTGGTTTCAATATAAATAATTATCGGCGCACCATTCTTATTCACAATATATCGATAGTTAAAGCGAATATGTAAAAATATAGCCGAAGCGCAGCTAACTTAACAAGGTTGAAATTAAACAACGGAACCAAAAACTTTATCAAAAAATGAAAGCGAATTACAAAAATACCATATTAAAGAGTATTTCAGCATCGACATGATTTTCTTTTCTTTCTTAGTTCGCTTTAACCTGAACTCGATTTTCAATGTTTGCAGCTCAAGTACTTGGAGAATTCCTGAGCTACTTGAGGTGCGCTTATCATTTAAGCCCTGTTGAGTTGGCCAACTTGGCCGACTGCCTGCAAACGTATAAAAGCCTGAAGCTGGCAAACCGACGGACAAGTGTTTAAAATGCAACCTCTGCAACTGTTAATTCCAGCAATCTGTGTGCTTGCCCTTGGCCATGCGTGCCAGGACACGACCAGCACAGCAAGCGCCACAAAGGATTGGTGGGAGACAGCGCAATTCTATCAGATTTATCCGCGCTCATTCATGGACTCTGACGGAGACGGCATTGGAGATTTGAATGGTATTACTAGCAAGCTGGAGTACCTTAAGGAACTGGGCGTGACGGCCGCATGGCTGTCGCCCATCTTTAAGTCACCCATGGTGGATTTTGGTTACGACATCTCCGATTTTTTCGATATTCAACCGGAATACGGCACTTTGGATGATTTTCGCGCACTTATCAAGCGTGCCAACGAGTTGGAACTGAAGATTATACTTGACTTTGTGCCCAACCATTCGAGTGATGAGAACGATTGGTTCAAGAAGTCTGTAAAACGGGAGAAGGGCTATGAGGACTTTTATGTGTGGCACGATGGCAAGGTAAATGCTACAACGGGCGTGCGAGAGCCACCTTCCAATTGGCTTCAGGCATTCCGAGCAGTATTATTTGCATCAATTTGCTGTGCAGCAGGCGGATCTTAACTATCGCAATCCCGATGTTGTCGAGCAAATGAAGCGTGTGTTGCGCTATTGGCTCAACGAGGGCGTCGCTGGCTTTCGATGTGATGCAGTGCCGGTGCTGTTCGAGGTGGAACCCGATGAGAACGGACAGTATCCGGATGAGGAGGTGAGCGGATTGACAGACGATGTCGACAATCGGAGCTATCTCAAGACCGATCTTATTGAGAACCTACCCGAAACAATTGATATGGCCTACCAGTGGCGCGTTGTGATGGACGATTATCAGCGCATCCATGGCGGCGACACTAGGGTCTTACTCATAGAGACATACGCTCCGCCAGCATACTCTATGCAGTTCTACGGCAATCGGTCTGTAGAGGGTGCCCATCTACCATTCAATTTCAATTTGATTACTGTGCTGGCGAGCTCCGGCGTCTCGGCTAGCTCCGTTAAGACAGCTGTGGACAACTGGCTGCTAAATATGCCTTACGGACGCACTCCTAATTGGGTGATCGGCAATCACGATCAGAGACGAGCTGCCAGTCGCTATGGCACTGCCAATGCGGATGCGATGAATATGCTGGTTATGATATTGCCCGGTGCCAGTGTCACTTACCAGGGTGAAGAGCTGGGCATGACTGACGGCTGGATTAGCTGGGCAGATACGCAGGATCCGGCAGCCTGCAATGCCAATCAGGATACCTACGAGCAGTTTACACGCGATCCATCGCGAACCCCATTCCAGTGGACCAGCGGCAGCAATGCGGGCTTCTCTACAGGCTCCAAGACATGGCTACCCCTAGCGGATAACTACCAGACTGTCAATGTGGAAGTGGAGTCGGCAGCTAGCGATTCCCATTTGAAAATCTACAAATCTCTGGTAGCGCTGCGCAAGAGCTCAAAGACGCTGCAGAATGGAGCAACCAAGTACGCGGTACTAAATGATGCCGTTCTTTGTGGTCAAGCGGTGAGTGGAAGTGCAGTCGGTTCCAGGATGTTCCTAAGCTAACTTACTATACTTCTTGCATTTAGATATTTGTCTGGCTATGAAAGCTACATTTATGTAGCAAATCTGAGCAAGGAAACGGTTACCATTGATCTGACACAATTCGACAAGACGTTGTCTTCCACACTCTTGCTGGAGATCAAGAATTTGGACTCCAAGAAGAAGACGGGGTGAGATTGTTATAGATGTTACAGTTTTGTTACATGCTAAGATCTTATAATGCATTTCTTTTTTCACAGAACTCTTTACGAGATTAACGCACTTGTTTTGGCCGCTGGAGAGGCACTTGTTCTCAACTCCGATTGGCAGTCGTAAAGTTCTTGTGCTGCTTTGAAAGTCAAACCAATTAAATTTCCTATCGCGTACTGGAAACTTTGGCGTCCTCCTTCTCCTTCTCCTTAAGCTCAAAGCAAATATGCCGCCGCCTGTATAAATAAATAAACAAACAGACAAATCGACAAACAAACCACTCAGACTCACCACAACAGGAAGGTATGGTTCGGTGGCGACTTTAACTCCCGTATGTGCTCGAGTGCTCCACTCACACACACACACACATACACATGTAATTCTCTGGCGGGACGGGATGGGCGACGGTGCCGTTTAAAGTGTTTACACTCAAATTAAAGTCAAGCTGCGAAAACTCTTGTATTGCTTATCTCGCATTTGGTATTTTTCTCCTATTCCTATTGCGAAAGTAAAGTATGGTTAATACAAAGTAAATACCATCGCAGCTTGGGGTCGAGCTCCCCAAAGTCCTTTGATGTTGCAGACAGCGAGGGCAGCTTGATAACCTACACCGCAGGCTCTAATTTGAGTTGACTTCCTGTACTAGCTGAAATATACATAACCGACAATATATCAAGTACCCCAAATGAGTGTACAAAAAATCGAAGGTTATCTCTAGTATACTTTAGTATTATTTAGCGATTATTAAATTTGTCATTTTTATGTTTACGTCACAGCTAAAAAGCTTAAGAGTGTCTACAATAGTTATGATTATATTTTGTTATCATTACGCACTAATCTCTAGTCCCACAAATACTATCTGTCTAAACTTTTAACTTATAAAAGCAAAGAGAACTGTAGAATTCACCCTCGCAAAGGCTAATTAAATTTCGTTTACACGTGCTAATCTGTTGACGCCAGCAGCCCTAGGGATAAACATAAATACTAAATTAAAACATATACAGAAATCGTTTAAGCGAAGGATACAGCATGTCAAGGTCAACAAAGTGTAGAAAAGATAGCAATATTAATACCTTTAGCTCTGCGCTGTAACAAAGCTGCCATCGGTGATATAATGTTTGGGGGATATCTGTAAAGTATAAGGTAGTAAAGATAAAAAGAATGAACTGAATGAAGTGAATTTATTTAACTATTCTACCCGCATATGCTTAATATAGGATATTAACAACATAAGAGTACATGGTTTTTATAAATGTACTAAGGGGTATATTTCTTCCTAAGAGCTGAATTTATTTAACTATTCTACCCGCATATGCTTAATATAGGATATTAACAACATAAGAGTACATGGTTTTTAGAAATGTACTAAGGGGTATATTTCTTCCTAAGAGCTCCAACAAAGTCTATATTTATAAGAAGAATGAATAATTAACCCTCTCGTCGTTTTTAGGTGTAATAATCGATAAATCATCAGGCAATTTATAACATTTATATTTATAACCATTAAAACTCGTATATATAAAACATTATAAAATTTCTTTCTAAGCTTCGAAACTTTGCTGTTCAGTTCTTTCAGAATGCTGGCCATCGTCGGTATTGTAGTGACATTTGTCCAGTCGTTGCAATTGATATGTATTTGGTGTTTTCATGGGATTTGTGCCCATCGTAACGAAATTGATTAGTTGCGTGATATTTCTGTGTGGACTGCCAAGGTATTTCCTATTGATGTGCGAGACTATGTGGACTATGCAGATGAATAAGCAAAGTGTTCCGGATCAACTAAATAACTAATTCTCAAAGTGGGAGACCAGTTGGATAGATTCAAAAACAATTTCAAAATAAATTAAAATATCGAAACATCTTACATATTTATTATTATGCGCACACGTGTGGCTGAGACGCGTAATTAACTTTATTCAAATTTATTTTGTGAATCGTAAAATTATTTGTAAATACACAAACATACTCCAGTTGTGGTTGTTGTTCTTGTTATTCGTGCATTATGCGGACATTGGAAAATTAGCAGTCTGCAGAGCTTACAAAATAATATATACTATATATTATAAAACTCGTGTAAATGGAGGCGTGATCCGCCAGCCCATTAAAAGGGTCGCAGACACAATCTGAGCCCGAGAGACGCAGCCACTTTACTTCGCTGCACGTGACCTGAAAACGAACAAAAATCGGAAGAAAAAAAAAAACTCCGAATAAAACAGCAAAACACCCTGTATAAGTATGGGAAAAACCACAAGAAGCAATGTGGGCGAGCAGACCTTTTGTGCATTTCATTTCGTGTAGATAATGAAGTTAATTTCCCGAAGAGGCACTGCTTAAAAAATCAACGCATTACGCATCTTGTTTAAGATGGTTTTGCCAGGATTTACGCTAAGGAATGGTGGGTCTTCTTCTGTATGTAGAAAACTTTTACCTTGTCGAGTGCGGCGTAAAACTTTGAAATGCATTAAGTTTGTAATCGGCTGTGGGTGTTGGCTCAGTCGGAGTAGGAAGGGGCAGGTGGCAGGAAATGTATTCGTTGCTATTCCGTGTAGGCAACAACAACGTTTGCATATTAATTTTGGCCCGCACCGGTGCCGTATGCGTAATATTTTTGTATGCCTCACCTCGAGGGTTGAGGGTTTTGCTAATCTTCCGGCCTGTCTCCCCCTAGTTCCCTTTTCTGTTGTTGTTGTTATTATTAAGTTGTTAACGAGCCTCCTCGGTTTCGGTTATTTTTTTTGCTTTTTGATCCCTACCCTATGCCAGGCACGTACGAGTTGGTCAGGTGAGTGAAGTGAAACTTCCTTTAACCTTTATGTGAATCGAATCAAATGGATTTCTCATTTTGGTTGAGATCAAAGAGCAAAATAATCCCTACAATTCTTTTGTATAACTCTTATTCTGTATAAATAATCACAACAATGAGAATATTACACATTATATATACATATATCGATACATAGTATATATTTAGAATTTTAAAACCTTATGGGTTAATGAACTGAGCAACCGAGCGTCCAGCTGGACCGGCATTAATTGCACCACAAACATAGCTCATAACCGGCGGGCGGACGCTGTGGTAAAGGCTTGAGTAGGGCCGCTGATTTGAACGCATCTCACGTATCCGTCGCCAAAAGGATATGTCGGTTTGAAGCCAGCGAATAGGCACCCGCTCCCGACGTGGATTAGGGGTATTTGAAGCGCATCGCAGCTCTCGAAATCGTTGCGATTGAACTGTTACCCGAATTCTATGCGCCATCAAATTGTTGGATTCCGTTTTCACTCTATTTGCGATGGGGTTACGGAAGTTACGTATGTAACTGTAGAAATGAATTAACCTTAATAAGTTAAGTGGAAACATTAAAATCATATTCGTATCTTTAAATTTAAAACTTGTTTAAACTTTGCCTATCAATTATCAATTTACACATATATCGATAATTAATAATTGTTAGATTCGATAGTTTGATTAAGTTGGCAGTAAATTTTGTGTGCACAGATTGGCAGCTCTGCAGAAAATGTGCAGTCATTGCAAATTATAAAGAAGATATTTTGAATAATGAACAGAGAAACTTAGCTCTAATGCACAGTTATGTTATTTAACCAACCATTTAGTTATTATACAATAAAAAAACCATTTTTATTCCACATAATTTGTAGCTACTTGACGAACATCATGTGGATACTTCCCGTGTAACAGTACTCGTTACATGTTTTGGATGTTTGCTGCCCGAGAGCAGAGCACATAAATTTGGAGCACATCATGAGCACAGCGTACTGCCTGGAGGTGAAAACTCATAATAATTTCACTTCATTTTTTATGAGTAAATTAAAAAGCTAACCCCAGTCGTTGCTGGGTGTCGTTTACGCCCCTCCCTTAGACACCACGCCCACGTAGCTGACATAATGTGTTTTTGAGTTGAGGGAACAAGGAGCTGCCGGGTACAGGTCCAGGAACAGAGTCAACGTCAACTTCAGCATAAGAGACCGAAACCGAGAAGGCTGTAGGCCACAGAGCGAGACCAAGTCGGAGGTGTTTTGTGGTCCGCTGCAACGCTGCGTATGCGTGATTTGTGTCTCTTATCAATCACGTCTAATGGAATTTCTTTTTCGTGGCCGCCGCCGCACTCGAGGCAGACAAAGTTCCCTAATAATTTATAATAAGTTGCCTGGCGCGCGACCTCAAATTGAAAAGTTTTCCAATGTCGTTTGCCAATGACTTTTATACATATGTACACGCATCGCATACACACGTTCTGGATATACTTCATATATATATTTGGGTTAGTTTAACTTATGACAAAGCACATACATAATTTTAAAAAGCGCTTAAACAGATTCCAGAATCAAAGCCGCATAGGGTTGAAGGCTGAGGCTGCTCAAGCTGACGCTATCGCTGCAGAAAGTGGATGAACGGAAGGAAAAGAAAAGTTAGCCGCAAATTTAGCTATTTAATAGCTAGCAGAACTTACCCCACAGATGCCTTAGCCTGTGCATTGAGTAGTTTAATCTTGTAGCTACCGCTGGCGTACAGGGGAGTAGCCACATCAATGCCGCTTACAGCAGTGTCCAGCACATTAGCCACCAGCACGTAAGTACTAGAGCCACTGAGTGCTCTACGAATTGCTACAACATTATCATTGATAGCGGCATATCTGGTCGATCCATATTGCAATGTCTTCTCCTCACGCAGCGCCACCAGTTGCTTGTACAACTGCAGATGGCTGCCATCGGTTGCATTCTCAGTGCGCACATTGACGGTCACATAGTTGGGGTTAATGGGCAACCAAGTGGTGCTGTTCGTGGAGAATCCTGCATTCGCATCGCTGCTCCATTGGAAAGGTGTTCTGGCCGGATCTCGTGTAAACTGTTCGTATATGTTTGCATTCGAATTGCAGGCAGCCGGATCACGTGTATCGTCCCAGCTAATATCCAAATCTGTCATGCCCAGCTCCTCGCCCTGGTAGGTAATGCTCACGCCGGGCAGGAACATCTGCAGCATATTCATCAAGTCGATACGCTGCTCGCCATAGCGACTGCCCACGCGACGCTGATCATGGTTGCCCATCTGGGAAGAGATTGTCGAGGAATTGCGTAATTTATAGAATATATCGATTATTAAAAAAATGCATATTATATTAAAAATATGATACCATCATGAAATATATGTAGATCCCCCGGGTATCATGTGTGCAGGCATTATCGCTACACTTGACCTTGACTCGTGGTTTGAATCCAATTCTTAATTCCAAAGATTTCTTTATCAAAATCACGAAGAAAGAGCGTGAAGTTTTAAATCTGCGCCCACTTATTAAATTTCTGACAATCCTTCTTCCCCCCAGAACTTGTACTTACCACCCAATTGGCAGTCTGTCCCGCTGGCATTTGACTCAACCAGCTGTTGATGATCTTCACGAATCCCACGGCATTAAGCTGAGTATTATTCTTGTCCCCATTGCCGCCGACAATGAACTGGAAATTGAATGGAATTTGAGCACCTTTTGTGGTACGGTTGCCATAGAACTGCATGACATAGTCGAGGCCCGAATATGTCTCCACCATGATAATGCGTGTGTCGCCACCGTGAATCCGCTTGTAATCGTCGAGCAATTGACGCCACTGATAGACCATATCCACAGTTTCGGGCAAATCCTGTGTGTAGATGTGCTTCAGATAGGAGGAATCGTCTGGATCATTTGTATAGCCGCTAAGTGGTTCATCGGGATAGCGACCCTCGGCATCGGGCAGTACCTCAAAGCACCAAGGCACAGCGTCAATACGAAAACCGGAAACACCACGATCCAACCAATAGGTGAGCACGCGTTTCATCTGGGCCACTACGGCGGGATTACGGTAATTAAGATCAGGCTGTTTTACTGCAAACTGATGCAGATAGTATTGACCACGTTCCGCATTCCATTCCCAGGCACTGCCACGGAAGGCTTGCAACCAATTCGATGGCGGTTCCCGCGCTCCCGTTGTGGCATTCACATAACCATCATGCCACACATAGTAATCCTCGTAGCCCTTCTCACGCTTCACCGACTTCTTGAACCATTCGTTCTCATCGCTTGAATGATTTGGCACAAAGTCCAGAATAATCTTCAGACCACGTTCCTTGGCTGCTGCAATTAGTTGATCGAAATCATCCAGGGTTCCATACTCTGGCTGTATGTCAAAGAAATCGGAGATATCGTAGCCAAAGTCAGCCATGGGTGAGGTGAAAATGGGCGATAGCCATGTGGCTGTGACGCCAATGTCCTTGAGATGATCCAGCTTTGAGATGATGCCCTGCAGATCGCCAATGCCATCGCCATTGGAATCCTTAAAAGAGCGTGGATAAATCTGATAGAACTTTGCGTTCTGCCACCAATCATGAGTAGCCTCGCTGCTGCTACTGCTACTGCTTCGCTCCAGATCTTCTAGATCCACAGCAGCTGCCTGGCCCAAGCTGGCCTGCAGGCCGAGAACCAGCAACGTTACTAATACACCATATAATCGCGACATAACTGACAAACTGTGGGGTACGGACAAGGTCTTATATAGCCCCACTGAACCGAAGTGATCCGACACTGATGATAAACGTCGAGTGTTTTGCTATTATATTTTTATTTACTTTGTCATAGTGTGTGTGTGTGTGTGTGTGTGTGGGGGTACGTATTTAATTATTAATAGCTAACAACATCCATGGAAGAATGGAAGAACTCAACGATAGCTCAGATAGAGCACCACTTGAATGAGCAACAGATAGTTAACCATAACGGGCAATTGACGCTGTACATCATTCTTGTAGTAGGTGCTGGTGCTCCGCACAATCAGTGCCTCCTTGGGAAGCAGTTCCACAGATTTGGTATTGATGTAGTCCCTAGAAGTATATGTATATAAGTTTAAACTTGACAAATGTTTTTTTTTTTTTTTAATTAACTATTAAGCAAATCTTGATCGTTGTTGGATTTAAGAGGGAATGTCGCAACTAACTATCGTAATAAGAGTAGATAAGATTATTACTCACCAGACTTTTCTCTTGGAATTTCCAGTAACCACAACCACCTGCATATCCATAGTTAGACCCGTAAAGGTCTTACGCAGATTGACCGTTTCGACATTATCATGAATGTTGATGATCGTTAGATAAGTGTAATCATTCTTAAGGAATCTAAATATAACAATGGAACATTATAATTAGAATATGTAGAACTCGTATGTAAGATATTGTTTACGCACCGCTTAACGCCCAGGACAGCTCTGTTTACAGCTTTCACCTCCGTCTCGCCGAGCTGCAGAGTTTTCACCTCCTTGCGCAACTTCATCAGTTGTTTAAAGATGTTCAGATGACTCAGTGGCTGTTCACGCTCTTGCTCCACATTGACCAGCTTGTAGTCCTCGGCAATGGGCAACCAAGTCTTGCTGGCATTGCTGAAACCTGCATCCGCCTCGCTGCTCCACTGGAACGGCGTACGTTCGGGATCGCGTGAGAAACGTTCGTAGATGCTCGAGTTGGTATTGCAGGCCGAGGGATCTACGGTGTCTTTCCACGATATCCACACATCTGTCATGCCCAACTCCTCGCCCTGATAGGTGACACTAGCACCTGGCAGAGTGGAGATCAACACATTTAGCATATCTACGCGATCTGTGCCCAGACGTGATGCCACACGATTCTGATCATGATTGCCCAACTGCAAAAGGGAAAACAGCTTTATACAATATCTAAATCCCAAACAGTATAATCTACATACCACCCAGTTAGCTGTGCGACCCGGTGGCATATGCTCCAGCCATTCCTCTATGGTCTGCGCATAATCTACTGCTGTAGACGTGTTTTTAATCTCACTTATCAGCAGAAAGTTGAACGGCAACTGAGCTCCCTCTGCTGTTGCATTCCCGTAGTACTGCATGACGATATCAATGGGTGAATAGGTCTCGGCCAGCAAAATGCGATCCCCGCTGAACTCATCCAGCACTGCTCGCCATTCGTAGACAAGCGAAATCGTCTCCGGCTGATCGGCCGTATAGATGTGGTTCAGATAGCCATAGTCATCGGGATCGTTGACCCAAGGGTTGCGGGGCTCATCGCGATACCCATCCCCCGATGCATCGGGCGCTATCTCAAAGACATGCGGCACCGCATCAATGCGGAATCCCGCAACGCCCTTGTTCAACCAAAAGCGCAGAACATTCTGTAGACAGGGAAAAGGAATAGGGATTAAATGAAGCACCTAGAAGAGCACGATCTTACCTTCATGGCCTCTCGCAACTTGGGATTACGATAATTGAGATCGGGTTGTTTCTTCAAGAACTGATGTAGATAGTATTCCTTGCGTTGCTCATGCCACTGCCAGGCGGAGCCGCGGAACATGCTTATCCAATTACTGGGCGGGTGTCGGGTGTTATTGATCACTTTCCCAGGATGCCACACATAGTAATCTTTGTACTCTGGCTCCCGTGCAGCCGAACGCTTAAACCAATCGCACTCATCACTCGAATGATTGGGCACAAAATCCAATATGATCTTGATGTCCAACTGCTTGGCACGCTCCATGAGACGCTCAAAGTCTGCCATGTTACCAAAAATCGGAGCAATTTCGGTATAGTTTGCGATGTCATAGCCAAAGTCTGCCATGGGAGAGGTGAAAATGGGTGACAACCAGGTGGCTGTTATGCCCAGTTCCTTTAAATAGTGCAGGGCATTGGTAATGCCTGAAAAATATAGAATTAATTTCTGATATTTCTATATTCTCCATTTTGCTCACCATTTAAATCTCCGACGCCATCGCCGTTACTGTCCTTAAATGACCTTGGATAGATTTGATAAAATGCGCCCGTTTGCCACCACTTTAGATTGTTCTTGGGAATATCGATATCATCATGGAAATGTGCATGATAGTTAGGTAAAGGTTGACACAGTGCCGGTTCCAGAGCTTGCAGCATCAGTAGCGGCAACAGGGCCGCCATAAGGTTTGCCATTCTCTCTCTCTCTCTCTTTATTTAGAATTGGAAAAATTTACAACCCGACGAGACCAACAATCCGAGTCGACTGACCTGAGCAGTTGATCCTCTGCCAGAAGAAAAGTATCGCTCTCAGTACTCTCCCGCATTATTTGCTCTCAACAGCATTGTGTGTTTTATTTTTAGCGGTTCATCTACAGTGAGTTCAAAAACTTATCGTTCACTCTTTATTTATATTTAATGAAATTAACTAACATTAATATAACATTTATTTAAAAATCATATTAACATATAGTATATAAATATATTTGTATAATAAAAAGAACTCAACTAGTACGTAAACAAACACACCTCAATGTTCAAAGTGCACGAATAACTTTTGTGCTGACTGTGACAACGCAAATGAACGCGCTAGAGCTGGAACAAACATCGGCGATGTATCGATACATCGATGTTTTAAAAAAATCGGAAACATCGAGATTTTCAAACATCGATGTTCGATGTTTCCGCTGCACCCATTACTACTTTGCAGGGAAAAAGCTTGGTAAGCTAAACACGTTTTTTTGTCAATTCAATAAAATAAACTTTAAAAAAAGATCAAACTTCGATGTATCGATACATCGATGTTTTTTTCCGAAAAACATCGAATCATCGATGTAGGTAAACATCGATGTTTTTCCACCTCTAGAACGCGCAATGAACAGAGAGATAGAAAGAGCGAGAGAGCAAAACTGCGAATGAGTCTGAGAGAGCATAAGCGAAAAAAAAAATGCAAATGAAGCAAAATAAATAAAACATTGTCGCTTTCTGGTATATGACAGTGGAATGATAAGCAGAAAAAGCACAATAAAAACTAATAATATGATGCATGAAAACTGTGTATATCAATTGAAAATATAATCTGTTTAGAAATTACCGAATTTTTAAAAACAGGAATATTAATTAAATAAATTGACTATGTATTATTATATGTAATATAATTATTAATATACTATAAATATATAAAGTATGTGTCATATTCTGATTTCGCTAGAATATGAATATAAATTATATGTTTTCTTATACTCTTAGTCATTAAATGCATTCTAAAATT
Source organism: Zaprionus tsacasi (assembly GCA_018904105.1). Classification (NCBI taxonomy): domain Eukaryota; kingdom Metazoa; phylum Arthropoda; class Insecta; order Diptera; family Drosophilidae; genus Zaprionus; species Zaprionus tsacasi. The sequence continues at coordinate 14,946,366 of JAEIFR010000295.1, forward strand.
ACTGATATATTTTATAGAATTCTTGAAAAGTGAATCATACGGGTACCAAGAAATCTATTTTGAAGAGCAAGCAAATAATATTCACTAAGTGTACTATATATGCCGGCGAAACGCTGATAACGGCATATGGTGTGCATTGTTTTCCATTTTCTCGTTGGGAGTAACAACTTGTGGCTTGCATTATATTTGTATTTTTATACCCAGAACTGATTGAGGTGATAGGGTGAGTTACTTTTAACTCAAATAAGAGTTACATGTAAATTGTAAGGTTTATTGTATATTTCAGATACCATTTTCGAATTGTTTTAAATTATTTACAGGGTATTCAGCTAGCCCATTAACTGCCAAAGGTGAGAGAAACAACAAAAACTCACTGGGTAAGATCGCAGTTTTTGATAAGCGGAATCAGTGCAAATTGAATAAAGGCAAGAGACATATTAGCCCCCCCAGTCACGATAAATTACGTGATATGTATGTATATTATATATTTATTTTTTGATTCGTATAGAGTTGTACAGTATATATTATATTATATTGTGTTTAGACTGTTGTTGTGGAGCGCAATACGATCGCCTCGTGTGGCATCAGGGTGACGCTGCTGGCAGAGACTTGATCGCCCAGCTGCCTGATGGACTTGTCGGTGATGAGAGCGTACTGGAATTTGGCGGGTAGTCCACTAAATACAACATTCAGGTTGACATTCTCAATGGAATCGAATATGTTGAACAGGGAAATGTAGACGTAGCTGCCACTCAGATAACTATCGAGAGAGAGGGATTTTAAAATATATATTATATTAATTATGGGATCTCTTAACTTACCGCTTGACAGCCAGCACATAACTACTGATCGCCTTAATCTCGGCCTGACCCTGCTCGATCGTTGGCTCCTGACGCAATTGCTGCAGACGTTTGTACACATTCAGATGACTCAGGGAGACTCCTCGTTCCGTCTGCACATTACGCTTGGCATAATCCTGGGCAACAGGCAACCAGGTGGCATTGCCTGTGGTGAAACCACTGAACTTGCCATCTGTCCACTGCATGGGCGATCTAGCCGGATCACGTGAATTGGACATATAGAACTCTTCGTAGCCATTGCAAGCCTGCGGATCGACAGTCTCCTCCCACGTAATATACGCATCCAGCATGCCCAGCTCCTCACCCTGATAGGTAATACTGCAGCCAGGCAGCGTGAGCAACAGAATATTGAAGAGATCAATGCGATCGGCACCAAAGCGAGAACCCACACGATTCTTATCGTGATTACCAATCTGTTCAAAGAAAACGTGATTAGTTATATGATCACGGGGATAAGGAAATGTAGACTTACCACCCAGTTGGCGCTCTTGCCGCTCGGCATTTGCGATAGCCAATTGTTGATCAGGTACTCGTAGTGATACGCATCGGAATCGTAGTGCAGATTGCTTATCAATTGGAAATTGAAGGGTATCTGTGCGCCATCGGCTGTCACATTGCCATAGTAGTGCATCACAATCTCGATGGGTGACCAGGTCTCCACCATGAGTATGCTAAGTAAAAATAGATCACCATTGTTAGCTCTGTATCTACTGAGATTGCTTTTCATCCACTTACCGTTCATCGCCTCCGTTATCCTGCTGGAACTTCTCCAGAATCTCACGCCATTCGTAGACCAGATGCGGCGTCTCCGGCTGATCGACTGTGTAGATCTTGTGCGTGTAACCATACTCATCGGGATCATCGGTCCAGTCGTTACGCGGTTCATCCGGGTAATCGCCATTCTCATCGGCCTCAATTTCGAAGGCATGATAGATGGCATCCACACGGAAACCATCGACGCCCTTCTCCAGCCAAAAGCGCAGAACATTATTCATTTCTTCACGTACAACAGGATTGCGGAAATTGAAGTCGGGTTGTTTCTTGTGGAACTGATGTAGATAGTATTCCTGGCGACCCTCGTGCCATTCCCATGCGGAGCCACGGAACACACTGACCCAATTGGTGGGCGGCCGACGTACGCCGTTCTCAACGAATCCCGGATGCCAGATATAGTAATCCTTGTATTGGTCCTCGCCAGCTGCAGAGCGTATGAACCAATCACACTCATCACTCGAATGATTGGGCACAAAGTCCAGAATAATCTTGATATTCAACTGCTTAGCACGAGCCACCATATTCTCAAAATCCTCCATGGTACCGAATAGAGGATCGACAGCCTTAAAATCCGATATATCATATCCAAAGTCAGCCATGGGAGATTTCAAGAACGGCGAGAGCCACGTGGCTGCCACTCCGATTTCCTTAAGATATTCCAATTTCTCAGTCACTCCATTCAGATCTCCAACACCATCACCATCGCTGTCCTTAAATGATCGTGGATAGATCTGATAGAACGAGGCCGTTTGCCACCACGGAGCAGCGGCATCGGCTGCCACAAGGCCCAAGCCAAGCAGTAAGATAATGCTAGACCAACTGGTCATTGTTAACCAACTAATCGGAGACTAATCGGAACTCACATCCAGCGACCTCCTTTTATGCATTTCGGCTATCGATAATGCTCGCTTCGGCATTATAAAACAATTGGAATTAGGGCTTATCATTGTTTTGCCCCAGCTGAGACTCCAGCAAAGTACGCTTTATTTATTACCCTACAACCGAACCTAATCGATTCGAAATTTATTATAAAGATTCATAAACAAACAACTCATTATAATATAATAATATAATATTAATCGTTTTGGAATTCGGTAGTTTCCGCTGAATTTCAAAGTTTGAAGATTGATTTATTGATGGTTTATAATAGAAAATATTAATTTTTGTTATTCTTATAAAAAGTATTTTATTATTATATTATATTATTTATTTTGGCAATGAATAAGAACAACACCTACCAAAATTTTGTGATAATGTATACAGTTAGTTCTAAAATTGATATAAATCGATAGAAATCGAATTTCAGGTTTCGACTTAAGATTGAAACTTTCTTTTGCTATCATTGGAAATTCCTTAAAAATTAATCATACAATTCTTTATAGAGCAGCTTCAATGTCTGGCTAGACATTCTATATGTGTATTTGATGACTTTCTCAAAATACCCCCAAACATAATGGGAATAGCTCATAAATAATTCCCATAGCCTGATATCGATATAGCTGAACCCTGTCCGTGTGGCGATTAGATATTGCTAGGGTCGTAATTCTTATGCAACCACAAAATGTGCTTGCTCGCTAATCATTCGCATGATCTCTACCAAAGAGAAGTAGCTCCCATAAATACAGGGTCTATGGAAAGCCACCAACATGGAGCGTACTCTCTGAGTACCATGTATTGGTGGTTAGATCGTAAACCTTTTAGACACACAGACCCAGATCTAATCAATGCTGAACATGGCTGGCAAATATCGCAGGTTTATAGAGACCCCACTCACTGACTTATCGCAGTGCATATATATAGAGGCCCCCACTAATCCCAACCTTCAATCGCATAAGGCGACAACAGGCGCGAACAACATGTGGGCCAAGACTTTGATACTCTGCTGTCTGGCACTGGGACTGGCTCTGCCCACGCTCGCCGAGGTGGGTTGGTGGCGCACAGCGCAGTTCTATCAGATCTATCCGAGATCCTACAAGGACAGCGATGGTGATGGTGTTGGTGATTTGAATGGTAAGTTCCAAAGTGGATTACTTGCACAAGAAACTCTTGTGGCTAATCTGGAGGCGACTCTTTTGCGCAGGCATTACCCAACAACTGGCCTATCTGAAGGAGATTGGCGTCACAGCCACATGGCTGTCACCCATTTTCACATCACCCATGGCGGATTTTGGCTACGATGTGGCCAATTTCACCGAAATCGATCCAATCTTTGGCAGCATGGAGGATTTCGATAAGCTGCTGGAGCGTGCCAAGCAGCTGGACATCAAGATCATCTTGGATTTTGTGCCGAATCATTCGAGTGATGAATGTGATTGGTTCATTCGCTCGGCAGCTGGTGAGGCAGAGTACAGGGACTTCTATGTATGGCACACGGGCAAGGTGGTGAATGGCATCAGGCAGCCACCAAACAATTGGATCAGTGTCTTCCGTGGCTCCCAGTGGACCTGGCATGAGGGTCGTCAGGCCTACTATCTGCATCAGTTCCATGCCAAGCAGCCGGATCTGAACTATCGCAATCCCAAGGTTGTCGAGGCCATGAAGGATGTGCTGCGCTTCTGGTTGCGCAAGGGCGTCTATGGGTTCCGCATCGATGCTGTGCCACATGTGTTCGAAATCGAAGCCGATGCCAATGGCGACTGGCCCGATGAGCCGCGCAACGAATACGTCAGCGATCCCGAGGACTATAGCTACTTGGATCACGTGTACACCACCAATCAGCCAGAGACTATCGACTTGGTCTACCAGTTCCGCGAGGTGATCAATGCCATCGACGAAGAGTTGGGCGGAGATGATCGTGTGCTGCTCACCGAAGCATATGCTCCACTGGATATACTGATGCAGTACTATGGCAATGGTACACACAATGGCTCCCAAATCCCCTTCAATTTCGAGCTGCTCTCCAACATTAACTTCAACTCGGATGCCTATCATTACTCGGAGCTGCTGCACAATTGGTTGGACAACATGCCTGCCGGTCAGGTGGCCAACTGGGTGCTGGGTAATCATGACCAGAGTCGCATTGGTTCCCGTCTGGGCAAGGATCGTATCGATGCTATTAACATGCTGCTGCTGACGCTGCCTGGCATCAGTGTAACCTACCAGGGCGAGGAGATCGGCATGACAGACGTCTGGATCAGTTGGGAAGACACAGTCGATCCACAGGCGTGTCAGTCCAATGAGGAGAGCTTCGAGCGTCTTACCCGTGATCCAGTGCGCACGCCATTCCAATGGAACGATGAGAACAATGCCGGTTTCACAGATGCCTCCAGTACCTGGTTGCCCGTCGCCACGGACTACAAGCTGACCAATGTGAAGCGTGAACGTGGCATTGCCCTCAGTCATCTGAACATCTACAAGCAGCTCCGTGCTCTGCGTGATGAGCCCACATTGAAGCAGGGCGATGTGACGGTTAGCGCCATTGGACCCAATGTGCTGGCCTTCAAGCGGTAAGTTAGTGATCTCTACAGCGTGGAGAGGATTACTCTACAATTCTATCTCTTTTCCACAGTTCTCTTGCTGGTCAAAAATCATACATAACCGTGCTGAACATTAACGACGATGTCGAATCGGTTAACCTGGACTCGGTCTTCACGCAGTTGAGCTCCCAACTGAGCTACGTCGTGGTCAACGACAAGAGTTCACGTCGCAAGAAGTAAGTGATGGAGCTCAAGACTCTCTAATATAATAATATAATGTTGTCTTTCTTTTAGCGATCTAACGTATGCCAATTCTCTGCTCCTGATGCCCAAGGAAGCTGTTGTGCTGAGCACAGTTTAAATTATGAGGGGGGTCCTTAAGCTAGTCAACAATTAAAAATTTCACAATATTTCATAAAATTGGCTGTATTTCTTTTTTCGCAAGTGGCCCCACGTCAATAGGTTTTATTGGCGGTAAATTCAACTGATTCCCGCATTCTTTTGTAATGGTTTTACGACTTGAACGACCTTATCAATCGATTAGGTCTTAGGGCCACTCATTAAGGCATAACAATCGATGTCAGTAAAAAGATAATACACATTATATCATCCTCAAATAAGTGTCGAGTTGTTTATTTGAAAAACCCCAAGTGGCGAATTTACAATGCACTCGACCCAACTGAACTGAACTTTGTGTTACGCGAGCCAACTTCTTTGAGTTCCAATTGCCATGTGGTAGGCGGGTGACAGGAAAACCGATGGTAAAGTGTTTGGGGTCTCTCCAGTGGAGTGTTATCTTTATGAGGATTATAAAATGCACTGATTAAACTAAACAAAATTAGTTGATTCAGGCCACCCAACGCAGTACGCTGGCCTCGTATGGCATCAGTAATAGAACATCCTTGAGATTCACAGTGTCTCTGCAATGGAAATGTTAAAGTTAGAAAAGGAGGAAGACATGGAATGTAGGCAAACTTACCCAGGAGTGTGCACAGAGTAGGCGGTGACCAGAACATACTCGTACACCTTGTTTGAGAGGTCATAGATTCGCTGGATTTCGTTGCTCATGTTGACTAGAATGCGATATTCCTCATTGCGTCCATTGGTGCTGTTGATAAGGATGTGCTACTTAGTATGTTCTCTGTATTAGGTCTTATCTACACTTACCGTATAATTTGAAGAACCTGCTCGTTAATTGCTTCGTAGGAGAAGCCACCCTCCTCTTTGAAGGCCAGAAAGGCGGAGCTGCTCTTTAGCTGCTGCAGCCCCTTGAAGACTTGAAGGGATGAGCGTGCCACACCCCTTTCGGTACGCACATTATACCGCTCGTAGTCGGGACTAAGCGGCAACCAAGTGCTGTCGCCTGTCGAGAAATCTCCGTTCTTGAGAGGAGCCCATTGCATTGGTGTGCGTTCACCATCACGATCATCGCACGAGATCTCTGTACACTCAGTCTCTACGTTAGACATGCCGATCTCCTCTCCATAGTAGGTCACCGAGGCACCGGGCAAGGCATTCACAATCACATTCAGCAGATCCACCTTGTGTGCACCCATGCGATCAGACACACGCTGTGTATCGTGGTTGCCCACCACCCAATTGGCAGTCTGATGCTGTTTCCACATCGTGTCCATCCAATAGTCAATGGAGCTGACCACGTCACGTGCCGTCGAGTAGCCGTTGAGATACATCAGCTGGAAGTTCATGGGCAGCTGGGTGCCCTGTCGTGTCCCATTGCCAAAGTAGGCGCTTAGGGTCTCAACCGGACTGTAGGCTTCGGCGAGCAGGACGCGTGTTTCGCCGCCATTCTTGGCCTGATATTCCAGTAGAAAATCGCGCCATTCGTACATGAGAACCACCGTGTCTGGCTGATCCTTAGTGTAGATATGATCGTGATAGTCATAGGCATCCGGGTTGCTGCTCCAGCCGCTGACTGGTTCGTCCGGATAGCTGCCATCTGCATTTATATGCTCGTAGATATGAGGGACTGCATCGATACGGAATCCATCCACGCCGCGATCCAGCCAAAAGCCCAGCACATCCAGCATATGCTCACGCACCATGGGATTGCTAAAGTTGAGATCAGGCTGCTTCACTTGGAACTGATGCAGGAAGTATTGCTGGCGTGTCTCATGCCACGTCCACATGGAACCACCGAATACGCTCACCCAGTTGCTGGGCGGCTCGATTTCACCGGTCTCCGCATTCAACTTCCCGTCGTGCCAGACATAGAAGTCATCATAGCCATCCTGGCGATTCACCGACTTCTGAAACCATTCACATTCATCGCTCGAATGATTGGGCACAAAGTCCAGAATAATCTTAAGACCCAAAGACTTCGCCTGCACCATCATTTCATCGAAATCTTCCAGCGTACCGAAAATAGGATCGATATTCGTGAAATTGGAGATATCATAGCCAAAATCGGACATGGGTGAGCTGAAAATCGGCGATAACCAAGTTGCCGTGATGCCAATCTCCTTGAGATAAGCCAGACGCTTTGTTATCCCTTGCAAATCGCCAACGCCATCGCCATTGCTGTCCTGAAAGGAGCGTGGGTAGATCTGATACAGTGCAGCGTTCTCCCACCAATCAATGTCCGTTGAGGCGTCACTGCTTCCCAGCAGCCCAACCAGCAGTAGCGCCGAGAGCAGCAGGAGTCGTCGCGTCAACATGTCGCTTGCGTTTGTGCTCCACTTGGACATTTTGCCAAATCAATTTGCTAATAACAATTGCCCCTCTGCCCATGTTGCGATACGGATTCAGTCGATAAAGCCAATCGACGGTATCGACGCCAACGTCAACGTCAACGTCGACTGCGCCTCTCCCACGGTCCACAAAACGCATGGGTAATCTGCCACTTTTATGGCATTCTTGTTAGATTACACGAGTTTGGGCCTGGTGCCTATGACCATACTTTCCATACCCTTGCCATGCGGTTTAACTAGTTGGGTTCTCGAAAATGTTAGACTCTTAAATGGCAGCTGCCACCAAGAACATCATCTCATGAAGGTTTTAACTTGGCAAAAATTAATAGAAGGAATGGGAATTGAGCGAAGTTTCAAAATTGCATTTTACGCTTCTTTTAGCTTGCGTAGCAATGTTACCGTATTTCTGCTAACTTTAGGGCTGCCACTTCGATTAATAAATACTAACCAAATGCATGAAATTTATCGTTTAATCGATATCTTATTTAAATTAAATTTATTTATTGAATAACAACTACAATTATTAATAGCGTATGTTCTAGTCTGGCACTCCCCACGTCAACTGTGCGTTGTGGATATGCGTGTGCGTTGACGTCGCTTTATCGACAACGCGCTGCTGGTCGTCATGTTGGGCCCCCATCGGAATCACAAAAGCTGTCATAAAACGGTTTTATGTGACCCCGAGAGTACAGGATTTAGATACCCCGCGAGCTGCGACCTTAACTTGAAAATTTAACGACGGTTGCTCAATTAGTTTTTGATATGTTTGAAGTTTTTAATTAGAGCTTAACTAAACTGTCAGTTTTAATATGTTCAATTATGAAGTTCGGCATTCGGCAAAGATTTTGCCCTACAAATGTAGGGAATCAAATATTCCTCAAACTCTTTTGAAAACTATACGAAATATCCCTCGAAACAGCAGACACATAAACCAATGCGTAGGCCTTATACCGAAATGTAATAAAATCGCCATCCATGTACTACGTGTGTGTGCGTCCCGCTGGCCACTTGACAGCTGTCAACTGTGTGACCAACCACTCGCAGTTGGTATTTTTTTTTAAACTGCCCGGCTTTATTTTGACAGATTTCCATGCTACGTGTTGGCTCCATAAATAATTCGATGTGCTTTTAAATAAATTACATTGCTTTAAAGTTGTACTTAGTTAATTAATGAGAGAATCACTGGGGCAGTTGCCCCAGCAGCCGCAGTGAGTGCCTTCTCAAAAATGATATGCTCGCTTGCAGTCACCGCTAAGTGAAACATGTAGAATGAGAAAGAAAGAGAGAGAGAGAGAGAGAGAGAGAGAGTGTGATAGCGCATTTGCATTTACCTTTTAACAGGGTTGGGTTCGGTAGAAAGACATGTACTCGTTTCGAAGGCCCTCGGCGATGCGCTTTCATTTGTTTTAATTCAATTAAAATCCTCTTGCTCGTTTTACAGTTTCGTGTACCCTGTAAGCAAATGGCCACGTCAAACAGGGATTGCTCAATTTAATTAGTGTACTGACTAAGTAATGTTGCTGCAAGCGTTTTATATTTAAATTTTACCCAGAAACAGCGTATCTGTTAGTCGTGCTCAACTAAGATACTCCTTATTAGTTCACATACAATTCACAGTAATTAGGCAACTAACAATAGATGGTTATGATAAATGTTTACAAGTATAAATTCTACAGTTATTTCTAGTTTTGTAATAAATAGTACAATTTTATTATAGGAAACATCCACTTGTAAATTTGCATTAAAATCACATTCGAAATGCAGAAAAATCTTAGCTATACTATGTATGTATAATATAGTTCAAATTAAATGTCATTCATACGATTATCAAAATATGTAAATTTGCATAAAATTCACATTTAAAATGCAGCAAAATCTTGCGTTCACTATATATGTATAAAAATATTTGTTGTTTTAAATATAATTTAATGTTTATGACACACTTATTTAAAGACCCCAAACTGTGAAGTCAAATGATTAACACCGCCTTCTATCGCCTACACATATCAGGGGGCTCGCGACATGGTCGAGATCTTTTGTTTTGAAGTGAAAACAAGTTTCACGGGACAATTGAACCTGTTTGATCGACCCGTTATTGATGCACTTGAGAATTCACATTAATTTTAAGATTATAACCGTACTCTCCTGTATCTAAGCGAAAAATGTTTAGCGAATGGTTGGTTAAACCCATAACTTAGAGCAATAAAGGGGATGATGCGATCAACTCATAAACTGGACAAAATTTATATTTGTCGTTCATCCGTTAGAATTGGTATAAAAGGCCCCGACCCATCTGGATGAAGTATCAGTCCACGTTTGCTCTTCCAAGTCAACAACTGCACCACAACCCAAAACAATCAAAATGTTCAAAGTTGTAAGTAACAAAATCGATTTAATCGATTTATCGATTATCGACTTATTCTTGGTTTCTCCTATTCAGCTGATGATCTGCGCTGTTTTCGGAGTCGCTTTGGCTGCCGTCCACCAACCCCGCCAACCAGTGCCACACCCCGTGCCACACTCAGATGGCCACAGTGACCATGGCCCAGTTGGTCGTTCGGAGGATGTGCACGCAGAAGTCCTGGAACGCAAGGATGATGTGCGCCCCGATGGTTTCGATGTATCCTGGGATACCAGCAACAAGATCACTGAGCAGCGCAATGGCGATGAGCACGGCAACATCAAGGGAGAGTACAGCTGGATTTCGCCCGAAGGTGAACACATTGTGGTCTCCTATATTGCCGATGAGCATGGTTATCAGCCACATGGTGACTCCATTCCTAAGGTGCCCGAATACGTTGCCCGCACCATTGAATGGAACGCAGCGCATTCGCATGAGGACAGCCACAACGTCCACCATTAAGGCGGGGCGCAGAGCCCACACCTTTTTAGGCCGATTGTTCAACATAGACTTGGAACGCACACTGGACTAGTCTCTACGAAATCTCTATAGTCGATAAGCTATTCACAACTAACGCATGTTTCCCTTATCAAGTATAATAAATACTTAATTGCAATGCAAGACAACCCGTATCTTTAATCCTAACTTTTCTAAAGTATCATCTGAATATTCAATAATTATAATATTCGGTTTAAAGAGATATATTATATACTGACTTAACTTTGTAGGGTATATTACTTCTAATTTATATGGGTCAGTCAAATCTTATCAAGACATTCAAATTAAATTTTTACTAGCGGATCTAACAATATAATACTGATGATATGAGGCGTATGTATTTATGTATTTATGCAGCGATAATAGATGGAAAGCATCATCTGAATATTCAATAATTATAATATTCGGTTTAAAGAGATATATAATATACTCACTCAACTTTGTAGGGTATATTACTTATGTCTTTTTCTTTTCTTTTAGTTCTAATTTATATGGGTCAGTCAAATCTTATCTAGACATTCAAATTAAATTTTTACTAGCGGATCTAACAATATAATACTGATTATAATACTGATGATATGAGGTTATGTATTAATGCAGCGATAATAGATGCAAATTAATTCTGATAGCAAAGTCGACAAAATAAACCGCAAATGGATAGTTAAGAATATATTTAAATTGTAAATAAGAATAGTACATTTCCTTCCGGATATTCCGAATTCTTGCCAAATGTCCTACTCTAAGTGACCGTTTCAAGGTCACCCAAAAACCCAGTCTTAAGCTGAGTAAACTTTCAAGTTGTTTATTTTTTTTTAAAGTAAGAAGAAGTGTTTACCGTGTACTTCTGTTATCGGACATAAGAACCTCTTAGCGGCTACTCGTTAGGGTTGCAGAGGTATGTTGACTTAATTACTACTGATTATTTTCTATTAGATGATCATAACTCATTGACTCATTCACTCATTGCACTTCAGTTGGTTGGGGGAACAAAAAAAAAAAAAAAAACAATAATGTAGAAATACTAAACTTTTCCACTATCGAAAAATGTTAGTTGAGTAACGTAGAATGTTAATACAAAATATCATTATCTGATTTCCCAAACCTAAGTGGCCGGGATGAACAATAGCATTCATAGCATGGGGTTGAGCTATGGAGATAGATAGAGCTGTTTGTCGAGCAATTGAATTGTCCACTCCAATCACGGTACAACCCAGCAGGTAGGCTTATCGCCGGCCATATAAGTAGACAGACACCTGCGAATTCGACCAAATTCATTCAACATGCGAGTGCTGACAGTTGTGGCCATCGTCGCGGTGGTACTGGGTATCGCTGGTGCCACCCAGTGGTGGGAGAGCGGAAACTATTATCAAATCTATCCACGTTCGTTTCGCGATTCCGATGGTGATGGTATCGGAGATCTGAATGGCGTCACCGAGAAACTGCAATACTTGAAGGACATTGGCTTTACGGGCACCTGGCTATCGCCGATCTTCAAGTCACCCATGGTTGATTTTGGCTATGATATTTCCGATTTCTATTCGATACATCCGGAATATGGTACCATGGAGGACTTTGAACGTATGATTGCACGCGCCAAAGAGGTGGGCATTAGAATCATATTGGACTTTGTTCCGAATCACTCGAGTGATAAGAACGAGTGGTTCATCAAATCGGTGGATAGTGATCCCACGTATAAGGACTTTTACATTTGGCACGATGGAAAGATCAATAATGTGACTGGCGAGCGAGAGGCCCCGAACAATTGGATCTCGGAGTTTCGTTACAGCGCCTGGGAATGGAATGATGTGAGGCAACAGTACTATCTGCATCAGTTTGCCACAGCACAACCCGATCTGAACTATCGTAATCCGGCTGTGGTGGCAGAAATGAAGAATGTCATAAAGTTCTGGCTGGCTAAGGGAGTTTCCGGTTTCCGTATTGATGCCATACCCTATCTTTTTGAAGTTGATCTGGATCGTTACAATCAGTACCCGGATGAACCGCTCTCCAATGATCCCAGCTGTCCTGATCCCGATGATCATTGCTATACCCAGCACATTTACACACAGGATCAGCCGGAGACTTTCGACATGATCTACCAGTGGCGTGAATTGGTTGATGAGTTCCACGAGGAGCACGGTGGAGATCAGCGCCTGCTTATGACAGAGGCCTATACCAGTTTCGATAACATGATCAAGTTCTATGGCGATGGTGTTCGCAATGGATCGCATATTCCCTTCAACTTTGATTTCCTATCGAACATCAATAGCACCTCGAAGGCTCCCGAGTATGTGGAGCACATACAGAAGTGGATGAATGCCATGCCAGCGGGAGTCTATGCCAACTGGGTGTTGGGTAACCATGATAACAAGCGAGTGGCCTCCCGTTTCGGTGTGAATCGCACCGACCTTATAAACATACTGCTGCAGACTCTGCCAGGACATGCGATCACATATAATGGCGAGGAGATCGGCATGACCGATGTGTACATTAGCTGGGAGGATACAGTCGATCCCAATGCCTGCAACTCTGATCCCGAGCATTATTATGCTCGCAGTCGTGATCCGGCACGCACACCCTATCAATGGGATGCCTCTTCCATGGCAGGTGAGTAGTAATCCCTGGAATTCCTAGATCCCTTTTCTTTACCCACTCCCGCCTGCAGGCTTCACCACTGCCGATCACACCTGGTTACCCGTCTCCGATGAGTACAAGACAAACAATGCTCTGCAACAGCTGCGTGCTCCACAGTCACATCTGCAGATCTTCAAGACCCTGGTGCGTGTCAGGCAGGAACCATCGTTCAAGAACGGCACACTCAATATTCAGGCCATTGGTGACGACATCATTGTCTACTCACGGTCAGTTGGAATGGTAGAATCTAATCCGAATGTGAATCTAATCATATTTTACTACCTTGCAGGCAAAAGGCAGGCAGCGATCTGTATGTGATCGTATTGAATCTGGGCGATTCCGATCAGACCATCAATCTGACACAGTATTATAGTCTGGGCGCACAGGCTGAGGTCATCACTAGCTCGGTGCAATCGAAGTATATCAATGGAGAAGTCGTAGACACTGCAACCTTTGTGGCCAATGCCAATGTGGGTACGGTTCTGGTGGGGATCAACTGATAAAACCCATGACAAGTGACTATATATACATAGATAAACTTTAACAATCAGTTGTGATTTGTAAATAAAGCCTAGTAAAGTATGTACTACTTTCTTTCCCGCATGCGTAGATATAGACCATTATCCGATTTGAGGGTCAGCACAGCCGATAAGATGGGATCGTATTTGTGTCCCTGTCGCTCTTTACGCTCCTTCTCGGCCTTGGGCAGACCCACATAGGTGTTCAGATAGCCATCCTTGGAGAGCAGCTCGTCCATGGCGGGCAGCACCTCGAAAGTACGCACAATTTTGGATACCATAGTCTTGATCTCCAGCAGGGCAAACTTCTGTCCAATACAATTACGTGGACCGGCACTGAATGGCAAATACTCGAAAGGACCGGGTTTCTCGGTCTCGAAACGCTCCGGATTGAAGCGCATGGGATCCTTAAAGATACGTTCATCGTAGCCGAGAATAATGAGAGCCAAGTTGAGAGTGGTTCCCGCAGGAATAATGTCGCCACCTATGGATGGGTTGAGGGGTTTACAAAAATGGAGAAACTTTTAGCATTTTTCACTTACAGATATCGTAATCTTTCTCAGTGTATCTTCCTATAAACGGAACACTGGGATAGACTCTTTGCGCTTCCTTGATGAACAAGTCTAGGTATTTCATTTCCGAGAGTTCTTGGAATGTGGCGTCGCGTTGCAAATCGTTACCCATGATATCACGCTGTTCCTCAAACAATTTGCGCTGAAAAGTAAAAAATTCTATAGTCTACTTTTAGGCAGCTCCATAAAATCATAACTCACTTGCTCCTCTGGGAATCTGGAGAGTAAGTATATGGCAAAGGCAACACCCGATGTGGTTGTGTCGTGTCCCTCAAACATAAATGTCGACACCTCCTCATAGATATCCTGTTGTGACAAGGGTAGCCCATCAATGGTCGAAGACAGCAACGTATCCAGGAAATTCATTTTCTTCCTCGAGAATTCCGAACCTTCGATCTTCTTGGCCGTTCCCGCACGATGTGCCTCAATGCGCTTCTCAATGATATCATTGGTAAAGTCCTTCAGAATTTTCAGAGTTTTCGCATTGGCCGCATAGTCGGGTGAGAGGCGGAATAGAAACTCGGAACGCTTCAGTGGACTGAAAGCTCGCATATTCAGGTTGTAGCACATGCTATAAAAAAAGGGGTTTATTTTAGAACTTTTATAACTCAAGATAACTCTTAGCGACTTCTTACTCTTTGAACGCCTTCACAATGGGCGAATCGTGCTGTCCCACCGCATTAATGGGCACTCCCATGGCAGTCTCGCAGATAACATCCAGTGTTAGATAATGCGATTCATCTTGGAAATCGAAGATATTATCGCCGGCAGATACCTTTTTCAGATGATTGATAAATTTATTGGAGTTCTCGTTCATAACCTGATGAAAGTCTTGTAGGATATTGAAATGGAATGAGGGAGTTATCATCTTGCGATGCTTGTGCCATTTGCTGCCTGTGCTGGTGAGCAATCCCAGTCCCAGCCAGGGATGCAGCATATCATAGATATCCGATTTCTTTATCAACGTGTTGCTGCTGAGTATAAACTATAATATAGAATTATTAGTAAGATATTTCTATGGGAAAATGTATTACAGACTCACCTCCAAGTGTTTCGGGTTGGTCACTAAGAAATTGGAATAGTATCCAACCCAGAAGCGGAAGTTATCCTTGCCATATATGTGCCACCAATCGAAAAACGTGTTGAGAATCTCTGAGAGAGGCGAAGCAAAGAGGGAGAGGTATATATAGAAATCTTAAACTATCATATTCAAAATAATTGTTTGTTATCAATGTGAGAACAATTTGGAAATAATAGGTACAAGATATATGTAACTGGGACATAACCCCCATGCGAGCTGCGTTGATAGTTCTCTATTGTTTTCATAAATAATAATACACTCGCTTCAAAGTCTAATCATATGTAATCAAAGTCAATTTCCCCCAAGAGAGTGTTATAAACAAACATTTCTTTTCTTTTTTTAGTTTTGCAGGCTTATCTTTATGACGTTGCATTATCACACAGTCTGAACGGTTACGGGTACAATGAGTTTTTTTTTTGATAATCTTCACGCTAATCGCCGGGTCTATGCCATATCTATTATTTGACAAAATCTACCATATACATATATTTCGGTTTTGAAGATTTTTCGCTGGATTATATGTTGCCAATCTTGAAATGCTTTAACCCGAATGGCATTTCAGCTGATGTATTGCCTCAATCCCCATCAGCTATAATGCAATTCGAGAAAAGGCAATAAGCCAATTGTGTGTGTTGTCTTGGTTACCCGCCGGATTCTTGCCCACATTGTGGGCATTGCCAAAGATCGGCACTGTGGGCGGCCCCTTCAGCTTATTGAGCAGGCGTTTCCTGCGAGCTGCGCTCAGTTCAAAGTACGCGAACACCAGCACAGGCAATGCCAATATCACGGCGAGAATAAGCCACATTTCTACAAAATTGAAACGAAAATTGGGAACACGCCAACGAAAAACACGACACGATCCGAACTCGTCGCGCGGAGGACTGGAAATGCGAGTCGGATGGAGGCGATGCGGGTTTAAATACGCCGATTGCGATGTATCGCGACGATGTTGAGCGACTCTCTTAAATTCTGAGATTAAAGAAACTTTTTTAAAAACTCAGTGAATTTTTCACCTTATCACAATGAGTCGACACAAATGTAGACTGTAGTAGAGGAGCATTTCAACCCATGTACCATATAGACGCGATCTGTGGTCGGCCAAAGAAATTGCCAATATTGATTAATAAATTAATAACATAATTAATTATTAACATAATATTATTCAACTATATATATGTTTATTGCTAAATCATGCTTGAAATTGCAGAAAATTAAACTTGAGTTCTTAAATAAGATCATCATGCTGAGAGAAGCTTGAGAGTATGTCTGAAATAAACTGGAACCAGCTAATAGATAAAACAAACAAGTATAAACAAAGCACGATTCGAAAACTCTTCGGCTCTCACTGACCTGCTCTCTTTAGTGATCGTTGAGGGAGCGTAAAATTTAAAGTTTTTTTTTCTTTTTTATCATGAATTGCGTTGTATAACGTGTATGCATATATAGACTTTATCATTAAAATCTAGTTTTGCGTGTGGATATATGATTGTTGATAATTACTTGAAATCGCAGCTAGCTTGTCTTAAATAATACGTGCACATGAAGATAATATTAATAAAATTTTAATATTTTATATAACCTATAAAGAAATCAAAAGTGTTTACGCTTCTTAACGGATTTACATACACAAATCTGATTAATACATTTTTATATATAGAATACGTATTACATAAACAATTACAAATTGCAATTGGAAATTAACTAAATACGATTCAGACTTGTTTAAATGTAATTATCTGAATAAGCATGAGAAGAATAAACAATTAAGAATTGTAAAAGTTGAACAAGCTCGACTGAAGACTTCCCCGTAATAAAAAATACACATATTATAAAGTTTAAATGGTTAATATTTGTTTTAATTTAAAATAATTGTAATATAATATTTTAAATGTTATAACAACAAACATAATTGGTATTTAAAAAAGTAATTGCAAATAGATTTAATGCATTCATTAACGAACACACCTCTTTCTCGGTTTATGTATATTAATTTTGTTTTACAGGTGCAGGGTATTCATGACAGTTGGCGCCAACACAAAGTGTAATAACCTGATGCATTTAAAGTTGTGAGAATCATACAAAACCAGTTTACTTCGTAAACCAATTTCGGTTATTCGAATTTTTTTTTTAACTGAAATACAGAGAGCGTAGATAAGAAGTGTAAGAGCATTGGAGAGGTTAAGATAAGAGCGGACTGTCTGTCTCTATAGAGAAACTGCAGCACAAAGAGAGCGCAATTAAATTATTTGGATTTTTTATAGCAGCCTGAAAGTATGC
This sequence comes from Zaprionus tsacasi, assembly GCA_018904105.1. Lineage (NCBI taxonomy): Eukaryota > Metazoa > Arthropoda > Insecta > Diptera > Drosophilidae > Zaprionus > Zaprionus tsacasi. The sequence goes on from JAEIFR010000295.1 coordinate 14,964,105, forward strand.
AACGTTATTCAGCTGAACCTGCTGGTTCGTGTATTAGATAAGCTCGTTAAGCGGCCATACACAAATAGAACCTGCTGGTTTGCATATTGGATACGATCGTTGAGTATTTATTACACTGAGAAAATAATTAATAATTTCATAGTTTATTTTTTAAATATTTAAAAGTTAATAAAGGTTTTAGTTTTGAATTAATTACTTTGCTTACGATAAAGGCTTGTGGGAAACTTAGACAGCCTTTGATAAGTAGCTACATAGTCTAGATATTATATCAGTTAAAGATAATACTCATTGCATTTCGGTGCTAATTTCAGTTCTTTGTTCGTTATTTTGCTTGACTCATTTTCTGCTTGCAATCTTCTGTCTAAATCGAAACCAAACAAAATGATAAGCGGTATCGATGTCAGGCATTATACGCACACTAGTCCGATTCGCAGTGCCCTTTGCACCCAGACGTCATAATCTCGCCTCTCACAAGTGACTCAAATGGACGCCCTAATTAGGCACTTACGTTGAACAACCTATCTTAAACTAACGATTGTAACTATCATAATTAAGGCTGCAATTAATGGGCGTTGTAATTGGAGCGATACCATGTCGGGAGATAAGTGTTTTGTGGGGTAAAATTAGTGGGGTAGCCAGGTAGTACTAATATAGATAACTTATCAACCCAACTAACGCTGAACTTGCTCATAATATTTGGCAAATATTGCAAAAGAGTATTTTGGGTGTATCGTCGATCAGTAGTCGATGCGATCGCAAATTGAAAGGTTATTGAAATCGTAAAATCGTGAGAAAACCGTCGTCGATATTTTTAATAGGTTTTATATAGGAAACGGGCCTAATAATGTTTCTACTTGCTGCTGCCATTGTTTTGGCCACCCTGCTGGTTTTCAAGGGCGTTAAGATATTCAATTATCTGGATCATATGGCTGGTATTATGGAAATGATACCGGGACCCACGCCCTACCCCTTTGTGGGTAATCTATTTCAGTTTGGACTTAAGGCAGCCGGTAAGTTTTTGACCTGCCCATATTTATGAACTATTTGCGTCGATTGATTTTGCAACAAATTATTAAACTGTATATTATTTGAGATTATACTGGACAGATTAGGATAGCAATGTAAGCACATTTGCCTCTCTTTATCTCTCTTACACACAAATACCAAGATAGATTACAGTTGCAGTTCTTTTCCCTTATTCTCTTTTATTTTCGCCATTTTTCTTGCAATTTTCATCAGATTTCAGATTTCAGATTTCGCATTTTCCTGCGCATTTCCCTTGAGCAGCTCCCAGTCCCACGTTGCTGGCTCCCGCACAATTTGCTGAATAATTTCGGTGTTGTTTCCTTCCCCCCCCCCCAGCTCGCACGTGCGCTCCAAGAAGTAATCATTCCAAATGCACAATAGCCGGAGAACAGACACAGAGCACGCTGCACAACAATTGATAGTTTTGCCATGCTTGGTTGGGATGGTATCGATGTCTGGCCAGTGAAATCCATGGGGTATCCTTTGCAGCAGCAGCATCCTTGCCGATTCCCTGTTTGCTCTGTTTTCATCGCTCCATCCTTGTTTGATTTCATTCTCATTGCCTTTTAATGGATTCACTTTAAGCAGGCATTGTTCGCAAACAGTTCTCGCTCTCTCTCTCTCTCTCATCCTTTCTTGACGGAGTTCGGAATCTTAACTTTGAGTCAAGTTAAAGCGTAGCTTAAAAACTACATTGAAAGTAACTTGAAAACTGATCGAAAGTGCTTAAGTTATGTTTCGAATTGACGAAGGAAACCCCGACCAGCTCCAACAATAGAACTTGTCAATTTCACAGCTCACTTAGCTGAGCTCTGCATCCGAGCTGGCCGAGCATTTGGCATAGTCCCAAAAAATAGAAACTGCAGTCAAGAGCCTGACCCATTCTCTAAGAGATTACTGATTCCAAATCGTTGTGAGAGAAGTGAGCAGCATAGACCGAAGAGGAAACGTCTATAACAGGTTAAAATCTATAAAAGTTTCTTTAGTAAATTATATATAAACTATTAAATATATTAAAAATTGATTTTGGAAATTGTATAATGATCCTATCCAATGGTATTCAGTAAATTATAAAAGCTATACATATATCATACATTTATTTTAGAAATTGTTTAATGATCCTATCCATTCGCAATCCTTAAAAAAAAAAAACAATACCACAAGTTATTTTAATGAATCTCTTTCATACTTTACTTTACTTTTCCTATTAACTATTATATTCCTTCATTTACAGAGTATCCCAAAAAGATGTTGCAGTATTGTAGAAAATATGATTTTCAAGGATTTCGTTCACTCGTTTTTCTACAGTATCACATGATTCTCAGTGATCCGGCAGAAATTCAGGTAAGCCCAAGTTTACCATGCCACCATTACCTCCTCCTCCTTCCTTCAATTGCGATTGAAAACTTGCTTCGTATTTCATTGGGCATACGCAGAACATTTTGTCGAGCTCTTCACTGCTGTACAAGGAGCACTTGTACTCGTTTCTGCGCCCTTGGCTCGGCGATGGGCTACTCACCAGTTCCGGTGCCCGTTGGCTGAAGCATCAGAAGCTCTATGTGCCCGCCTTCGAGAGGGCCGCCATTGAGGGCTATTTACGTGTGGTGCATCGAGCTGGCGAGAAATTTGTGCAGCAGCTGCTGGCCCAGCAGGCGGACCAAGTGCAGCCCTTTGATGCCCAGCAATTGGTGGCCAAGTGTACGCTGGATATTGTATGTGGTAAGGTGTGGGTGTGGGTGTGGGTGTGGGTGTGGATGTGGAGGGGAAAACTTTAAACATTTGTCACAGGCATTTTGTACTGCTGTTTTGAGGTATGGGGAGTATGGCGTAGACCCCCATTTATTTCCGTTATTTATTATGCCCATTTTATAAATAAGATTTATGGGCCCAGAATATTGTAACAAGTGCCGGGAAGATTGTGCGCAACAGAGTTACAGGAGTATGAGGTTTTTTCTTTTTCTTTTTTTGTGGGGGTTCCAAATATGCTAATCAGTTGCCCGCACAATTTTTGGGTCGTTGTAACATAGGTTAATTGGAAAGTATTTGTTGCTTTTGACATCTTCGCAGAGAATGCAACGGGTATGGCCCACAACTCGTTGAATGGAGAACTCTCACAGTTTCAGAGCGCCATCAAGGAGTAAGTATATAATACTTGGGGTATATCATGTAGAAGTTAATCTAATCTTCTCTTCACTCCTTCAGTCTTTGTGATGTTGTGCAGGAGCGCACCTTCAGCATAGTCAAACGTTTCGATGCACTTTTCCGTCTCACTCCGTACTACATGAAGCAACGACGCGCCCTGCAATTGCTGCAGACTGAGGGAAAGCGGGTAAGGACAGGATTGGGTCGGGTATTACGACCTAAATCTTCATTATATTCTCTACACAGATTATCAGGCAGCGCAGTGAGCATTTGGCTAAAGGAAGAGAAGGAACCGCTTAATAAACCCTTCCTGGATGTGCTTCTAGCTGCCAAACTCGATGGACGTGCTCTTAAGGAAGCAGAGATTATTGAGGAACTATCCACCTTTATATTTACGGTGAGTTAAAGATCTGTTGCATACTCCCAACATTACAAATATGTCTAATTCCATATAGGGTCACGATCCCGTCGCCTCAGCCATCTCGTTTACCATCTACACGCTCTCCCGCCATCCGCATATACAGCAGAAGGTATACGAGGAGCAGCAGCGCATCTTCGGCAAGGATCTCACTGGAGAGTCGGACATATCGCGCCTGCAGCAGATGCACTATCTGGAACTGGTTATACGTGAAACGTTGCGCTTGTTTCCGGCTGTGCCCCTGATAGCGCGTACCAATCGCAAGGCCATCGATATCAGTAGGTTATATGATTAGATGGTATATGGAGTACCTCATATAATGCATTATTTATAGATGGCACCAAGGTGGCCAAGCGCACAACTGTCATCATGTGCCTCATTGCGATGGGCTACAATGAACGTTACTTTGAGGAACCCTGTCTATTTCGACCGGAACGTTTCGAGAAAGCCAACACCAGCATCGGCATCGAAGCCTACAAGAGTGTTCCATTTAGTGCAGGACCCAGACGTTGTATAGGTAAGTTTTTACCTCTTTGAAATTAGATATAATTCCATAACATTTCCCTTCAATATCATAGCCGAGAAATACGCCATGTATCAGCTGCAGGCACTGCTCTCCCTGTTCGTGCGGAACTTTGAAATACTTCCACCCGTAGATGATTTACCTCCAGGCATCAATGATCATTCCCGCATCGATTGTGTTCCCCAAAGTGAATACGATCCGGTGTTGAATATACGCGTAACTCTCAAGTCCGAGAATGGAATACAAATCAGGCTGAAATCCCGCAAAAATGTGTAATCAAAGTCTGTTTGAACTATTTAAACTTTTTACCCCCTATATCATATAGTATATGCAAATTAAATAACTTAAAATACTCTCAAAAATATTTCTTAAGTTTAAGTTTCTTTAGACACGTTTTTCCAATCTCAAAGGAACTCCTGTGAGAGACTTCAGTGTAATTGGTACATGCAATTTCAATTCCTGAGGACCTTGTTTGTATTTATAATCAAAGACCTGAGCTATGGTCTGTTTGGATAGTGGAGCGGGTAGAATATGAAACTTGCGTATTATCTTAGATAAAGTAACTTTCAGCTCCAACAATGCGAATTTTTGACCTGCAGATAAGAAATTCCCATATATTTAAATTCCTTTATAACAACATTACTTGATATATTACCTATGCAGTTTCGGGGACCCGCACTAAAGGGCACATTATCGAATGCATTTGCCTCTGTCCGTTCGGCAGCCTCAAATCGTTCGGGTCGAAATTCGAAGGGTTTCTCGAAGTTGTATCGATTGTGACCTATAGCCAAAATTGGTACTACAAGGTTGACGCCCTTGGGTAGATACTTGTCCACTGCAGATAGAAGTATACTATATAACTAGATTAAAGTAATTTCTTTGCGAAACTTACGTATTACCACCGGCTCGCGGGTTGTGCGAAATATGTAGGGAACACTGGGAAACAAGCGGAGTGTCTCCTTAATAACAAGATCTAGATACTTCATATCCTGCAGCTCTTGATATGTGGGATGACGATCCTTGTCATCACCATAGATTTGCTTTTGTTCCTCGTAGGCACGTTGTTGCACAGCTGGCGTGCTGGCCAAGCAGTAGATGCCAAAGGTAATGGCCGAGGAAGTAGTATCATGGCCCTGATAAGACACATAGATTAGATCACAGAAACCTAGTTAGATCTTTACGCTCTCTACCTCAAACATAAATGTGGAGACCTCCTCAAATATTTCCTCGAATGTCAGGGGTTTGCCCTCCACTTCCGCCGTCAGCAGAGTGTCCAGAAATGCCATCTTAGGACGTGAGGCATCCAAGTTTTCTTCGTCCCGCTGGGATGCTTGATAGCGTGAGGTTTTCAGCAAGCGACGACGATCCTCAATGATCTGAGAATAAAAGAGAATTTTTCAAGTATTCGACCCACTCAAGAGAGATACGCACCTTGGCGAATTCAATTCGCATTGTGGTCAGCGCCTTCTTTTGTCGCCTGTACATGGAGGTATATTGGAAGAATATATCGAATCGCTTGAATACGGATAGCACACGTTCCGGAATTATGCAGCAGAGCGTGTCGATGGCTGCGACAATAGGAGATGGTTCGCCCTCAATAGTATTGACTCGGGTACCCATTGCGGTCTCTGTTTTATTTTGGTTTTTTTTTTTTAATTTAAATTTAATAATCGTAGAGTCTACCCACCGTATATGACATCGATTGTGGTGCGTGAGACCAACGCCTGCATGTCCAGAACTTTACCCTGAGCCTGCTCGGACTCACGTTCGAGTAGTGCCATGAAACGACCACTAGTTTCGTTCATAATTTGCAGAAAGTCTCGGAGGATGCGAAAATGGAATGAGGGTGTTATCAACTTTCGCCTCAGCACCCATTGATGATCATTGGCCGTGAGGAGGCCACTGCCCAGCCATGGATAGAGCAGATTATACGGATCGTATTTGTAGGTCAGTGTTGTGCTGCTTAGAACATGCTGAAAAAGAGTATATTGTTAGGGTATAACACTGTGTGTGTGTGTGTGTGTGTGTGTTTTTACGTACCTCCACATATTTAGTCTCCAGAAAGAACACATACGGAATGGGTCCACCCCAGAAGCGAAGATTTTTATAATCGTATTGATCGAACCATTTCAATAAACTTCTCATATATGCTACAACAAACGAAAATGTCATTCATAACTTGTTGTGCAACTAATTATAATATTATATAATAACAAGAAATCGAAATTCATTGAAAACACAAATATGTTTTGAAAAAGAAAATAAAATAAATAAAATCTATTGATTTAATGTTCATGCTAAAAACTAAATCCTGCTAATTAATTTCATGGGAGAGTGAAAATTGATAATTTTTGGATTGTGTGAACCAAAATTGTCGTCAGCCCAAACATGCTAAGTTTATTTCATTATTTTATTTTATGTTTACTTAAAATAGTCTTTAATTAGGAAACATTCAACAAAATGTGATATTGAAATTAATAAAGTGTTCTGCAAGTCATAAATGAAAGAGAGGAATACGGAGTATATAGTATTCTTATATTCTTTTCTTATTTTTTTAAAGTAGTTTAGATAGTAAAAAATGCGGTTTGTTTTTTTAAAAATTGCACATTTTAATTTATTAAACTCAAATTAGTTCGACTTGTATCATAAATATTTTATGAAACAAGTTCGGTTGGTCTATTCAAATTTATGACTGGTACTTCTGGTCGGCATGAGCTTTAAGATATTCCAGAGAACGAACAATCGCTTCGGGAATTGGGTGAGGGGTTGGCAGAAGTTCACTCGATGGCTGGTAGCCATTTTCATCAGCCACATACGTTACTTTGATGTGCTCACCGTCCGGACTAATCCAGGAATATTCACCATGGATGTTACCATGTTCATCGCCATATCTGCTCTCATCGATATTGTTGGAGGTTTCTAGTTTCGTTTGGAATCCATCGGCGCGCACATCGTTCACAAGGGTCTTAGCCTCGGCATGGACATCATCGCCATTGGGTGCAGCGGCAGCCAGGCCGATAAGGGCGCAGATCATCAACTATAACAAGGTGCCGGGTTAGCCCTAGTTAGCAAACCAAATCCTCGTCGATGCGGATCGACTTTACTTACGGTCTTGAACATATTGATTATAGGCAGCTGTTGGTCGTCGTAGAGAGGAAACGTTGCACTGATGCTATGCTTCGATCGGACGGGATCTTTTATAGCGAGACACTGGGTAGGTAGATGTCTGCTCAAAGCCTGTTTCTGTTCCATTTCATATTAATGGGTTATGTATATTACGATCTTTGCAATGCACGCCCACTTGAAAACAAAAATACGCTCGACAATATATGCTAAACAAATTTGTCGCAAAAATCACAATTTAGCATAGTGTCATAATCTTTTTATTAAACGCTAAAGTGCGTCGCATTAATCTGCATCTCTAGAGCCAGACAGACCACAATCAGGTTATTGAAATCATTAAAAATTAGTTAATAATATATATCCATTAAATTTGTGACGTCATACTTATCTTATGAAATTAATTCTTATCATAATTTTGAGTTTATTTTCAGAATTAAGAAATGCTGAGAAGTATGCAATAGTTAATTATTTTAAAGACACTATTGTATAGGAGAAATATTGTTAAGATCTGTTAAACGAAAGTCAATATCACACACATCACGAAATGTGGGGCAACTGTTGTGTAATTTCTTAACTCGTAGGATTGGAAACCAGATTGTCTCTTTGACGATAACTTTTACTATCAATTCTGATGAAATAATCGTATATATTTAATAATTATCATTATTATGATCACTTAGAGGAGGAAAGGAGACTATCATCAAATATTTTAATGTATAAGCTCATTGGAATTTTATTTTAATTATATTCTAATTTTTTCATCGGTACACAATATTTCATTTAAGCAACAATATAAAATACGGACTTGTTAAACATATCCAATTCGTTTCTATGCCTACCTTGAGAGTATAATTTCTATCCATAAAAAAACTAGATTGAATTTTATAAAAGCAACTGGAAGACATAGGCATTAGATTTCGACTTGATTAGAGCAGCTTTCGATTTTAACGCAATTATCATGTGGCTAATCTTCTATATTGTGTTTTTTGATTTATTTTTTATTATTATGAAAACAAGTTATTCAAGATGAAAAAAAGTTTATGGACGGCTCATTGCTGCGATGTTCTAATCTGTGTCTGTTAATTTCAAGCTAAATTTGCATAATTGAAAGATTTCGGTATTGCAAAGATCAACACTCTGGATCGTATAAAAGCATTGATCCAACCAGAGTGCAGCATCAGTTAGCGATCGTTCTCCACGTTCTTCACTGCACAATTTACCAAAATGTTCAAAATCGTAAGTAATCAAATTTTGCGATACTTTTTTCGATGTTTTGAGTTAATTGCTTTTGTTTTATATAGGTCTTGATCTGTGCCCTTTTCGCCTTGGCCGTGGCCAGACCCAGTGATGAGTCTCATGCAGTAGAAGTTTTACGCGAGGATGATGTTCGTCCTGATGGCTTTTCCACGAAATCAGAAACCGACAATCACATCGTTGATAACCGTGAAGGCGATAAGGATGGCAACATCCATGGTAGCTATTCTTGGATCTCTCCCGAAGGCGAGAAAATCGAGATCACTTACGTTGCCGATGAACACGGTTACCAGCCAAGCGGTGCAGCTATACCAGTAGCCCCTGAAATCCCAAAGGAGATCCTTAAGTCTCTTGAATGGATTCAGGCCCATCCTCCGGCTCTGGAGCATCATTAAACTTGTGATCGTGTCTGATGAAGATCACTCGAGCCAGACCATTTGACCTCTCCCCGACAACGATAGTATATAAGTTTCACATTTTTAAAGAATGTTTTGTGTAAATTAAAGAAATATATGCAAGACATTGTTATGGCAAATTAAGAAATTGGCATTATATCTTGATCTTTTTTTTTTTTTTTTTTGATGTACAGAAAGCTACAATGGTTTTCTAACATTTATTTGAAAGAGGATGAGAGAACACAAAAAACAGCTAACTGTATTTCTTTTCCAGCTGCCTGATTGCCTTCATTAATTTCGCTTTCAATTCAATAAACATTTCTTGATTTGAATAACAAATAAATTCTATAAGGCCGAAGTTGATAACAGGTTTTGATGACCCTGATCTTGAGATTCAAATCAATTCTCGCCGGCCGGCTGGCAATCATATTGTGTGATGATTGTATCTATGTATATGATTGCATATCGAACCTGCATTTA